>JAVIAB010000117.1:35920735-36343235 GCA_032433765.1 Megaustenia siamemsis | reverse complement strand
GCCACATCATGAAATCTCCTTACTCCCAGTTATGAGAGCCTCATCTCTGATGTCCACAACAAGGTCAGCCCCACTGCTAAAAACCGACACATTTCTAGAGTTGTCCCCATTCTGGGACATGTACATCTCTATATCTCAGACACCAAATTCCAATGTGAGAAAAAACTATAATGGATGACATCTTGTAGGAATGACTAGCAAGAAGCAAATAATTGATTGCACACAGAGATATAAGATGAAAATCATATTTATTTGAAGTGACTATGAAGATATATAAATATTGGAGAATCAGGTCAAACTGCCTCTTTGATGATTTCATACTATAATATACCATTTAAAAAGTCTTTCTCCAAAAAGCAATGTGTGTTACAAACTAATAATTTTCCCCCTAAAATATAAATGACACACGTTTTGTCTATCTATAATCAACAGGCTTATTTCTAAAATTTATCAAAATGATAATGGTTAAGGTCTATTATTTTAATTTTCAGAAATATCCCTATTCCAATAGAAGATGATTACCACTGAAAGAATATAATTATTTTCACTTCATTTGTATTAGTGTAGAAATAGAAATGAGAAAGAGAGTTCATCGGTGCTATTTAGAACCAATTCTGACCTATGGAGGCGAATCACGGACAGTAGACAAACACATGAAAAGATGATTAGAGGCCACAGAGATGGGATTTCTCAGAAGAATGTTGAAAGTTCCCTGGACAGCTAAAAAGAACAATGAGGAAATTCTCAAAGAGGCCAACACAAAAAGGGAGCTCTTAAAAAACATCAGAAAGAAGCAATCAACATTTTTCGCGCACATCATGAGAAGAGGAAAGTTGGAATACTTGGTTACAACTGGCAAAATAAAAGGAAAGAGAGATCGCGGACGACAAAGAGAGAAAATACTGGATAGCTTGGTGTCATGGCATGGAAAACAGTCAACAACAGAACTCATACGATGCACTGTAGATAGAAGATTGTGGAGGGACATGATCGCCTACGCCAACCGGTATGGCACATGCTGATATATATATATATATATATATATATATATATATATATACATATATATATATATATGTGTATATATATATATATATATATATATATATAAGAGCCGCGATAGCTCAGTGGTTAGTGAACTGGACTACAAAGGACAAGGGGTAGGGTTCGATCCCAACCGACAGTTTCCTGGCTCACCCAGCCTTATACCGGATTTTTTTCTGGGAAAGTAAAGCAGCACGGGCCTAATACCAACAACATTACCCCAAAAATCATGAGCTGAAGGTCTGTAAAATATATGGTCACTAACAAACACCATATTCCCTGTACGCCACTTATTGGGCAGACAGATCCTTCCACAGAACGAACAAAATATATTCGTAGTGCCTGGCCTCGTCACTTTTCTTCTGCGCCTTTTATCATCTGAATTTGATATCAATCCTGTGTCGAAAACTGCTGTGCTATTTTTCTACGATCTGCAGCCAGATTTTCCAAGTTTCTTTCACTGATAGTGAAGTCACTCAAGGAAGCCCTGCAAACATCCTTATATCTCAGTCTGTCCTTTTGGTCCTTTCCGTCCGTAAGTTCACCATACGATAGTTGTTTGGGAATACGAATGTTTGTCATTCCATGACCCAGTCACCTTAGTGTTGCCATGATGGATGGGAGTTTGGCTCGTTGTAAGACATTAGAGTTAGTTACTTTGTCCTGTCATGATGGATGGGAGTTTGGCTCGTTGTAAGACATTAGAGTTAGTTACTTTGTCCTGTCATGATGGATGGGAGTTTGACTCGTTGTAAGACATTAGAGTTAGTTACTTTGTCCTGCTATGATGGATGGGATTTTGACTCATTGTAAGACATCAGAGTTAGTTACTTTGTCCTGCTATGATGGATGGGAGTTTGACTCGTTGTAAGACATCAGAGTTAGTTACTTTGTCCTGTCATGATGGATGGGAGTTTGACTCGTTGTAAGACATTAGAGTTAGTTACTTTGTCCTGTCATGATGGATGGGAGTTTGACTCGTTGTAAGACATTAGAGTTAGTTACTTTGTCCAGCCATAATGGATGGGAGTTTGGCTCGTTGTAAGACATTAGAGTTAGTTACTTTGTCCTGTCATGATGGATGGAAGTTTGACTCGTTGTAAGACATTAGAGTTAGTTACTTTGTCCTGTCATGATGGATGGGAGTTTGACTCGTTGTAAGACATTAGAGTTAGTTACTTTGTCCTGTCATGATGGATGAGAGTTTGACTCGTTGTAAGACATTAGAGTTAGTTACTTTGTCCTGTCATGATGGATGGGAGTTTGGCTCGTTGTAAGACATTAGAGTTAGTTACTTTGTCCTGTCATGATGGATGGGAGTTTGACTCGTTGTAAGACATTAGAGTTAGTTACTTTGTCCTGTCATGATGGATGGGAGTTTGACTCGTTGTAAGACATTAGAGTTAGTTACTTTGTCCAGCCATAATGGATGGGAGTTTGGCTTGTTGTAAGACATTAGAGTTAATTACTTTGTCCTGCCATGATGGATGGAAGTTTGGCTTGTTGTAAGACATTAGAGTTAATTACTTTGTCCTGCCATGATGGATGGGAGTTTGGCTCGTTGTAAGATATTAGAGTTGGTTACTTTGTCCTGCCATGATGGATGGGAGTTTGGCTCATTGTAAGACATTAGAGTTGGTTACTTTGTCCTGCCATGATGGATGGGAGTTTGGCTCGTTGTAAGACATTAAAGTTGGTTACTTTGTCCTGCCATGATGGGTGGGAGCTTGGCTTGTAAGACATTAGAGTTGGTTACTTTGTCCTGCCATGATGGGTGGGAGCTTGGCTTGTAAGACATTAAAGTTGGTTACTTTGTCCTGCCATGATGAGTGGGAGCTTGGCTTGTAAGACATTAGAGTTGGTTACTTTGTCCTGCCATGATGAATGGGAGCTTGGCTTGTTGTAAGACATTAGAATTGGTTACTTTGTCCTGTCATTTAATGTTCATAATCTTTCGAAAGCAACACACATGTAAGCTGTTTAACTTTATCTCCTGTCCTGCATAGGTAGTCCAAGTTTCTGATCCGTGCAGAAGTGTACTAAGCACACTTTAAAAAAAAAAAAAACTATTTTTACCACACATAGTATCAATAATATGGTGTATGTCGGGGGGCAACGGTAGAACCCGAGGGATAAAGGCCGCTTGGTCAAGCAGTCGCCACGACGTGTAAGACTCAGGACTTTTATTTCACCCCCGATTGAAAAAAACCTTTCTGCCTACCGCGGGTTTCGCAACACCGTACGCCGGCTTTTCAGCTAGCGGAACTGTGGTTTTAGCCGCACGACCACGTGCACCTTTGAGCACTAAGCATACAACTTTGGTAAATTTGAATCTTAGTCCTGAGTGCAAGCCCTATCTTTAAGTTTACCAAATGTGGAAGCTGCCTTTCCGATTCGGTAATTTATTTCTTCTTCAAGGGAGACAGTGGTTGTGACCATAGAACCGAGATAGGTGAACTTTTTCACAGATTCAAGAGGTGTGTTATTTAATGATGTTGCTGCGGGACTGGCTACACCTTGTTGAAGCACCAGTCTTCTGTATACTTATTGACAGGGAGAATAAACCACACGATCTAGCTAGATTGTCAATCATTGACTGCTCATCGTGAGCAATCAGTGCTGTATAATCAGCAAATAGAAGCTCCTTGATTTAGGTCTCAGTTATTTTAAATGTTGACCTGAAACGTGCTAGATTGAAAAATTCTGATTGAGCCATCAGATCTTGTACAGATATAGACAGTTTCATGGATTGTGTAGAAAGGCAGCGAAAAATATTCCGAATAGAGTAGGGGCAAGGACACATCCTTGTTTGACTCCACAGTCCATCTCAAAAGGCTGGCAAGATCTGCTTGAAACTGGATAGTGGCAGACACGTTGTTGTGGACTTGATGATCTTGAACAATGTAGGTGGGCAACCAACATTTTCCAGACCTGTATGGTGAATACATATAAATGAAAACCCACAAAGAATCACAACCAAACAATTGACTCAAGCCCAAATACAATGCAGTGTAATCTCTGTTGTGTGCTTGCAAATAATTGGGAACACTAACATTGTGCTCAAACAATGACCTTCATATATGATGCGATATACACAACAGCAGAAATAATAATACAACTCATAATTATAATGTAATAATAATGATATCTATTTGCAGGGCATTACTGCAGTCGCCGCGGAGTAACTTTAATGAGATGCACATCATCATCATCATGTACCCTGCCGGTTGGAGTAGGCGATCATGTCCCTCCACAATCTTCTATCTACAATGAGATGCACATGCAGAAGTTAAAACATTTGAGAAAATATTGTCGTGAACTTGCAATCAGGAATAGCATTACTAATAACAGTATCATCATCAAGTGACATGCCTGCTGGCGCAGGTGATCATGTCTCTCAACAACTTTCGATCTCAACAATTAGTTATCATTTCTGCCAAGCCATTCTCTTAAATATGGCTGGTATCTTTTCTCTTAGTTCTCTCTATCTCTTCGTCCCTTAGTTTTTCCAGTTGTCACGATTTTTCCAGTTGTCACGATATATTCCAGCTGTTCCCTTCTCATTACATGGCCATCATCATGATGATTGTTTCTTCCTAATTTTGGAAATTAGTTCTATTTTTTCTTTGTCCTTGTTTTAGAACGTTTTCATTACTCTTATTAGCTGTCAATGGTATTCTCAACATTTTACTGTAAAACCACATGCCTCCAGTGATTTTCTTGTTTGTTGTCCTATTGCCCATGATTCACATTCCGCACGTTAAGACTGGCTGTACATAACATTTAAGAACTTTTTTGCTTGTTTCCATTGTCAAGAATTGATTGCATAGTAAATTCCTCATTTTTGGAAAAGCTGCTTTTGCCTGAGCTATTCTGTATCTCATCTCTGCCGTACATCTACCATTTCAGCTTTGCATTTATCCCTAATTAATTTAACTTAATATTGTTCTACTTGTCTTTATTGTGTATTGTGGTGATGTCTTTTTCTTTGTTGTTAACATTACTTCTATCTTTTTGCTGTTAAGGCTGAGTCCTTTATTGTTGGTTTCCCTCACTATAATGTCAAATACTTCTTGTAACCCATTCACACTAACAGCGATTAAGCCTATCATCAGCATACCTGAGGTTATTTATGTTATTACTCTACTTGTTATTTCAGGCACTGTGCCTTATGGAATCTAAGATAATCTTATTATCCTGAATAATTCCTTCTGTTCGTTTATCATTAAACATATATTTAATGTATTCTCTCCATAGTTTCCTTATTCTTTCTTGTTCAATCAACAATTCTCATGCATTTGATCTTAAACATCCAGTTTTTTATTACGTTTTCTATCTATTGACCTGTCGAGCCGTGGCCGGCCCATAGAGCAAAGACCCAGATACTCTTTCTCTTTTTCTAAATTTTATTTCTAGCAGTCTCAATCCTTACAAAGATCTGTTATCAAATCTCACCATTTGTCTCTGTTCTGTGCAAACAGACATTGCTGCTTTAGCTATTCTGATTCTAATTTGCATCCCCTTCACGATCAATGTGACTTTCAATATAGACAAAGTAAGATAGACAAAGTAAGATAGACAAAGTAAGATAGACAAAGTAAGATAGACAAAGATTGCTTCTGGTTAATTCTTCAATTTGTTTGTATATAGCTTTGGCATCTCTTTTTATGTTGTTGCATTTCAATCTCTATTCGTCTGTTTTAACCAAACTTCTTTTTCCGTCATTGCATTTTATTACATTTTCTTTATTTAATCTCTTATACTCATCTTTGTTATCTTTATTTCTTCTACCTGTAATAAACGAATGCAATTTTTAAAATATCATTTATGAACTAAATAGCATGGGGGGGGGGGGGGGGAAGAGGAGGTGAAGGTTCTCTTTTGTCATCGTTATAGTACTAGTTTATTATTAAAAAAAAAAAACTGTAAATATGTAGTGACTAATACAACTGATCTTTTCATTTTTCCGACAAATTAAAAAAAAAAGGTGTGATTTAAGTATATTATGGAAACTGCAGTAAGGTAATGACTTTAGAAACATATTTCAGATATACCAGATTTATTAAACGGGGCCGCAAAAGAAAACATTCACCGTACATCCCATGTAGAGTCTTAGAAATATAATAATCGCAAACAAAAACACAAATGTTAATATAGCAAGGAGATCTTGAGCTAACAACTTGACTCCAATATGGATTTCAATAATGATCATCAATATTCTCAGTAGTCCTCTTATCTTTAAAACTAAAACACACCAAGGAAGTAGACGAAGAATCAATGTCGTGGAATACAGCGTGTCGTCAACGAATGTCATTGTCCATATCGAAAAAACAAGAAAACGTTTGGTACATTTGTGCAATATCGGGTCTTTCTTTTTCAGAAAACATGTTGACATGACTGGGTGAACCTAGAAGCCACCGAGCTGGAGCGAACCCAACCTCTTGTCCTCAGGAGATCAGGAAAGATTGCAATAACGCGATTCTCAAAACGTGTTCAATTTGTTAGTCGATCTTTGTACCAGACACATATAGGCATCCCATCAAGCACTGCCACTCCCCACGTTTCAATACCGCCATATTTACCCTTGCGCTCGTCACTGCTACACTAAGTGCAGCGATAATAACAATGAATTTACGATTAAAAAATGCAATGCCTGTTACAATCGTCAAAAGTCTGTAATATTTGCATTATGTATGTGTGTCTGGAGACCTCAAATATTAGCTTTTACACACAGCTGTAAGTGAATAAAAAATATATTTAATATTTACTTCAATGAGGTCGGCTAATATTGAAACATCAATCGAGTTATTAATAATTGCAACCACTAGACGATGTTTATAGAAGTTATCATCTACAAAACCCTATTCACTTGTCACTCTATGATGTATTTATTTCTATTGATATATCATCCTCTCTTATATTGGTGACATTTGGTTATTGTTCAAATAGCTATAAGAAAAAGTAAAGTACCCCCGTCACGTATAGGGAATATGGCGTTAGTTACCATACATTTTACAGACCCTCGGCACATGATTTTTGGGGTAATGTGATCGGTATTACGCCCGTGCCGCTTCACTTTCCCATAAAAAATCCGGTACCCATTAAAGGCTGGGTGAACCGGAATCCGTCGGTTGGGATCGAGCCCCACCTCTTGTCCTTTTTAGCCGAGTTCACTAACCACTGAGCTATCCCGGCTCCCTCAAATAGCTAAAGTTTTCATTTATACAGTCATTTCTGCTTGACCTCATATAGTAGTGTATTTATTGAGTTATTAGCGGGTCATCATTGCACTCATGTCCATAGGTGCTCAGATCCCCTCTATATATAATAATGTTATATCTCGTTAAAGTTATGAAGTAGCTCTATCTTACATTAATGAGCTAGTTCCTACTTAAAGTTTTGAGGTAGTTCTTAATTAAATTAATGAGCTAGTTCCGACTTAAAGTTGTGAAATAGTTCTTCCTTACATTAATGAACTAGTTCCTCCTTAAAGTTGTGAGGTAGTTATTCATTATATTAATGAGCTAGTTCCGACTTAAAGTTGTGATGTAGCTCATTTTTACATTAATGAACTAGTTGCTACTTAAAGTTGTGAGGTTGCTCTTCCTAACATTAATGAGTTAGTTCCTACTTAAAATTATGAGGTAGCTCTTCCTTACATTAATGAACTAGTTCCTACTTAAAGTTGTGAGGTAGCTCTGCATTACATTAATGAGCTAGTTCCGACTTAAAGTTATGAGGTAGTTCTTCGTTACATTAATGAGCTAGTTCCTACTTAAGTTATGAGATAGCTCTTATTGGCATTAATGAGCTAGTTCCGACTTAAAGTTATGAGGTAGTTCTTCATTACATTGATGAGCTAGTTCCGACTTAAAGTTATGAGGTAGCTCTTATTGGCATTAATGAGCTAGTTCCTACTGAAATTTATGCTTTCTAAAAGGCTATTTGTATAACACAATGGGTAGGTGGGAGGTTGTGTTATCGGAGGAGATTTGCCAATGACCTGCTTCCAGCGTTTTTTTCAGGGCCTAGTTGGGGGATGGGGGGTTATAAAAATGCTAACCCAGCTAGGCGATAGTTTCGTGACACTATGAGGATTTCTATTATTTGATCATTTAAATGCTAACCCAGCTAGGCGATAGTTTCGTGACACTATGAGGATTTCTATTATTTGATCATTTAAATGCTAACCCAGCTAGGCGATAGTTTCGTGACACTATGAGGATTTCTATTATTTGATCATTTAAATCGTCTTTCCTTTAAACATTTTACCCACTTCCTTCTCCTCCCCCCTCTTCCGAATAAGAAAAAAATCAGCCCTTCACCAGGCAATGTTTTCCTGAAAGAAACACTGCTCCAGCCAGAATGTGACCAATCTAGAACGTTCACCAAATCTTATCGACGGGGGAAAATGCAAACCATTTTACTGCCAGTACTCTTCTTCTTCTTCTTCTTCCCGGAGCACGTGCTCTTCACATTTCCTCCAGTACTCAGTGTCTGACTGTAAATGGGTATCAAGTACCAAGTTGTGAACATCAAATATTTTAAACGTGGTGTTCTGTCCTGCCACTTGTCCTTTGACTATGACTCACACAAGCTCTAGTGGATTAAGGTGCGCTATCATTATTTTGTCAGTCACAAACGACTTTGGCTTCTTCCTTTGTTTCAAAAGCTGCAGCAACTCTGACTTCAACTGGTTGTTGTGAAAGGGAACATTTTCCTTTACAAGCCACGTCTTGGTTTGATCTTGTGTTTTTGATGAAGTTGGAATCTTGCTGCTCTACAACGCTATACAATGTCTATTACCAAGCATGCCGGTCTGTGAAGAGTGGGCCGAAGAGTGTTCTTTATCCAATCCCACAAAATGTATCCATTCATTTCAAAGTTGTGGTCTCTTTCGTCTGTAGACTTTGTTTGGAACACACATTTCTACGTGATTGACAAGTCCATTCTCTCTGCTGCCAGCATGCACAATTATAATGCGCTGTTCTTTGCTGCTGAGTATTTGTCTTCTTTTCGCTGTCAAGTGATTGTCATTCGTTCTTAAAGGTGTGGTGAACATTAACCCACGTTTAATTCAAATGTACAATGACGTAGCCGTCCAGTATCTTTCCGATCTGCCTCAGGTATGTACTCCCAGAAGCAATCAATTGTGGCTCTCCAAAAGCAATGTTCCTGTGGCCTGTAGATTTTTCTTTAAAGTGAAAACAACTCTTCACACAACTTTGCTGAGAGCAGCTTTTGAAAGTTTAAAATTGCATTCCATTTGTAAATTAACTTTCAGTTTGCCAAGCATAACAAGATGATTTCTCTGAAACATGTTCAAAGCCTTACGTCTAATAACTTTTTTTTTTTACAAAATCGCCCACTTTTCTTTATCTTCTTGAATTGACGGTATCAGTCTCAATGTCATGTCTTACCCATCGGATAAAAGATGTTCTATCTACATTGAAGTGCGTGATGTGTTCTCTTCTCTGGTTCTTGGATGTTGTGATATAACCGACCCCCGACCCCTGTTTTTGTCAATGTAGAGTTATATAAAATATTAAGCTTACTTTTTGTTTAGTGATGAAGTGGCATTTGAAATCAGCAATGATTTAGAGATTGAGGTAGCTCACTATTCTACACTTCAGAAATGTAAACTGTTTTCTGATACATCTTTACAGCGTCATTCACCGTGCTCACTATTTCATCTTTTTCTTCTGCTGCGCGTTTAGACAGTTAGACCAACATGGGTCACAAACAAGACGGTGCTTTTGAAGTCTTCACTTGTCATGCAAAGTTGTTTCTGTGGGACATATTTGTTTTCTTGGAGTGTAGAGAGGCATGCAGTCCTGTGGGATATGCTCTGGAGTTTGTCTGGATGCTCTTCAGTCCCATGTTGCATAATGGAAAACACAGAACACAGTACAACGTTTTAACAGGTATTCAAGCAGAGCGGATCTAACAAGCTTAAACAGACAGCTGTCTTCGTGTGAGAGTCTGGAGTCCTACTCTGATTGAGTACTGATCGCAAAGAGAAATGGAAAAGAATATCTTTCTGCCTTTCCACCTGTGTAGGTTATATAGATGCCACTTCTTCCCTTTTTTGATGCTTCATTTACGGATCCATCTGTAAATACACGTGTCAATATATTTCTGGGGTATTTTCCTCCTGGATCTTGAGTGACAGAGCTCTCATTTCTGTCTCGGGTTGTTCGTTTTAGAAGACTAATAGAGAATATATAAGATTATCATTGTTTTATGTTTACAGTAGGACCGTGGTTCGGGTGTGAGGGCTTCGCATAGATCTTTGTTTGCTTGGAATATATGCGTATTATCAAGATCTGCTGTTTTTTTCCGTGAGATGTAGAGAGGATGTATCTTGAATTTATCAAATGGCTCTCTGGTTAAAAATATCCACCTTGTGAAGCTCTTTCGTCGTAGCTGATATTTTCATGTGAAGCTCTTTCGTCGTAGCTGATATTTTCATGTGATATCCTCTTACTTTCTTTCGGAAGGTCTGTCAGAATGGTTTCAGGTTACAACAGGAGTAAGACAAGGATGTGTCCTCTCACCACTCCTCTTCATCATATATTTGGACAAAATAAATCAGGAAACAACCAACAACAAGGACAAATCAAATAATAACATAGAGGTAGAAAATTCCAACATCAACGAGCTACTCTTCGCAGATGACCAATGCCTAATATATGAGGATGAAAACCTGCTACAACAGCATTTAACATCTCTAGATAAAAGCTGCACAAACTACAGTATGAAAATTAACACAGCAAAAATAGAGGCTATAAGAATAAGCAAATTAAGACACCCATTAAACATCAAGATCAAAGATAAAGAAATAAAACAAGTAGAAGAATTCAAGTATTTGGGCACAGTGTTCACAGAAGATGGAAAACTAGACAGAGAAATTGACATGAGAATACAAAAAGCAAATGCTGTCACATACCAGCTTTCACCATTGCTAAGACATCCAAACATTTCTATGCCAGCTAAACAACAAATGATAAATAGCATTTTCATACCAACTTTGTGCTATGAAAGTCAAACATGGACCCTTTCTAAATCACAATTAAGAAAGATCAATACATGTGAGATGCGTTGCTTGAGAAAAGTAACAAACAACACAAGAAGAGATAGAATACCAAATGAAACCATAAGAAAAATGGTAGGAACAAAATCCTGCCAAGAATATATAGAACAACAACAACTTAAATGGTTTGGCCACCTGGTCAGAATGAATCCTGACCAATCACCATCAAGGGCGTTCTTCTCGAGAATGCATGGAAAAAAGAACAAGAGGAAGACCCAGAAGAAGATGGATAGATGCAGTGACAGAGACATGTAACAACAAAAGAAAATCACTAATTCAGACAGTTCGAGCATCTCAAGAACGACAAATGATATAACCACGGCACCTTTTAGGTATCAGTGAAAAGAGAATAAAAGGAGAAGATCCTCTTACTGCAGATAGGTCCTGCTTTTTCACGTTTAACTGCCAAGGGTTCTTTAACTTGTGCGAGTGCACACGAGACGTTCTGTTTTTCGCAGTTATCCGATAGGGCTAGATATCAGATTTCACTACCCATAGAACAGGGATGGTTAAGCCACGAATCAGCCTCCATTTGGTGCCTTCAACTCATGCTGATATCAAAATGTGGTCACTGCCGGATGGTGCATAAAGTTGGCTCACGTACAAGCGATCGTAGGAAGAATGAGCACATTCACTGTGATATGGTTGGGTGTGACCAGGACTGACAGATGAAGCTTTGTACTACAGGAGAGTGAACCTTGAAGTCAATACTAGCAGAGTATAAGGTTACAAAGTCAGACTAGCTTTTAACGTGCAAGACCCGTCAGACATGTCCGAACTGTGGAGTGTAGGATTAAAACTGGCACAAGTGCAAGTGCGTTGATAAAGCATGTCAAAGTCTAAAAAAGAATGATGAGATAGTTTGCACGCAGACACATAGACGTGACCGTTGTGACATTCAGTGAGAGTCAGAAGCTTCCAGCAAGCAGCGTCGGGAGATGGCCGTTCAAGATTTCCAAGTTAGCAAGTGTGTTCAAAAAGTAGCCCAACTAGAGTAACAAGGCTGAGTGACCGCAAGGGATTCTTTGCAGAGAATGCTGACAGGGAATGTTGACAGAGAATGCTGACATGCAATGCTGACATGGAATGCTGACAGAGAATGCTGAAATGGAATGCTGACATGGAATGGTGACAGAGAATGCTGACATGCAATGCTGACATGGAATGCTGACAGAGAATGCTGAAATGGAATGCTGACATGGAATGCTGATAGAGAATGCTGACATGGAATGCTGATAGAGAATGCTGACTGGAATGCTGACATGGAATGCTGACAGAGAATGCTGACATGGAATACTGACAGAGAATGCTGACATGGAATGCTGACAGAGAATGCTGAAATGGAATGCTGACATGGAATGCTGATAGAGAATGCTGACATGGAATGCTGACAGAGAATGCTGACTGGAATGCTGACATGGAATGCTGACAGAGAATGCTGACATGGAATACTGACAGAGAATGCTGAAATGGAATGCTGACAGAGAATGCTGACATGGAATGCTGACAGAGAATGCTGACAGAGAATGCTGACATGGAATGCTGACAGAGAATGCTGACAGAGAATGCTGACAGAGAATGCTGACATGGAATGCTGACATGGAATGCTGACAGAGAAGGCTGACATGGAAGGACACATGGCACCTGTGTTTATAATTTACACAATCAGATCTGTGTACACTCTTCTTCCAACCACTGGTAACTTGAAAATTGGGGAAAGGCTGATGATATCCTATGCAATCTCTGTCTGGAACATGTTCTATTTTTGTTTGCAAGACATCACTGGGTCAATGACATTATTGGTGGTGACCTAATAAAGTACTGCATGAACTAGTTGCCATGGTAGACAGGGATTGATTTAAGACAAACACTAAGGTTTGAGCAGCGAAAACCAACTCCTACTCTTGAGATTAGTTATAGGCCTCACTCATAAAGCAGCCTGACTGGGGAGACTCAACAATCTTGGACAAAGAGACTTGATGAAGGCTGAGGATCTCCCAAGGCGAGAAATATATCCAAAGCTGCATCAGGTGATCTAAGATGCGTCCATATATTACTTTATGTAGGTACGTCATCAATGACCCACACAAATCTAATTGAGCTTATTGTGCCATCCAAATACAGAGACCTAGTCAATGGAGCCGTGACAGAGGCGATCCCACTCAAAGATAATAACAAAATAAGGGATCTACTAGTACATCAATGTACGGCCTTATCAAAGCAGCCAGGACAGCAGAGAGTGAAAAGAGTGTCTCTATCCAACACTACGAGAGCCATTGCGGAACAAGATGAGAAGGTGTCATGCTGGCTGTGACATATTTCTGACGACGAGTGTAGCAACTATAAAAGAAACAATGCTATATAACAGGAGGCATGCGAGTATGTAAACAGATCAACCAGACCTTATCAAGGTCTTCTATTGTGTGCTGACCTTTGTTTTGAATTCTTTTTTTTTTTAGATTTTTCTTTCGTTGGCCAAGTACGTAAACAGATTAAGCAGAAGGTCTTCTATTGTGTGCTGACCTTTGTTTTGAATACTTTTTTAAAGATTTTTTTTTCTTTTGTTGTCCAAAAACTCCTTTTGTGGTAAATTTTCTATCTTTAAAGAAAAAAAAATTCTTTGGTTCATTAGGTTAATTTCCCACAACGATGCAGCGGTATCACTTGATCATTGTCCACTAGAAAAAAAAATTCTAGAGTATCCTCCAATTCCTACATGACGTCAGACATAAATGCCAACCTCCTGCCGGGTCATGTTTCTGCTAAAATCACTACCAGTTTCCAGCCCCCTATATACAAATACACTGGCCATACGAGGTTTGTGAACTTTGGTTCACCAGGACAACTCGATCGATCTTTCAACTGCATCATCTGAGGGTCAGGCACGACAAACAAAACCCCCAGAAAATAGACTCGTCTTTCAACTTGTGAAATTGTTGCGATGTGCTGTTTTATTTACAATCTAAAATAATTGAAACCATAGAATAAATTATACGCTTTCTGCCATGTCTTGGCCGTTTGTCTCTTGTTCCGCCAAGCTTCCTCGACTTCTACGTTCCACGAGGGTGGCTGCGTCCATCTCTCCTGCCTCCTACGAGGGACGCTCCGCTTCCTATGTCTGATTTTGCTAATAACGTCCTGGTCTGTTTTCTCGTAATGGAATGTGTGGAGCTTTCTTTTCCGGTTTCTATTTCTGCTGTTCTCAATTAGGAGGAGATAGGGATAGTAATCACTTCCGTGGAACCCCAGTATACTCAACTTACTATACAAACGGGTGCGAAAGTGGAAGACACCAGTGCCAGGTCTATGACACTATCAGAGTCCCCTGTTCGAGTGGCCATTCTGGTTGCCCTTCCATCATTCAAGCAAACGACTGACACCAGTGCGTTCTCCAGGTCTTCTCCCTGCTTGTTGGTTATGACGTTACCCCACTGGTTGCCTCTAGCATTAAAGTCTCCGCAGAAAGTGACGTTCTCCTCCTCGAACACGAAGAGATTCTGCCATTGTTGTGTGTTCACCTTCCCATTACAGGCGTACACATTTACAATCACGAAATGAACTGGGGATTGCACCCCAACCGCATGTACCTGCAATTCTGCATTGTTCCACACAGACATATCAACCTCAGCTGCCACCATATTGTTGCGCACAAGGATGGCCTGCCCAAGGTTTCGTCTATTGTAGAAACAATGAAATCCAGGAGTACTTACTGTCCTTTCACCAAGACAAGAAGTGTTTGTTGTAAAATCATTATATCGGCGCCGCACAGTAGCTTGTCAGCAGACATATCCTTGTACACTAAATATACATATTGTATTCTCAACAAACATATTGTATATCATTAGACATATTGTATACTCAACAGACATATTGTATACTCAACAGACATATTGTATACTCGACAGACATATTGTATATCAATAGACATGTTGTATACTCAATATGGGTACCGGATTTTTTCTGGGAAAGTAAAGCAGCACGGGCGTAATACCGACCACATTACCCCAAAACTCATGTGTCGAAGGTCTATAAAAATTATGGTCACTAACACCATATTCTCTATACGTCACTTGGTGTGACGGGGCTCTTTACTTTTTTTATACTCAATAGACATATCCTGGTATACTGATCAGATATATCCTTGTATACTCAGCAGACATATCCTTGTATACTCAGCAAACATATCCTTGTATACTCAGCAGTTATATCCTTGTATACTCCGCAGACATATCCTTGTATACTCAGCAAACATATCATTGTATACTCAGCAGACATATCCTTGTATACTCAGCAAACATATCCTTGTATACTCAGCAGACATATCCTTGTATACTCCGCAGACATATCCTTGTATACTCAGCAGACATATCCTTGTATACTCAGCAAACATATCCTTGTATACTCAGCAGACATATCCTTGTATACTCCGCAGACATATCCTTGTATACTCAGCAGACATATCCTTGTATAGTCAGCATAAAAAGTACAAAGTAAAGTACCCCCGTCACACCAAGTGACGTATAGTGAATAAGGTGTTAGTGACCATAAATTTTACAGTCCTTCAGCACATGATTTTTCGGGTAATGTGGTCAGTATTACGCCCGTGCCGCTTTACATTCCCACAAAAAAATCCGGTACCCATTTAAGGCTGGGTGAACCCTGAAGCCGTCGGTTGGGATCGAACCCTACCTCTTGTCCTTTGTAGACCAGTTCACTGACCACTGAGCTATCACGGCTCCCCGTATACCCAGGATACATATCCCTATATTCTCAATAGACATATCCATGTATACTCAAAAGCCATATTGTATACTCATCAGACATATCCTTGTATACTCAGCAGACATATCCTTGTATACTCAGCAGACATATCCGTGTATACTCAGCAGACATATTGTGTACACAAACTCTTACAAAAATACACTTTGATATTTTATTGAAAAAGTTCACAACAAAGAATCACTTCCGTATAGTTGTAGCTTTCCTCTTTTCTTTTTTATTGTTCTGGCTACAGGTTGCGAGGACAGTCATGCCACAGGATGGCGCTGCTGTTGTGGTTACTTGGTGAAGGAATACAAAAATGGTAGAAAAATATCGTTTTAAAAAAGGACACGACACTCATGGTTGTAACAATAAATATCCATTAATTTATATTCGTTACCCTCGAGTCACAAATAGAGGACACTATTGACTTACTGTCCTCAGCTATTGTCACGTTATCTAGTCACATGACCTTTGCATACGTTGCTTTCATCAAGCCCGTCTTAAGGAATTTCTGTCCAGCCACATCTCCCACTTCCTCTGTTGTTAAGTTCACTTTCCCACCCTATAATTCGTTACCACCCACATCTCCCACTTCCTCTGTTGTTAAGTTCACTTTCCCACCCTATAATTTGTTACCACCCACATCTCCCACTTCCTCAGTCGTTAAGTTCACTTTCCCACCCTATAATTTGTTACCACCCACATCTCCCACTTCCTCTGTTGTTAAGTTCACTTTCCCACCCTATAATTCGTTACCACCCACATCTCCCACTTCCTCTGTTGTTAAGTTCACTTTCCCACCCTATAATTCGTTACCACCCACATCTCCCACTTCCTCTGTTGTTAAGTTCACTTTCCCACCCTATAATTTGTTACCACCCACATCTCCCACTTCCTCAGTTGTTAAGTTCACTTTCCCACCCTATAATTTGTTACCACCCACATCTCCCACTTCCTCTGTTGTTAAGTTCACTTTCCCACCCTATAATTCGTTACCACCCACATCTCCCACTTCCTCTGTTGTTAAGTTCACTTTCCCACCCTATAATTCGCTACCACCCACATCTCCCACTTCCTCTGTTGTTAAGTTCACTTTCCCACCCTATAATTTGTTACCACCCACATCTCCCACTTCCTCAGTTGTTAAGTTCACTTTCCCACCCTATAATTCGTTACCACCCACATCTCCCACTTCCTCAGTTGTTAAGTTCACTTTCCCACCCTATAATTTGTTACCACCCACATCTCCCACTTCCTCTGTTGTTAAGTTCACTTTCCCACCCTATAATTCGTTACCACCCACATCTCCCACTTCCTCTGTTGTTAAGTTCACTTTCCCACCCTATAATTCGTTACCACCCACATCTCCCACTTCCTCAGTTGTTAAGTTCACTTTCCCACCCTATAATTCGTTACCACCCACATCTCCCACTTCCTCAGTTGTTAAGTTCACTTTCCCACCATATAATTCGTTACCACCCACATCTCCCACTTCCTCAGTTGTTAAGTTCACTTTCCCACCATATAATTCGTTACCACCCACATCTCCCACTTCCTCTGTTGTTAAGTTCACTTTCCCACCCTATAATTTGTTACCACCCACATCTCCCACTTCCTCTGTTGTTAAGTTCTCTTTCCCACCATATAATTTGTTACCACCCACATCTCCCACTTCCTCAGTTGTTAAGTTCACTTTCCCACCATATAATTCGTTACCACCCACATCTCCCACTTCCTCAGTTGTTAAGTTCACTTTCCCACCCTATAATTCGTTACCACCCACATCTCCCACTTCCTCTGTTGTTAAGTTCACTTTCCCACCCTATAATTCGTTACCACCCACATCTCCCACTTCCTCTGTTGTTAAGTTCACTTTCCCACCCTATAATTTGTTACCACCCACATCTCCCACTTCCTCTGTTGTTAAGTTCACTTTCCCACCCTATAATTCGTTACCACCCACATCTCCTACTTCCTCAGTTGTTAAGTTCACTTTCCCACCCTATAATTCGTTACCACCCACATCTCCCACTTCCTCAGTTGTTAAGTTCACTTTCCCACCCTATAATTCGTTACCACCCACATCTCCCACTTCCTCTGTTGTTAAGTTCACTTTCCCACCCTATAATTTGTTACCACCCACATCTCCCACTTCCTCTGTTGTTATGTTCACTTTCCCACCCTATAATTCGTTACCACCCACATCTCCCACTTCCTCAGTTGTTAAGTTCACTTTCCCACCCTATAATTCGTTACCACCCACATCTCCCACTTTCTCAGTTGTTAAGTTCACTTTTCCACCCCACAAATAAAGCTTGTCATTGTTGGTTTCATTAATAATTATTATTGTTACAATTTGTCACCAGTCAAAGATTTGTAACTATTCATCATCATCAACTACCGCGCATGTTGGGGTAGGTGATCATGTCTCTCCACAACCTTCGATCTCGACAGTTATTTATCATTTCTGCTGTTGACCTTCTGTCAAGCCATTTTCTTAAGCTGTCTGGTATCTTTTCCCTTTGCTCCCTCTATCTCTTTGTTTTGTCCCTCAATTTTCCCAGTTGATGCAATATATTCCAGCTGTTGCTTTATCATTACATGGCCAAAAAATGATAACTGTTTCTTCCGAATATTGAATATTAGCTCTCTTCTTATTTGGCCTCTTTCAGAACGTTTTCATTACTCTTCTTAGCTGTCTATGGTATTCTCAGCGTTCTTTTCAAAATTCTTTCTACAGCTTCCAGTGATTTTCTTGTCTGTTGTTCTGTTGTCCATGATTCCCATCGATATGTTAAGGCTGGCCTCTACATAACATTTATGAACTCTTTTTCTGGTTTCTCTTGTCAAAAGTGGATTGCACAGTATCCTTCTTATTTTTTTGGAACGCTGCTTTTGCTAACTTTTGCTAACGCTATATTGTGTGATGACACCATAAACCAAAGTTAAAAATGAATCCAGAGACAGACAGACAGACAGACAGACAGATTGACAGACAGACAGACAGACAAACAGACAGACATATAGATAGATAGATAGATAGATAGATAGATAGATAGATAGATAGATAGATAGATAGATAGATAGATAGATAGATAGATAGATAGATAGATAGATAGATAGATAGATAGATAGATAGATAGATAGATAGATAGATAGATAGATAGATAGATAGATAGATAGATAGATAGATAGATAGATAGATAGATAGATAGATAGATAGATAGATAGATAGATAGATAGATAGATAGATAGATAGATAGATAGATAGATAGATAGATAGATAGATAGATAGATAGATAGATAGATAGATAGATAGATAGATAGATAGATAGATAGATAGATAGATAGACTAGAGAACGTAAATGTTGTATCAGTCGCCAAAGTTAAACACGATAGAGAGAGAGAGAGAGAGAGAGAGAGAGAGAGAGAGAGAGACTAGCTAACGTAACTTTGAAAACGTTATGAACAATCTAAAAGCACATATAAAAGAGGACAGGATGAATGACACTTTAGATGTTCTACATGGTTATGATAGGGTACATTTTTCAAGAGTGCCAACAATTCAGGAATACCAACAACTCAGGAGAGTCAACAAATCAGGAGAGTCCACAACTGAGGAGAGCCAACAACACAGAAGAGTCAACAACTCGGAAGTGTCAACAACTCGAGAGTGTCAACAACTTGGGAGAGCCAACAACACAGAAGAGTCAATAACTTAGGAGTGTCAACAACTCGGGAGTGTCAACAACTCAGGAGAGCCAACAACACAGAAGAGTCAACAACTCGGGAGTGTCAACAACTCAGGAGACAACAACACAGAAGAGTCAACAACTCGGGAGTGTCAACAACTGAGGAGAGCCAACAACACAGAAGAGTCAATAACTTAGGAGTGTCAACAACTCGGGAGTGTCAACAACTCAGGAGAGCCAACAACACAGAAGAGTCAACAACTCGGGAGTGTCAACAACTGAGGAGAGCCAAAAACACAGAAGAGTCAACAACTCGGGAGTGTCAACAACTGAGGAGAGCCAACAACACAGATGAGTCAACAACTCGGGAGTGTCAACAACTCGAGAGTGTCAACAACTTTAATTCGGTCTTTGACAATATCATGCTGAAGCAAAAATTAAGATTTTTTTCTTCTTCAAATGTTTTGTTTCCCTTCTTTCAAGTGACGAATTGTATTGCGTTGTGTTATTCACCTTGCGATCCAGGTCATTCGTCGTCAATGCGCTTTAGTTTTGGGATTACTTTCTTAGATTTGGTTTTCTTTGACTTTCCTTAATGCAGCAGTTCTTAAGTCTTTAAGTACCCCCGTCACGCCAAGTGGCGTATAGGGAAATATGGTGTTAGTGACCCTATATTTTACAGACCTTCAGCACATGATTTTTGGGGTAATGTGGTCAGTATTACGCCCATGCTGCTTTACTTTCCCAGAAAAAAATCCGGTACCCATTTAAGGCTGGGTGAACCCGGAAGCCGTCGGTTGGGATAGAACCCTACCCCTTTTCCGTGGTAGTCCAGTTCACTAACCACTGAGCTATCGCGACTCCCACAATGCAGCAGTTACTTGAAGTAAAAAAAAAAAAGTAAAGCACCCCTGTCACGCCAAGTGACGTATAGGGAATATGGTGTTAGTGACCATAAATGTTACAGACCGTCGTGACATGATTTTTGGGGTAATGTGGTCGGTATTACGCCTGTACCGCTTTACTTTCCCAGAAAAAAAAAGGTACCCATTAAAGGCTGGGTGAACCCGGAGGCCGTCGGTTGCGATCGAACCCTACCTCTTGTCCTTTGCAGTTACTTGAAGTAGTGTTGTGATAAAGCTAGCAATTCTCTCCTATCTTGTCTCACATTCTCATTCTCTGGGACAACATAATATTTGATGGAGATAAGCACAAACATCAAATGTAGAAAATATTAGTGAGTAGAGCTGCAGAGATTGTATGTCAAGTAGAGGTATTTCTCCTATATAGAACAGAAAATTATACCAAAGTAAGGATATCAAAAGAAAGAGGTCCATTTGTTGCGCTGTGAAACATATGGAAGTCCAATTAAATTAGGTTAAAAACAAAAATAAAAATGTTAAACTCCAATGTTAAGTCTGTCCTATTATATGGCTGTGAAACAAGGAGAACAACAAAAATGACAATCATGAAGATACAGATTTTCATTAATGGATGCTTACGCAGAATAAAAGGATGGAAATGGCAGGACAAAATCACTAACATAGAATTATGGAAATGTACCAGTCAAATACTAGTGGATAAAGAGATACAGTGAAGACGATAGCGCTGAATAGGAAACACACTTCAGAAGGCAACTGAGAGTATTACACAACAGGCTTATTAGGAATCCCCAGGAAAAAAGACAAAGAGAAGACCAAGGTTTTCTTGGAGAAGACAGTGGAAGCAGAGATGGATGAAGATGATGGGGAAGACATGGAATGATCTTAAAAGAATGGCAAGAAACAGAACGCATTGGAAAGTGTTTGTTGAAGACCTATGCTCCACAGGGAGTTGAAAGGAAGAAGAAGAAGAAAAAGGGCTGCATAGAACATGTACAATAGAATAACTGTTTATCTTGCGACCAACAGATACGCTTTTCCCTATGACGTCATTGTCAGATTATTGGCTTTTCGTGTTTAAAGTCATTTGTCGCTTAAATGTACTTCTTTCCTAGAATATTTGTTGTTTTGTACCTGATGAAGGTTGTTGCTGAAACGTCATAATTTTTCTTGCCTCTCTACTAGTCTAGGTGCTCAATACCTGTGTGTATCTTCACATAATAGTTCAATCTTGCGTTATGTTTTCTTTCTTGCACTTTATTGATATACTGAAGCTTATCTGTACATTAAGTAAACAAGGGAAATTGGTCTTCTTTTGTTGGCCAAGTATTGTCTCAGCTTGAAGGAGTCAGGGGTCATTTTTGGGATAATTCTTTGTTGGAAAGGGGAACGCTTGGGGTTTGGGTGAGATAAGAGTTTCATCTTGACACCTGTGCTAAAAAAACTGTCGATAGAATAAACCCGATGTATAAAAAAAAATAAATATTTATATATTTTTAGAATGTTTGGCTTTAAGAAATTCTCAAACGTTGTTTGATCAAAATCTGTTGTAACTTTGGTCAGCTTTTGATGACATTCTGTTGTAACTTTGGTCAGCTTTTGATGACATTCTGTTGTAACTTTGGTCAGCTTTTGTTGACATTCTGTTGTAACTTTGGTCAGCTTTTGTTGACATTCTGTTGTAACTTTGGTCAGCTTTTGTTGACATTCTGTTGTAACTTTGGTCAGCTTTTGATGACATTCTGTTGTAACTTTGGTCAGCTTTTGTTGACATTCTGTTGTAACTTTGGTCAGCTTTTGTTGACATTCTGTTGTAACTTTGGTCAGCTTTTGATGACATTCTGTTGTAACTTTGGTCAGCTTTTGTTGACATTCTGTTGTAACTTTGGTCAGCTTTTGTTGACATTCTGTTGTAACTTTGGTCAGCTTTTGTTGACATTCTGTTGTAACTTTGGTCAGCTTTTGTTGACATTCTATTGTAACTTTGGTCAGCTTTTGATGACATTCTGTTGTAACTTTGGTCAGCTTTTGTTGACATTCTGTTGTAACTTTGGTCAGCTTTTGTTGACATTCTGTTGTAACTTTGGTCAGCTTTTGATGACATTCTGTTGTAACTTTGGTCAGCTTTTGTTGACATTCTGTTGTAACTTTGGTCAGCTTTTGTTGACATTCTGTTGTAACTTTGGTCAGCTTTTGTTGACATTCTGTTGTAACTTTGGTCAGCTTTTGATGACATTCTGCTGTAACTTTGGTCAGCTTTTGATGACATTCTGCTGTAACTTTGGTCAGCTTTTGTTGACATTCTGTTGTAACTTTGGTCAGCTTTTGTTGACATTCTGTTGTAACTTTGGTCAGCTTTTGTTGACATTCTGTTGTAACTTTGGTCAGCTTTTGATGACATTCTGCTGTAACTTTGGTCAGCTTTTGATGACATTCTGCTGTAACTTTGGTCAGCTTTTGTTGACATTCTGTTGTAACTTTGGTCAGCTTTTGTTGACATTCTGTTGTAACTTTGGTCAGCTTTTGATGACATTCTGTTGTAACTATGGTCAGCTTTTGATGACATTCTGTTGTAACTTTGGTCAACTTTTGTTGACATTCTGTTGTAACTTTGGTCAGCTTTTGATGACATTCTGTTGTAACTTTGGTCAGCTTTTGATGACATTCTGTCTTCGTGCTTGCCTTAACATGTGTATATGTGTGTATGTGTATGTGTATTTGGGAGTGTTGGCATCTATTTACACAGAGCGAGCGGACTTACAGAATTTGGACACTTGTAATTTGAAGTGACCGCATTCTCACACTGGTCTGAGTTTGGATTGAAGATGCAGCCTTGAGGACATTGAAAATGGTCAAAGAGCATTCCGTTATCGCAGACATTAACGAAAGTACAGTCAGGGTCAGCGAAGAAACCATCAACATTTGGTGGGCACTCTGGGGAAGAAACATAAATGCAGACAGCACAAACATGATGATATCATTGAGACATAACAGATCAATGTGATGAGGTATCTATATACGATAGACGCTAAAGAGAAGTAATAGACGTATCAGTAGCATGTGGTTAGTGCTCTACTGGCGGATAAAGCAAGTGTGTGTTTAATATCAGACTAATGTTATCTCAATGGCTGCGATCTCCGACTAGTACAGTCATTGCCAAGAAGGAAAGGAATGGCTAACTGCCCTCTCATATTGCCAAGGAACATCATATCCAAATACAATTTGATATCTACAGTTAAAAAAACATCAGAAAGAAACAATCAACATTTTTCGGACACATCATGAAAAGAGGAAAGTTGGAATACTTGGTTACAACTGGCAAAATTCAGGGAAAGAGATATCGCGGACGACAAAAAGAGAAAATACTAGATAGCTTGGGGTCATGGCATAGTAAGCAGTCAACAGCAGAACTGATACGATGCACTGTGATAGAAAATTGTGGAAGGACTTAATCGCTTACGCCAACCGGTATGGTACATGATGATGATAAATGTTCTATAGCGCAACTAGAACCTGACTCTGTGTTTTGTAATCCCTGTTTCTTTCTGCCAGTAGGCAGCTGCACGTAACAGGGGCAGCAAAGAGGAACACTAGCTTTTCTTATCTCTAAATATTATGGTCTGTGCGTTCACTCAGCTGCAACATTACATACTATGGGACATCTTTTACAATTACTAGAATTGAGGCATATAGACAAGAAATGTTAGACATTATAGTGAAAGAAAGCAATAATAAAGGATTCAGCCTTAATAGCAAAAAGACAGAAGTAATGGTAAAAACAAAGCAAAAGAGATAACCTCAGTGCAAAATAAAGACAAGTGGAACAATATTAAAACAGGTAAATGAGTTTAAATATTTGTGAACTTTGTTAACCTGAGACAGAAGATGTACAACAAAGGTGAGATGCAGAATGGCTCAGGTAAAAGCAGCTTTCCAAAAAATGAGGAAGATACTGTGCAATCCATTTTTGACAATAGAAACAAGAAAAAGAGTTCTTAAATGTTATGTAGAGCCAGTCTTAACATATGGATGTGAATCAAGGACAATAGGAAAACAGACAAGAAAATCACTGTAGTCTCTAGAAATGTGGTTTTACAGAAGAATATTGAGAATACCATGGACAGCTAAGAAGAGTGATGAAAACGTTCTGAAAGAGGCCAAAGCAAAAAGAGAGCTAATTTCCAATATTAGGAAGAAACAATCATCATTTTTTGGCCATGTAATGAGAAGAGGACAACTGGAATATATTGTAACTACTGGAACAATTGAGGGGCGAAGAGATAGAGGGAAGCAAAGGGAAAAGCTACCAGACAGCTAAAGAAAATGGCTTGACAGAAGGTCAACAACAGAAATGATAAATAACTGTCGAGATCGAAAGTTGTGGAGAGACATGATCACCTACGCCATCAGGCCCGATACTAGATGATGATGAGACTGAGGCATGGTAAATATTTTATTAATGACATTACCAATGACATATCACACATGAGTACACACCAATGACATATCACGCATGAGTACACACCAATGACATATCACACATGAGTACACACCAATGACATATCACACATGAGTACACACCATCACACATGAGTACACACCAATGACATATCACACATGAGTACACACCAATGACATATCACACATGAGTACACACCAATGACATATCACACATGAGTACACACCAATGACATATCACGCATGAGTACACACCAATGATTCCCTCCTTGTACAAACTAAAGAAAAAAATGATTAATTTAGTTTTTCGCAAAAAAAAAAAAAAATGGAAGCAGATGTACAGGAATACAAGGGGCCCATTATGAAATATGTGAGACATGGTGCCAGTGATGATATGTCTTCATGACCATCAGCTCATGGTTATGTGGTTATCATCATGTGTCAGGTCGACCAACTTCCTCAGATAAACTCTCTGACATCCACCAGGAGGATCTTTATTGGATTTTTTTTTAGTTTATAAAGCTCTCTCTCTCTCTCTCTCTCTCTCTCTCTCTCTCTCTCTCTCTGTGTGTGTGTGTGCGTTCGTGCATGTGTGTGTGTGATATATATATATATATATATATATATATATATATATATACATATATATTTGTATTTCAAAATTAACTCGTCTAGTTTTGAGCAGATACTTGCTAGAAGAATGTGGCACGTTTGTTTTTGAGGTCATAGACTACCCTCTAAGTTTAAACTTAGATAACAACATTGAGACGTTGCCACACATTTCCTTTGACTACCCACATACACATTATCTCTCTCTCTCTCTCTCTCTCCCTCTCTCTCTCTCATCTTTCACTATATATATATATATACATACTACAGCTATTTCTTTTTGTCGAACACATTTTACAAACTCTAGGTACGTACCGAATTCGGTTTTGGTGGTTGGAACAGTTATGGTGGTTGGAACAGTTATGGTGGTTGGAACAGTTATGGTGGTTGGAGCAGTTAGGGTGGTTGGAGCAGTTATAGTGGTTGCAACAGATGTCGTACTTGATGCTGTGGAGATTAAAGTAGATGAAGTGAAGCAATGACATTAGTAAAAGAATGAATGAGAAGCCATGGGAACAACGTTTTCCTGGTTTATGTTACTGGAAGGTATTTTGATGTGCCACTACAGAACAAAAATTAGATTATTTAAATATTCATTACTTTCATATTTCAACAGCAGCCATTTATAATAAAGTAAATATTGTTGCTCATCCATCAGGGGGTGACTACTCCTGTCATCCAGTTCTTAGCTTATTGTGTGTTTGTAAATATTTTTCTTGTTATTATTAATGATAAGCCGTTAAGTGGCGTTGTTGCATTGTGTTGCTAGATTCCAGCAAAGCCGCGATATATGTGCCTTTTAAGCCGACATGTACGTATTCTCAGTCTGAAAAGTAAGGAAACAGAAGTAATATCTAAGAACAATCGTCACCACCATACAACATAAAGGATAAACAGGAAACAAGTGATAGAGAATCAAATACTTGGAGTCAAAAATCCAGAACCCTTCCCTCTGAGGCAGACATCTTACTTCTAGACCACTCAGTCCTCTTGCTAAAGGCATGAGTCATAATGCGGTCAGATTTGCAATACCAACACGGCAAATTGTTGGGCTGTGTAGCCTATATCATGCATGACAAGCTGCATTTACTTCTCTGAACACAACAAATATGTCCACTTCTAAAGGCTGGCTAAACCACGGAGCATTATCAATCTCCCACAAAGAAAAATCCGTCTATTCTTGAAATTGAACCAGTATCGTTCTAATCCGAAAGCGAGCGCATTAACCACTCCCATAGCTCCTATATATTTCGAGAGTGAAGTATTCCGTTGAACGATCTAGCCCAGTAGTGGCCAATCTTTTTTTTTTTTTTCTGAGGGCCAGATCAGAAAACTATGAAGCCGCCGTGGGCCAGATACCCAGATCTAAGAAAGCCATTATATAAATTACCTAATTTGCACTCATAAGAGTTTGCAATGTAAGAAACCTTGTTAGTGATGGAGAGGGGAAAACAGATAAGAGAGTGGGATGAAAGGGAGAGGGGTAAGACAGAAAAAAGGGGGCGGAGGGAATTAAACAATACATTATAAATAGAAAGCTTACCGGTTTAATGAGATGAGGGTTGTGTCTGATCTTTACGCTTAAGTTTGTCCTTGCTTGGTGGTATTGGATAAACAACAATGCTTGGTAGTATTTGATAAACAACAATGCTTGGTAGTATTTGATAAACAACAATGCTTGGTAGTATTTGATAAACAACAATGTTTAGGGGCTTGGTAGTATTTGATAAACAACAATGCTTGGTAGTATTTGATAAACAACAATGCTTGGTAATATTTGATAAACAACAATGCTTGGTAATATTTGATAAACAACAATGCTTAGGGGCTTGGTAGTATTTGATAAACAACAATGCTTGGTAGTATTTGATAAACAACAATGTTTAGGGGCTTGGTAGTATTTGATAAACAATGCTTGGTAGTATTTGATAAACAACAATGTTTAGGGGCTTGGTAGTATTTGATAAACAACAATGCTTGGTAGTATTTGATAAACAACAATGCTTGGTAGTATTTGATAAACAACAATGCTTGGTAGTATTTGATAAACAACAATGCTTGGTAGTATTTGATAAACAACAATGCTTGGTAGTATTTGATAAACAACAATGTTTAGGGGCTTGGTAGTATTTGATAAACAACAATGCTTGGTAATATTTGATAAACAACAATGTTTAGGGGCTTGGTAGTATTTGATAAACAACAATGTTTAGGGGCTTGGTAGTATTTGATAAACAACAATGCTTGGTAGTATTTGATAAACAACAATGCTTGGTAATATTTGATAAACAACAATGCTTGGTAGTATTTGATAAACAACAATGCTTGGTAGTATTTGATAAACAACAATGCTTGGTAGTATTTGATAAACAACAATGCTTGGTAGTATTTGATAAACAACAATGCTTGGTAGTATTTGATAAACAACAATGCTTGGTAGTATTTGATAAACAACAATGTTTAGGGGCTTGGTAGTATTTGATAAACAACAATGCTTGGTAGTATTTGATAAACAACAATGCTTGGTAATATTTGATAAACAACAATGCTTAGGGGCTTGGTAGTATTTGATAAACAACAATGCTTAGGGGCTTGGTAGTATTTGACAAACAACAATGCTTAGGGGCTTGGTAGTATTTGACAAACAACAATGCTTAGGGGCTTGGTAGTATTTGACAAACAACAATGCTTAGGGGCTTGGTAGTATTTGACAAAGAACAATGCTTAGGGGCTTGGTAGTATTTGACAAACAACAATGCTTAGTTGTTTTCTCAATTTGAGTCAGTTAATCGATTACTTTCTTATGATTTAGCTCATTTAAGTTTTGGAAACAAATGTTCACAAACATAAATGCTACCAGGTAATATGTAATTTTAGGGCATTTGATGTGATCATTGGATAGTGTTCATGTTGGAAATAAGATGTATAGAAATCCAGTATCTTCGAAAATCTCCACTTTGGTATCAGAATATTTTGTTCTTGTCAATAAGTCAATAACTTCCATTTATATATTTGTCGGTGCAGCATTGACATCGATATCAAACGAAGTCGAGAAACATTCTAACCTTGTTTGTAGTGCAGACAAATCTTTGAAACGCTCCCCGAACTGGCATTAAATATCATTCATTGCGTCATAGTTGATGAAATTAATCAGACATTTATTCTACTCTCCAAGCCTTAAAAAAAATAGTGTTCCCTTCTCTCAGGTTACTCTCCCACGATTTCAGTTTTTATTTTTATTTTTATTTTTTTTTGCTGGAAAGCTTTGATATGCCAGTAACGTTTGTGTACCAGTTGTCTTTGTGTTTATAACTTGAGATTAGGGTCATTGAAATGTTGAGTCATGTCAATCAAAAAAACGCTAGTTATTTGGTTATGGAAGGCCCCGGATTCACTGCAAACGAATTAAAATCCATAAATGCTCAACCGCCCGTGCCAGCGGAATCATCTGAATTAATATCTCATCTTTCAAACAAAGAAAGGTAACTGTAATTCCCATCGCAGCAGTCTCAGCACACGCCAAAAGTCATAAGGCGAAACCGCACAGAAAGTGAACACAGCCAACTGTTCACTGTCATACGATATCATCATTCATCGTAAACAATTGGAATATCGAAACATGATCAAAACGGATGAGACACACAGCTCACGGTGTGCACAGAGCATTTAACTCAGTAGCTCCTGCAACAAGCTGGACTTGGAATATGAGGAAAATACAACAAGGAACACTTTTCATACGTAGCCAGCAATGGTTCCTGCCGCCTATCCAATATACACCGGAAGTTCACGTCCTGAAAATGATGATTGTCATATTTCTAAAAAAAATGTATAGCGCTTGATGATGTTAGGTCATCGTTATTGACTCCAATTCCGAACATATAAACACACAGTTAGTCGTCAGATTATCCCCGTTGCACATCAAACAACAGACTGTAAGATTAGCGTATGGCCTCCCTAGGGATATACGATGACGTAGCACACACAACAATGTCCTTTAGATTCCTGATTACTCTAGTGAATGCAGCCTACGACGAACAAAACACAGTGCAAATTCCCTAAAGAGATAAAAAATGCTGCTGACTTGAGGAAGAAGTTCACATTAATGAGTAACATATAAATAACTTGCGTCAAGCAATTCCAACAACGGCCATGAACATCACCAATGTGACGTAAAGCGCAGATCAAGTCTGGACGGTTGAACGTCGCATTCACAACTCTTGATTTGTCGAAAAGGAAATATTGCCGGCGTACGACTTCACTTTATCGACGCAGATGTATTAAGTAGAACATCATTTTGACTTTAATGCAGAAAAGTGCAATGGAGAACCGAAATTAAGCAGACACCGAGTGCACGTTCTGCAGCGATCGACAGATCGTTAACTAGATCCACCATTTAAAAAAACGGAAGTCCAAAAAAAAAAAACCGCTAGTTTGGAGATCCACTGAGGATCCGATAGTTCTTTGACTGGACTACCCTTAATTGTCATTATAAGTTTGACTTCAGCACGTAATTCATAAAATTTAACTCATTCTGCACGTTTCGTCGCATAGTGCGTCACTCTCAATTTGATTAGTGTGAACCGTCATCTAACCATATTCTTTTTGCATGTCTTGTATCATCTTTGAATTGGTGAAATCTAATACCTTGTTCAATTATCTAAAGACTCCTATATAATATGTTATATGTTACATAATTATAAATATGTAGATCGATTCTTAAAACCATTTAAAAAATGGTCTCAAAATCTCTTCCGTTGCATTGGTAAAAGCTTCCGTGCGGAAAGAGTTAAGCAATTTTCCTCGATGTAACCAGCGAGCTTCACAACAGTAAAACAGATTGTCATGCTCTGAATCGACATCATGAATAAATTCTTGGAATTAACGAATGTTGAGCCCTCCTAATTTTATGAAGTTCACACAGATACCACGGCTCGCATGGTGTCAGCAATTTTAAACGACCTGGAACACAAATTTTCTTGGTAAATAATACAAAGTAGGAATGGAACATAAAGATGACCCAATTCGAAATCTAATAAGTGGAATTTTATTTTGCCAACTAGGCCTGGCTTTTGACCAGTCATAGCTTCGTCTGTTGTCGCTCTATAAACTTGTCCCGATTAAATCACCATTTTTTTAGAACGAGATCCAACACTTTGAAAATGTCCTGGCTAAGTGTTGTGCGTTGAGTGGTTGTAACGTTAATATGTCCTCCATAATATTAAAACATTTGTCAATGCCATAATAGAGAACATTAATTGCGCTTTGTCTGTCACATCACTTGATTTATCTGAGACGACGTAGAATGCTACTAATTCTGACGCAACCTCTTTACAACCTTTTTAAAAACATCTTTCCCAATGTCATCTATGCATCTCCTGACAGTTCGACGAGATAGACTTACTTGGTGAAATCAATCAACTCTTATCAGGAAAAAACAACACTTTAGCAGCTGCTTCCAAACAATGTTTTACAAATTCTCCATCGAAAAATGATTTGAAACTCTTCGCAGTTTTTCCACAAATAATATAGCTCACATAAACAGCATTCTCTGAACATTGATTGACATTGTAAAACACACTTTGTTGACCTTCTAAGGACTTCTTCAAATAAATTATTTTGTCTTGACTAACTTGTCCCTCCAGTGAACTGTAATTTTCATATTTGGATTGGATGTGACTCTAGTTGTATTCTTTATGAACCGACATTTTTTTTCATTACATTATTAAACGCACAGGGTTGTCACGATAAAGAATACATCATCAAGTACCTGGCCTACTGGCGTAGGTGATCATGTCTCTCCACAACTTTCGATCTCGGCAGCTATTTATCATTTCTGTTGTTGACCTTCTGCCAAGCCATTTTCTTAAGCTGTCTGTTATTTGTTCTCTTTGCTTCCCTCTATCTCTTCGTCCCTCAATTTTTCCAGTTGTTACAATATATTCCAGTTCTCTTCTCATTACATGGCCAAAAATGATGATTGTATCTTCCTAATATCGGAAATTAGCTCTCTTTTTGCTTTGACCTCTCTCAGAACATCGTCATTACTCTTCTTAGCTGTCCATGGTACTCTCAACAGGTTGTGTGCTGTCACCAGATTTGTTTAATATTTATAGTGAGATTATTTTAAGATCCATAAGGGGCATGCCTGGAATAACAATTGGAGGTCATAATATAAATAATCTAAGGTATGCTGATGATACAGTCTTAATCGCTAAGAGTGAAAATGAGTTACAAGAAATGTTGGACATTATAGTGAAAGAAAGCAAAAATAAAGGACTCAGCCTTAATAGCAAAAAGACAGAGGTAATGGTAACAACAAAGAAAAAGACATCACCTCAGTGTAAAATAAAGACAAGTGGAACAATATTAAAACAGGTAAATGAATTTAAATATTTGGGAACTTTGTTAACCTCCGACGGAAGATGTACAAAAGAGGTGAGATGCAGAATGGCATATACAAAAGCAGCTTTCCAAAAAATGAGGAAGATACTATGCAATCCATTTTTGACAATAGAATAAGAAAGAATACAGAAATAACGAAATGTCCATCTTTCCTGAGAAGTACAAATTATCTATCTACTTTCCTTCTTTTGATAGCTCCATTGTGTATCTTAATGGTGACAACCGGTCGTTAACTTTGAATACATTGTTATTTAAATAAAATTACATAACATTCGTCCACCACGAACAATCGTAACCTCCACCAAAACGTTGATAAGGACAAAAACGAACCATTTTATCTGACGCAAAATCCTCTTTGAATTAAAGTCCACATGTTTAACTGTCAACGCCGGCGCATATACAGGACCATGGAAACAATCCACATCCAAAACCACGATCTTTTGCTCATCGCGACACTAACAACAAAGGCTAAAACTCTCTTGTGATGTCGATTAATCAGCGACAATAAAGGAGTGCACGGCAGTGTATTGTTCATTATTAAAAACAATAAACTTTGCAGCCATCGTGTGCAACACGTAGAAACTACTAGATCAAAGATATGATAATTATTTCGTTTTGACGAATTAATTTAAAAAAAAAAATTTTGCAAAAGGGTTCTGAAATTTGCAGCATTAAGGTTTTCATTATAATTATTTCATTACCCCAAAAATCATGTTACGAAGGTCTGTAAAATTTATGGTCACTAACACCATATTCCCTATACGACACTTGGCGTGACTGAGGTACTTTACTTTTATTTTTTGTTTTAAATTATTTCTTTTTTGAGCTTATGGAATGGAACATATAGAAATTTTCTAATCAGATTCTAGGAGTCAGTTCTGGCTCGACGGCCCGTTGGTTCTACGCTTCCGTCCTAAACTATTTCCGTTATTATGGACCGAAGAGTTGTACAGGGGATGGTAGTACTCAGTATTGTTAATGTTGAAGTACTAGGTACAGTTGATGTTCAAGTACTAGGTACAGTTGATGTTCAAGTACTAGGTACAGTTGATGTTGAAGTACTAGGTACAGTTGATGTTGAAGTAATAGTTACAGTTGATGTCAAAGAACTAGGTACAGTTGATCTTAAAGTACTAGTTACAGTTGATGTTCAAGTACTAGGTACAGTTGATCTTAAAGTACTAGGCACAGTTGATGTTCAAGTACTAGGTACAGATGATGCTAAAGTACTAGGTACAGATGATGTTAAAGTACTAGGCACAGTTGATGTTGAAGTACTAGGTACAGTTGATGTTAAAATACTAAGTACAGTTGATGTTGTAGTACTAGGTACAGTTGATGTTGAATTAGTAAGTACAGTTGTAGTACAAGGTGCAGTAGTGGCTGAGGAAGTGCATGGAATGAAATTTCATTTGAAAATCTCTCAAACTATCTATTGTTATATATTATATTCAGTGTTTCTGATATTTATTTCAGTTCAAGGAGGTGAAAACTGACAGCCAAATATGTTGTTTTACAAATTACTACTATCACAAAAATACTTGAAACAAATAATCAACAAAGTGACGAAAATTGTGGATCTAACAGAATGTTGATAACGCATTCTGGACATTTAAGTAAGTTTGAAAAACAAATTTTGTATTAATATGGAAATACAATGTAAGACAAGACGCGCACTAACTGGATGTTGGGCACTGGTAGGTTGAACTTGACCGAGATTCACATAATTTATTGTTTGGGTTGTAGATATAGCCTGCCTGACATCCATAGGGAGCACTGCTGATGCCATTGCTACACCAGATGTAGTGAGTGCAGTTGTAGGGTGAATATCCGTCTTTTTGGAGACAACCTGCAGAGCAACAACAATCACACAACAATAATAGTAACATACAACCAACTGTTGACGAAGAATGGCAAACAGTTATTGTTATCACCACAGTTTATGCTATTTATTCACACTTACACCTTCTTGTTGGGGGTCGAAATTTTGAATTCCAATCAAACCTCAATAATACTGATAAAACGATTTACACTAAATCTGTATTCACCATCAACATGTATTGTAATTTCAAGGAAAACAGCAAATAATATGAATTAAATATTAAGTTAAAACGACAAAAGTAATGGTTTCAGGTTTTTAAAAAAAAATCAACCAGGTAAAATAATTAAACGTTCTTGAAGTTTGTGAACGCATTCTAGCAGTTGCATAATATTATAACACTCGGTGGTACTTTATTTCTTTTTACAAAAGAAATAAAAAATCTAGAAACAAAGTTATGGTTACCAACGATCCCACTTTTGGAACGTCCACCATCATTTATTTAACCTACCACTATGAGTAGGAGCCATGATAGCTCAGTGGTTAGTGAACTGGACTACATAGGACAAGATGTTGCCTTCGATCGTGATCGACAGCTTACAGGTTCACCCAGCCTTTAATGAGTACCGCATTTTTTCTATGAAAATTAGAGCGCCATTGGCGTATTACCGATCACATTACCTCAAAAATCATGTACCGAAGATCCGTAAAAATTATGGTCATCATATTGCCTACACGCCAAATGATGTGACGGGGCTTTTTACATTTTTTACTTTACTATTATGCGTACAAACGGATGTTGGTCTAAAGATAAGAATTCAGTCATATTGTAAAGCCTCTATTTTAACTATACACAAAATGTCAAATCACAGCTGCAGTGAAGAAATTCCGCCTGAACAAAATATAAAACAACAAAACCCTACAGTAAATGAGCATAAAGAAAATCTTGAAGTCTGAAAAGTTAAACTACTTGTGGGAGGAGACGTCCGGAGAAGAAACTTGAAACAGTGAAGTGGAGAGACTAACTTGTACAGGGTTTGCGTGAAAAGAAAGCAACAGACCGTAGACTAAATGATATGGGATTGTTCCTTTGAGATCACCATTGAGGTGAGGGATGATGTCTATTCTCCTGAAATAAGATTTAACAACCAATATTAACTCTCCTGAATCAGCCAGCGAAGATTTGGGGTGAGTGCTCAAAACAATACAATGGAACATTTTGGGGATGAGGCACAAGGACAAGCTCAGGAAGTTAGTAAAATCATACAATGTCGTTGTGTAGCCTAATGTATTCAAGAAATTCACACCACTAGCACACACTGATTCTCCGTTAGAGATTGTGACATCTTTGAACAAGATCAAGTAGATCTGACGGACGGATATACCTTAACTGCAGCCACGAATCTGATTCACATCAAAATTCCAACTACATGAAACACAACACAAAATTAATAGCTTGGAAAATAACGTTTCACCAACACAATTTTATTATATCTATTCAGTACCTTACAAAAGATGTTGAACCGTAAGTAAAAAAAAAAAAAGTACCCCCGTCACATCAAGTGGCGACGTATAGGGAATATTGTGTTAGTAACCATAAATTTTACAGACCTTCGCCACATGATTTTTGAGGTAATGTGGTCGGCATTACGCCCGTGCCGCTTTATTTTCCAAGAAAAAAAATCCGGTACCCATTTAAGGCTGGGTGAACCCAAACCCGTCTGTTTGGGTTCGAACCCTAACTCTTGTCCTTTGTAGTTCAGTTCACTAACCACTGAGCTATCGCTGCTCCGTTGAACCGTAAGGCTGCAAGAAAAATAACAACATTTAAAAACACTGTTAAAATCATCGAAAGTCACTACACAATCTCGGGTATCTAAAGCTATATGCAAAGAGCGAGAATTGATAATAGAAAGCGATCTACCCTTTCTTCAAAAGACATAAAAACCAGCATTCGTACTATTCAAGGTATTTATGGACTATCAGTCAGCACCACAGATCTTGCCATAGTTGCAAGAAATGCAGAGAAGATTGCAGGTCACAAAGTGATCCAACAGCTAGAAGACTCAGCGACCAGAAGGTCGATAATGATCACAATGAAATAGACATGATCACACAAGAGATTAATTTATCTCACTCTGGAACTACAAAAAGACATTATGCAAATTCATTTTCAAAGAAAATTGACAGAATCTGAAAACAATCTAAATATCACAAGGCGAACTAAATGGAAAGAAAGCTCTATTTTCCAAAATATTAGAGGATTATTATCAATGCTGAAAGTGGAAATATCTCCACTATCAGAAAGAAGACTGTGAATTCCTTTTGATCACCAAGCAGACGAAAACGTGGAAATAATATCGGCTTTGGTGTAAACTAGCGATACACAGCATGGCCGCCCAATTAACGGGCGAAAGCTATAAAGTAGATCCTCATGAAACGACAAATAAACATCACATAAGTTTAGTCACTGTAGAGAAAAACGGAAACAAAACCCCGACAGATGAAAGCGTCGTCTTGCAGAATAAGATGAAGATGAACATTACCAGGGAGATTAACAAATAAAAGTATAAGAGAAACTGCAACAGAAAGAAAACAGAAAAACTCAACTTTGAGATAGACACAAAATAAAAGCCATGGAACCTAACCAAAACTCTAAATGGGGACAAGATGAGAAGAAACAGTGATATAATTAAGTCTTAATGTATATCTTTCCTACTACCTTCCGTGTACACCGACTTTCAACTTCCACTACCACTCTCTGCAAAGCATGCATTTCAATTACATTGTTGTTAAGTTATACGAACCGGAACGACTGGTTCCAGGGGTTGTTGATGTAGTGAGGACTGTCGTACTTTGAGTTGTAGATGTTGATGTACTAGGTACAGTTGATGTTGAAGTAGAAGGTACAATTGTTGATGTTGTAGTACTTGGTACAGTTGATGTTGAAGTACTAGGTACAGTTGATGTTGAAGTACTAGGTACAGTTGATGTTGAAGTACTAGGTACAGTTGATGTTGAAGTACTAGGTACAATTGATGTTGTAGTACTCGGTACAGTTGATGTTGAAGTACTAGGTACAGCTGATGTTGAAGTAGTAGGTACAGTCGTAGGTGCAGTAGTGGCTGAGGAAGTGCATGGAATGAAATTTCATTTGAAAATCTCTCAAACTATCTATTGTTATATATTATATTCAGTGTTTCTGATATTTATTTCAGTTCAAGGAGGTGAAAACTGAAAGCCAAATATGTTGTTTTACAAATTACTACTATCACAAAAATACTTGAAACAAATAATCAACAAAGTGACGAAAATTGTGGATCTAACAGAATGTTGATAACGCATTCTGGACATTTAAGTAAGTTTGAAAAACAAATTTTGTATTAATATGGAGATACAATGTAAGACAAGACGCGCACTAACTGGATGTTGGGCACTGGTAGGTTGAACTTGACCGAGATTCACATAATTTATTGTTTGGGTTGTAGATATAGCCTGCCTGACATCCATAGGGAGCACTGCTGATGCCATTGCTACACCAGATGTAGTGAGTGCAGTTGTAGGGTGAATATCCGTCTTTTTGGAGACAACCTGCAGAGCAACAACAATCACACAACAATAATAGTAACATACAACCAACTGTTGACGAAGAATGGCAAACAGTTATTGTTATCACCACAGTTTATGCTATTTATTCACACTTACACCTTCTTGTTGGGTGTCGAAATTTTGAATTCCAATCAAACCTCAATAATACTGCTAAAACGATTTACACTAAATCTGCATTCACCATCAACATGTATTGTAATTTCAAGGAAAACAGCAAATAATATCAATTAAATATTATATTAAAACGACAAAAGTAATGGTATCAGGTTTTTAAAAAAAATCAACCAAGCAAAATAATGAAATGTGCTTGAAGTTTGTGAACGCATTCTAGCAGTTGCATAGAATTATAACACTAGGTGGTACTTTATTTCTTTTCACAAAATAAATAGAAAATCTAGAAACAAAGTTATGGTTACCAACGATCCCACTTTTGGAACGTCCACCATCATTTATTTAACCTACCACTATGAGTAGGAGCCATGATAGCTCAGTGGTTAGTGAACTGGACTACATAGGACAAGATGTTGCCTTCGATCGTGATCGACAGCTTACAGGTTCACCCAGCCTTTAATGAGTACCGCATTTTTTCTATGAAAATTAGAGCGCCATTGGCGTATTACCGACCACATTACCTCAAAAATCATGTACCGAAGATCTGTAAAAATTATGGTCATCATATTGCCTACACGCCAAATGATGTGACGGGGCTTTTTACATTTTTTACTTTACTATTATGCGTACAAACGGATGTTGGTCTAAAGATAAGAATTGAGTCATATTGTAAAGCCTCTATTTTAACCATACACAAAATGTCAAATCACAGCTGCAGTGAAGAAATTCCGCCTGAACAAAATTTAAAACAACAAAACCCTACAGTAAATGAGCATAAAGAAAATCTTGAAGTCTGAAAAGTTAAACTACTTGTGGGAGGAGACGTCCGGAGAAGAAACTTGAAACAGTGAAGTGGAGAGACTAACTTGTACAGGGTTTGCGTGAAAAGAAAGCAACAGACCGTAGACTAAATGATATGGGATTGTTCCTTTGAGATCACCATTGAGGTGAGGGATGATGTCTATTCTCCTGAAATAAGATTTAACAACCAATATTAACTCTCCTGAATCAGCCAGCGAAGATTTGGGGTGAGTGCTCAAAACAATACAATGGAACATTTTGGGGATGAGGCACAAGGACAAGCTCAGGAAGTTAGTAAAATCATACAATGTCGTTGTGTAGCCTAATGTATTCAAGAAATTCACACCACTAGCACACACTGATTCTCCGTTAGAGATTGTGACATCTTTGAACAAGATCAAGTAGATCTGACGGACGGATATACCTTAACTGCATCCACGAATCTGATTCACATCAAAATTCCAACTACATGAAACACAACACAAAATTAATAGCTTGGAAAATAACGTTTCACCAACACAATTTTATTATATCTATTCAGTACCTTACAAAAGATGTTGAACCGTAAGTAAAAAAAAAAAAAAGTACCCCCGTCACATCAAGTGGCGACGTATAGGGAATATTGTGTTAGTAACCATAAATTTTACAGACCTTCGCCACATGATTTTTGAGGTAATGTGGTCGGTATTACGCCCATGCCGCTTTATTTTCCAAGAAAAAAAATCCGGTACCCATTTAAGGCTGGGTGAACCCAAACCCGTCTGTTTGGGATCGAACCCTAACTCTTGTCCTTTGTAGTTCAGTTCACTAACCACTGAGCTATCTCTGCTCCGTTGAACCGTAAGGCTGCAAGAAAAATAACAACATTTAAAAACACTGTTAAAATCATCGAAAGTCACTACACAATCTCGGGTATCTAAAGCTATATGCAAGGAGCGAGAATTGATAATAGAAAGCGATCTACCCTTTCTTCAAAAGACATAAAAACCAGCATTCGTACTATTCAAGGTATTTATGGACTATCAGTCAGCACCACAGATCTTGCCATAGTTGCAAGAAATGCAGAGAAGATTGCAGGTCACAAAGTGATCCAACAGCTAGAAGACTCAGCGACCAGAAGGTCGATAATGATCACAATGAAATAGACATGATCACACAAGAGATTAATTTATCTCACTCTGGAACTACAAAAAGACATTATGCAAATTCATTTTCAAAGAAAATTGACAGAATCTGAAAACAATCTAAATATCACAAGGCGAACTAAATGGAAAGAAAGCTCTATTTTCCAAAATATTAGAGGATTATTATCAATGCAGAAAGTGGAAATATCTCCACTATCAGAAAGAAGACTGTGAATTCCTTTTGATCACCAAGCAGACGAAAACGTGGAAATAATATCGGCTTTGGTGTAAACTAGCGATACACAGCATGGCCGCCCAATTAACGGGCGAAAGCTATAAAGTAGATCCTCATGAAACGACAAATAAACATCACATAAGTTTAGTCACTGTAGAGAAAAACGGAAACAAAACCCCGACAGATGAAAGCGTCGTCTTGCAGAATAAGATGAAGATGAACATTACCAGGGAGATTAACAAATAAAAGTATAAGAGAAACTGCAACAGAAAGAAAACAGAAAAACTCAACTTTGAGATAGACACAAAATAAAAGCCATGGAACCTAACCAAAACTCTAAATAGGGACAAGATGAGAAGAAACAGTGATATAATTAAGTCTTAATGTATATCTTTCCTACTACCTTCCGTGTACACCGACTTTCAACTTCCACTACCACTCTCTGCAAAGCATGCATTTCAATTACATTGTTGTTAAGTTATACGAACCGGAACGACTGGTTCCAGGGGTTGTTGATGTAGTGAGGACTGTCGTACTTTGAGTTGTAGATGTTGATGTACTAGGTACAGTTGATGTTGAAGTAGAAGGTACAATTGTTGATGTTGTAGTACTTGGTACAGTTGATGTTGAAGTACTAGGTACAGTTGATGTTGAAGTACTAGGTACAGTTGATGTTGAAGTACTAGGTACAGTTGATGTTGAAGTACTAGGTACAGTTGATGTTGTAGTACTCGGTACAGTTGATGTTGAAGTACTAGGTACAGTTGATGTTGAAGTAGTAGGTACAGTCGTAGGTGCAGTAGTGGCTGAGGAAGTGCATGGAATGAAATTTCATTTGAAAATCTCCCAAACTGTCTATTGTTATATATTATATTCAGTGTTTCTGATATTTATTTCAGTTCAAGGAGGTGAAAACTGACAGCCAAATATGTTGTTTTACAAATTACTACTATCACAAAAATACTTGAAACAAATAATCAACAAAGTGACGAAAATTGTGGATCTAACAGAATGTTGATAACGCATTCTGGACATTTAAGTAAGTTTGAAAAACAAATTTTGTATTAATATGGAGATACAATGTAAGACAAGACGCGCACTAACTGGATGTTGGGCACTGGTAGGTTGAACTTGACCGAGATTCACATAATTTATTGTTTGGGTTGTAGATATAGCCTGCCTGACATCCATAGGGAGCACTGCTGATGCCATTGCTACACCAGATGTAGTGAGTGCAGTTGTAGGGTGAATATCCGTCTTTTTGGAGACAACCTGCAGAGCAACAACAATCACACAACAATAATAGTAACATACAACCAACTGTTGACGAAGAATGGCAAACAGTTATTGTTATCACCACAGTTTATGCTATTTATTCACACTTACACCTTCTTGTTGGGTGTCGAAATTTTGAATTCCAATCAAACCTCAATAATACTGATAAAACGATTTACACTAAATCTGCATTCACCATCAACATGTATTGTAATTTCAAGGAAAACAGCAAATAATATCAATTAAATATTATATTAAAACGACAAAAGTAATGGTATCAGGTTTTTAAAAAAAATCAACCAAGCAAAATAATGAAATGTGCTTGAAGTTTGTGAACGCATTCTAGCAGTTGCGTAGAATTATAACACTAGGTGGTACTTTATTTCTTTTTACAAAAGAAATAAAAAATCTAGAAACAAAGTTATGGTTACCAACGATCCCACTTTTGGAACGTCCACCATCATTTATTTAACCTACCACTATGAGTAGGAGCCATGATAGCTCAGTGGTTAGTGAACTGGACTACATAGGACAAGATGTTGCCTTCGATCGTGATCGACAGCTTACAGGTTCACCCAGCCTTTAATGAGTACCGCATTTTTTCTATGAAAATTAGAGCGCCATTGGCGTATTACCGACCACATTACCTCAAAAATCATGTACCGAAGATCCGTAAAAATTATGGTCATCATATTGCCTACACGACAAATGATGTGATGGTGCTTTTTACATTTTTTACTTTACTATTATGCGTACAAACGGATGTTGGTCTAAAGATAAGAATTGAGTCATATTGTAAAGCCTCTATTTTAACCATACACAAAATGTCAAATCACAGCTGCAGTGAAGAAATTCCGCCTGAACAAAATATAAAACAACAAAACCCTACAGTAAATGAGCATAAAGAAAATCTTGAAGTCTGAAAAGTTAAACTACTTGTGGGAGGAGACGTCCGGAGAAGAAACTTGAAACAGTGAAGTGGAGAGACTAACTTGTACAGGGTTTGCGTGAAAAGAAAGCAACAGACCGTAGACTAAATGATATGGGATTGTTCCTTTGAGATCACCATTGAGGTGAGGGATGATGTCTATTCTCCTGAAATAAGATTTAACAACCAATATTAACTCTCCTGAATCAGCCAGCGAAGATTTGGGGTGAGTGCTCAAAACAATACAATGGAACATTTTGGGGATGAGGCACAAGGACAAGCTCAGGAAGTTAGTAAAATCATACAATGTCGTTGTGTAGCCTAATGTATTCAAGAAATTCACACCACTAGCACACACTGATTCTCCGTTAGAGATTGTGACATCTTTGAACAAGATCAAGTAGATCTGACGGACGGATATACCTTAACTGCATCCACGAATCTGATTCACATCAAAGTTCCAACTACATGAAACACAACACAAAATTAATAGCTTGGAAAATAACGTTTCACCAACACAATTTTATTATATCTATTCAGTACCTTACAAAAGATATTGAACCGTAAGTAAAAAAAAAAAAAAGTACCCCCGTCACATCAAGTGGCGACGTATAGGGAATATTGTGTTAGTAACCATAAATTTTACAGACCTTCGCCACATGATTTTTGAGGTAATGTGGTCGGTATTACGCCCGTGCCGCTTTACTTTCCAAGAAAAAAATCCGGTACCCATTTAAGGCTAGGTGAACCCAAACCCGTCTGTTTGGGATCGAACCCTAACTCTTGTCCTTTGTAGTTCAGTTCACTAACCACTGAGCTATCGCTGCTCCGTTGAACCGTAAGGCTGCAAGAAAAATAACAACATTTAAAAACACTGTTAAAATTATCGAAAGTCACTACACAATCTCGGGTATCTAAAGCTATATGCAAAGAGCGAGACTTGATAATAGAAAACGATCTACCCTTTCTTCAAAAGACATAAAAACCAGCATTCGTACTATTCAAGGTATTTATGGACTATCAGTCAGCACCACAGATCTTGCCATAGTTGCAAGAAATGCAGAGAAGATTGCAGGTCACAAAGTGATCCAACAGCTAGAAGACTCAGCGACCAGAAGGTCGATAATGATCACAATGAAATAGACATGATCACACAAGAGATTAATTTATCTCACTCTGGAACTACAAAAAGACATTATGCAAATTCATTTTCAAAGAAAATTGACTGAATCTGAAAACAATCTAAATATCACAAGGCGAACTAAATGGAAAGAAAGCTCTATTTTCCAAAATATTAGAGGATTATTATCAATGCAGAAAGTGGAAATATCTCCACTATCAGAAAGAAGACTGTGAATTCCTTTTGATCACCAAGCAGACGAAAACGTGGAAATAATATCGGCTTTGGTGTAAACTAGCGATACACAGCATGGCCGCCCAATTAACGGGCGAAAGCTATAAAGTAGATCCTCATGAAACGACAAATAAACATCACATAAGTTTAGTCACTGTAGAGAAAAACGGAAACAAAACCCCGACAGATGAAAGCGTCGTCTTGCAGAATAAGATGAAGATGAACATTACCAGGGAGATTAACAAATAAAAGTATAAGAGAAACTGCAACAGAAAGAAAACAGAAAAACTCAACTTTGAGAAAGACACAAAGTAAAAGCCATGGAACCTAACCAAAACTCTAAATGGGGACAAGATGAGAAGAAACAGTGATATAATTAAGTCTTAATGTCTATCTTTCCTACTACCTTCCGTGTACACCGACTTTCAACTTCCACTACCACTCTCTGCAAAGCATGCATTTCAATTACATTGTTGTTAAGTTATACGAACCGGAACGACTGGTTCCAGGGGTTGTTGATGTAGTGAGGACTGTCGTACTTTGAGTTGTAGATGTTGATGTACTAGGTACAGTTGATGTTGAAGTAGAAGGTACAATTGTTGATGTTGTAGTACTTGGTACAGTTGATGTTGAAGTACTAGGTACAGTTGATGTTGAAGTACTAGGTACAGTTGATGTTGAAGTACTAGGTACAGTTGATGTTGAAGTACTAGGTACAGTTGATGTTGTAGTACTCGGTACAGTTGATGTTGAAGTACTAGGTACAGTTGATGTTGAAGTAGTAGGTACAGTCGTAGGTGCAGTAGTGGCTGAGGAAGTGCATGGAATGAAATTTCATTTGAAAATCTCCCAAACTGTCTATTGTTATATATTATATTCAGTGTTTCTGATATTTATTTCAGTTCAAGGAGGTGAAAACTGACAGCCAAATATGTTGTTTTACAAATTACTACTATCACAAAAATACTTGAAACAAATAATCAACAAAGTGACGAAAATTGTGGATCTAACAGAATGTTGATAACGCATTCTGGACATTTAAGTAAGTTTGAAAAACAAATTTTGTATTAATATGGAGATACAATGTAAGACAAGACGCGCACTAACTGGATGTTGGGCACTGGTAGGTTGAACTTGACCGAGATTCACATAATTTATTGTTTGGGTTGTAGATATAGCCTGCCTGACATCCATAGGGAGCACTGCTGATGCCATTGCTACACCAGATGTAGTGAGTGCAGTTGTAGGGTGAATATCCGTCTTTTTGGAGACAACCTGCAGAGCAACAACAATCACACAACAATAATAGTAACATACAACCAACTGTTGACGAAGAATGGCAAACAGTTATTGTTATCACCACAGTTTATGCTATTTATTCACACTTACACCTTCTTGTTGGGGGTCGAAATTTTGAATTCCAATCAAACCTCAATAATACTGATAAAACGATTTACACTAAATCTGTATTCACCATCAACATGTATTGTAATTTCAAGGAAAACAGCAAATAATATCATTTAAATATTAAGTTAAAACGACAAAAGTAATGGTTTCAGGTTTTTAAAAAAAAATCAACCAGGTAAAATAATTAAACGTTCTTGAAGTTTGTGAACGCATTCTAGCAGTTGCATAGTATTATAACACTCGGTGGTACTTTATTTCTTTTTACAAAAGAAATAAAAAATCTAGAAACAAAGTTATGGTTACCAACGATCCCACTTTTGGAACGTCCACCATCATTTATTTAACCTACCACTATGAGTAGGAGCCATGATAGCTCAGTGGTTAGTGAACTGGACTACATAGGACAAGATGTTGCCTTCGATCGTGATCGACAGCTTACAGGTTCACCCAGCCTTTAATGAGTACCGCATTTTTTCTATGAAAATTAGAGCGCCATTGGCGTATTACCGACCACATTACCTCAAAAATCATGTACCGAAGATCTGTAAAAATTATGGTCATCATATTGCCTACACGCCAAATGATGTGACGGGGCTTTTTACATTTTTTACTTTACTATTATGCGTACAAACGGATGTTGGTCTAAAGATAAGAATTGAGTCATATTGTAAAGCCTCTATTTTAACCATACACAAAATGTCAAATCACAGCTGCAGTGAAGAAATTCCGCCTGAACAAAATATAAAACAACAAAACCCTACAGTAAATGAGCATAAAGAAAATCTTGAAGTCTGAAAAGTTAAACTACTTGTGGGAGGAGACGTCCGGAGAAGAAACTTGAAACAGTGAAGTGGAGAGACTAACTTGTACAGGGTTTGCGTGAAAAGAAAGCAACAGACCGTAGACTAAATGATATGGGATTGTTCCTTTGAGATCACCATTGAGGTGAGGGATGATGTCTATTCTCCTGAAATAAGATTTAACAACCAATATTAACTCTCCTGAATCAGCCAGCGAAGATTTGGGGTGAGTGCTCAAAACAATACAATGGAACATTTTGGGGATGAGGCACAAGGACAAGCTCAGGAAGTTAGTAAAATCATACAATGTCGTTGTGTAGCCTAATGTATTCAAGAAATTCACACCACTAGCACACACTGATTCTCCGTTAGAGATTGTGACATCTTTGAACAAGATCAAGTAGATCTGACGGACGGATATACCTTAACTGCATCCACGAATCTGATTCACATCAAAGTTCCAACTACATGAAACACAACACAAAATTAATAGCTTGGAAAATAACGTTTCACCAACACAATTTTATTATATCTATTCAGTACCTTACAAAAGATATTGAACCGTAAGTAAAAAAAAAAAAAAGTACCCCCGTCACATCAAGTGGCGACGTATAGGGAATATTGTGTTAGTAACCATAAATTTTACAGACCTTCGCCACATGATTTTTGAGGTAATGTGGTCGGTATTACGCCCATGCCGCTTTACTTTCCAAGAAAAAAATCCGGTACCCATTTAAGGCTAGGTGAACCCAAACCCGTCTGTTTGGGATCGAACCCTAACTCTTGTCCTTTGTAGTTCAGTTCACTAACCACTGAGCTATCGCTGCTCCGTTGAACCGTAAGGCTGCAAGAAAAATAACAACATTTAAAAACACTGTTAAAATTATCGAAAGTCACTACACAATCTCGGGTATCTAAAGCTATATGCAAAGAGCGAGAATTGATAATAGAAAGCGATCTACCCTTTCTTCAAAAGACATAAAAACCAGCATTCGTACTATTCAAGGTATTTATGGACTATCAGTCAGCACCACAGATCTTGCCATAGTTGCAAGAAATGCAGAGAAGATTGCAGGTCACAAAGTGATCCAACAGCTAGAAGACTCAGCGACCAGAAGGTCGATAATGATCACAATGAAATAGACATGATCACACAAGAGATTAATTTATCTCACTCTGGAACTACAAAAAGACATTATGCAAATTCATTTTCAAAGAAAATTGACTGAATCTGAAAACAATCTAAATATCACAAGGCGAACTAAATGGAAAGAAAGCTCTATTTTCCAAAATATTAGAGGATTATTATCAATGCAGAAAGTGGAAATATCTCCACTATCAGAAAGAAGACTGTGAATTCCTTTTGATCACCAAGCAGACGAAAACGTGGAAATAATATCGGCTTTGGTGTAAACTAGCGATACACAGCATGGCCGCCCAATTAACGGGCGAAAGCTATAAAGTAGATCCTCATGAAACGACAAATAAACATCACATAAGTTTAGTCACTGTAGAGAAAAACGGAAACAAAACCCCGACAGATGAAAGCGTCGTCTTGCAGAATAAGATGAAGATGAACATTACCAGGGAGATTAACAAATAAAAGTATAAGAGAAACTGCAACAGAAAGAAAACAGAAAAACTCAACTTTGAGAAAGACACAAAGTAAAAGCCATGGAACCTAACCAAAACTCTAAATGGGGACAAGATGAGAAGAAACAGTGATATAATTAAGTCTTAATGTCTATCTTTCCTACTACCTTCCGTGTACACCGACTTTCAACTTCCACTACCACTCTCTGCAAAGCATGCATTTCAATTACATTGTTGTTAAGTTATACGAACCGGAACGACTGGTTCCAGGGGTTGTTGATGTAGTGAGGACTGTCGTACTTTGAGTTGTAGATGTTGATGTACTAGGTACAGTTGATGTTGAAGTAGAAGGTACAATTGTTGATGTTGTAGTACTTGGTACAGTTGATGTTGAAGTACTAGGTACAGTTGATGTTGAAGTACTAGGTACAGTTGATGTTGAAGTACTAGGTACAGTTGATGTTGAAGTACTAGGTACAGTTGATGTTGTAGTACTCGGTACAGTTGATGTTGAAGTACTAGGTACAGTTGATGTTGAAGTAGTAGGTACAGTCGTAGGTGCAGTAGTGGCTGAGGAAGTGCATGGAATGAAATTTCATTTGAAAATCTCCCAAACTGTCTATTGTTATATATTATATTCAGTGTTTCTGATATTTATTTCAGTTCAAGGAGGTGAAAACTGACAGCCAAATATGTTGTTTTACAAATTACTACTATCACAAAAATACTTGAAACAAATAATCAACAAAGTGACGAAAATTGTGGATCTAACAGAATGTTGATAACGCATTCTGGACATTTAAGTAAGTTTGAAAAACAAATTTTGTATTAATATGGAGATACAATGTAAGACAAGACGCGCACTAACTGGATGTTGGGCACTGGTAGGTTGAACTTGACCGAGATTCACATAATTTATTGTTTGGGTTGTAGATATAGCCTGCCTGACATCCATAGGGAGCACTGCTGATGCCATTGCTACACCAGATGTAGTGAGTGCAGTTGTAGGGTGAATATCCGTCTTTTTGGAGACAACCTGCAGAGCAACAACAATCACACAACAATAATAGTAACATACAACCAACTGTTGACGAAGAATGGCAAACAGTTATTGTTATCACCACAGTTTATGCTATTTATTCACACTTACACCTTCTTGTTGGGGGTCGAAATTGTGAATTCCAATCAAACCTCAATAATACTGATAAAACGATTTACACTAAATCTGTATTCACCATCAACATGTATTGTAATTTCAAGGAAAACAGCAAATAATATCATTTAAATATTAAGTTAAAACGACAAAAGTAATGGTTTCAGGTTTTTAAAAAAAAATCAACCAGGTAAAATAATTAAACGTTCTTGAAGTTTGTGAACGCATTCTAGCAGTTGCATAGTATTATAACACTCGGTGGTACTTTATTTCTTTTTACAAAAGAAATAAAAAATCTAGAAACAAAGTTATGGTTACCAACGATCCCACTTTTGGAACGTCCACCATCATTTATTTAACCTACCACTATGAGTAGGAGCCATGATAGCTCAGTGGTTAGTGAACTGGACTACATAGGACAAGATGTTGCCTTCGATCGTGATCGACAGCTTACAGGTTCACCCAGCCTTTAATGAGTACCGCATTTTTTCTATGAAAATTAGAGCGCCATTGGCGTATTACCGACCACATTACCTCAAAAATCATGTACCGAAGATCTGTAAAAATTATGGTCATCATATTGCCTACACGCCAAATGATGTGACGGGGCTTTTTACATTTTTTACTTTACTATTATGCGTACAAACGGATGTTGGTCTAAAGATAAGAATTGAGTCATATTGTAAAGCCTCTATTTTAACCATACACAAAATGTCAAATCACAGCTGCAGTGAAGAAATTCCGCCTGAACAAAATATAAAACAACAAAACCCTACAGTAAATGAGCATAAAGAAAATCTTGAAGTCTGAAAAGTTAAACTACTTGTGGGAGGAGACGTCCGGAGAAGAAACTTGAAACAGTGAAGTGGAGAGACTAACTTGTACAGGGTTTGCGTGAAAAGAAAGCAACAGACCGTAGACTAAATGATATGGGATTGTTCCTTTGAGATCACCATTGAGGTGAGGGATGATGTCTATTCTCCTGAAATAAGATTTAACAACCAATATTAACTCTCCTGAATCAGCCAGCGAAGATTTGGGGTGAGTGCTCAAAACAATACAATGGAACATTTTGGGGATGAGGCACAAGGACAAGCTCAGGAAGTTAGTAAAATCATACAATGTCGTTGTGTAGCCTAATGTATTCAAGAAATTCACACCACTAGCACACACTGATTCTCCGTTAGAGATTGTGACACCTTTGAACAAGATCAAGTAGATCTGACGGACGGATATACCTTAACTGCATCCACGAATCTGATTCACATCAAAGTTCCAACTACATGAAACACAACACAAAATTAATAGCTTGGAAAATAACGTTTCACCAACACAATTTTATTATATCTATTCAGTACCTTACAAAAGATATTGAACCGTAAGTAAAAAAAAAAAAAGTACCCCCGTCACATCAAGTGGCGACGTATAGGGAATATTGTGTTAGTAACCATAAATTTTACAGACCTTCGCCACATGATTTTTGAGGTAATGTGGTCGGTATTACGCCCGTGCCGCTTTACTTTCCAAGAAAAAAATCCGGTACCCATTTAAGGCTAGGTGAACCCAAACCCGTCTGTTTGGGATCGAACCCTAACTCTTGTCCTTTGTAGTTCAGTTCACTAACCACTGAGCTATCGCTGCTCCGTTGAACCGTAAGGCTGCAAGAAAAATAACAACATTTAAAAACACTGTTAAAATCATCGAAAGTCACTACACAATCTCGGGTATCTAAAGCTATATGCAAAGAGCGAGACTTGATAATAGAAAACGATCTACCCTTTCTTCAAAAGACATAAAACCAGCATTCGTACTATTCAAGGTATTTATGGATTATCATTCAGCACCACAGATCTTGCCATAGTTGCAAGAAATGCAGAGAAGATTGCAAGTCACAAAGTGATCCAACAGCTAGAAGACTCAGCGACCAGAAGGTCGATAATGATCACAATGAAATAGACATGATCACACCAGAGATTAATTTATCTCACTCTGGAACTACAAAAAGACATTATGCAAATTCATTTTCAAAGAAAATTGACTGAATCTGAAAACAATCTAAATATCACAAGGCGAACTAAATGGAAAGAAAGCTCTATTTTCCAAAATATTAGAGGATTATTATCAATGCAGAAAGTGGAAATATCTCCACTATCAGAAAGAAGACTGTGAATTCCTTTTGATCACCAAGCAGACGAAAACGTGGAAATAATATCGGCTTTGGTGTAAACTAGCGATACACAGCATGGCCGCCCAATTAACGGGCGAAAGCTATAAAGTAGATCCTCATGAAACGACAAATAAACATCACATAAGTTTAGTCACTGTAGAGAAAAACGGAAACAAAACCCCGACAGATGAAAGCGTCGTCTTGCAGAATAAGATGAAGATGAACATTACCAGGGAGATTAACAAATAAAAGTATAAGAGAAACTGCAACAGAAAGAAAACAGAAAAACTCAACTTTGAGATAGACACAAAATAAAAGCCATGGAACCTAACCAAAACTCTAAATGGGGACAAGATGAGAAGAAACAGTGATATAATTAAGTCTTAATGTATATCTTTCCTACTACCTTCCGTGTACACCGACTTTCAACTTCCACTACCACTTTCTGCAAAGCATGCATTTCAATTACATTGTTGTTAAGTTATACCAACCGGAACGACTGGTTCCAGGGGTTGTTGATGTAGTGAGGACTGTCGTACTTTGAGTTGTAGATGTTGATGTACTAGGTACAGTTGATGTTGAAGTAGAAGGTACAATTGTTGATGTTGTAGTACTTGGTACAATAGATGTTGAAGTACTAGGTACAGTTGATGTTGAAGTACTAGGTACAGTTGATGTTGAAGTACTAGGTACAGTTGATGTTGAAGTACTAAGTACAGTTGATGTTGAAGTAGTAGGTACAGACGTAGGTGCAGTAATGGCTGAGGAAGTGCATGGAATGAAATTTCATTTGAAAATCTCCCAAACTGTCTATTGTTACATATTATATTCAGTGTTTCTGATATTTATTTCAATTCAAGGAAGTGAAAACTGACAGCCAAATATGTTGTTTTACAAATTACTACTATCACAAAAATACTTGAAACAAATAATCAACAAAATGTCAAAAAATGTGGATCTAACAGAATGTTGATAACGCATTCTGGACATTTAAGTAAGTTTGAAAAACAAATTTTGTATTGATATGGAGATACAATGTAAGACAAGACGCGCACTAACTGGATGTTGGGCACTGGTAGGTTGAACTTGACCGAGATTCACATAATTTATTGTTTGGGTTGTAGATATAGCCTGCCTGACATCCATAGGGAGCACTGCTGATGCCATTGCTACACCAGATGTAGTGAGTGCAGTTGTAGGGTGAATATCCGTCTTTTTGGAGACAACCTGCAGAGCAACAACAATCACACAACAATAATAGTAACATACAACCAATTGTTGACGAAGAATGGCAAACAGTTATTGTTATCACCACAGTTTATGCTATTTATTCACACTTACACCTTCTTGTTGGGGGTCGAAAATTTGAATTCCAATCAAACCTCAATAATACTGATAAAACGATTTACACTAAATCTGCATTCACCATCAACAAGTATTGTAATTTCAAGTAAAACAGCAAATAATATCAATTAAATAATAGATTAAAAGGACAAAAGTAATGGTATCAGGTTTTAAAAAAAAATCAACCAAGCAAAATAATGAAACGTTCTTGAAGTTTGTGAACGCATTCTAGCAGTTGCATAGAATTATAACACTAGGTGGTACTTTATTTCTTTTTACAAAAGAAATAAAAAAATCTAGAAACAAAGTTATGGTTACCAACGATCCCACTTTTGGAACGTCCACCATCATTTATTTAACCTACCACTATGAGTAGGAGCCATGATAGCTCAGTGGTTAGTGAACTGGACTACATAGGACAAGATGTTGCCTTCGATCGTGATCGACAGCTTACAGGTTCACCCAGCCTTTAATGAGTACCGCATTTTTTCTATGAAAATTAGAGCGCCATTGGCGTATTACCGACCACATTACCTCAAAAATCATGTACCGAAGATCCGTAAAAATTATGGTCATCATATTGCCTACACGCCAAATGATGTGACGGGGCTTTTTACGTTTTTTTACTTTACTACTATGCGTACAAACCGATGTTGGTCTAAAGATAAGAATTGAGTCATATTGTAAAGCCTCTATTTCAACCCTACACAAAATGTCCAACTACAGCTGCATTGCGGAAATTGCGAACATTTTTTTTATTTTCCCACTTGTACCCCACGTGGTTCCACGCAGCTTTCTTAGAATAGCCAACTTCCTCCTTGCTTTTTGGGTTGCCTTATTTACCTGCTGTCTCCAATATAGTTTGTTGTCAAATATAACTCCGAGATAAGCAGCTTGTATGCCTTCTTTCACATGGTCATGGCTTATGTAGATGGCTCCGGCATTTTGTTTTCTGGAGAGATTGAAAAGTATAGTACTGCATTTGTCTGTTTTGATACTGATACACCATCTATTTGTCTATGATTTCAGCTCTTAGCAACCATTTGGATGCCACTGGTACATACTCCTCTGTGCACCACATTACTAGGTCATCTGCACACATTGCCACTTTGATACCATGTGGTAGTTCAGCAACTAGGTCATTGATGTAGACTAGAAAAAGTGTTGGAGATAGTACCTCTCCCTGTGGGACGCCCTGCGCAGTAGGATCTTCTTACTGTTAATACCATCCTGTTGCACTCTGGCTCTCCTGTTATGCAGGTATGCTTTCACCCATTTGTACATCCTGCCATTTACTCCATTATTTCTGTTTCTTCAAGGGTCACTCCTTTCATCATCATCATGTGCCATACCGGTTGGCGTAGGCGATCATGTCCCTCCACAATCTTCTATCTACAGTGCATCGTATCAGTTCTGTTGTTGACTGTTTTCCATCCCATGACACCAAGCTTTCCAGTATTTTCTCTCTTTGTCGTCCGCGATCTCTCTTTCCTTTTATTTTGCCAGTTGTAACCAAGTATTCCAACTTTCCTCTTCTCATGATGTGCCCGAAAAATGTTGATTGCTGCTTTCTGATGTTTTTTAAGAGCTCCCTTTTTGTGTTGGCCTCTTTGAGAACTTCCTCATTGGTCTTTTTAGCTGTCCAGGGAACTTTCAACATTCTTCTGAGAAATCCCATCTCTGTGGCCTATAATCGTCTTTTCATTTTCTTTGTCTACTGTCCATGATTCGCTTCCATAGGTCAGAATTGGTTCTATATAGCATCGATGAACTCTCTTTCATTATGAACACTCCTTTCATACCTTATCAAATGATTTCTTCATTTCTATACATGCTGCTAGTACTATTATATTTTCTTTAAACGCATCCTCAATTTCCTTGGAAAGATAGGTTGCCTGATCTTCGGTAACACTGTCTAAAGCCTGCTTGTTGTGGGACAAGAAGGTTTTTATTTTCCAGGTATCACTGTAGTCTGAGATTGATTACATATTCCATTGTTTTACACAAACGGCTTGAAAGGCTGATTGGTCTATAGCTGGATGTCTAGAACCATCTTTTCCTGGCTTTAGTAATGGTATCATCATTACTTTTCTCGATGCCTGTGGCACTTTACCTGAGATCCAGCAAATATTGTAGATCTGCAGTAGTTTTACTTTAGCAGCAGTTTCTCTCGGTGGGTCTCTTGTCGTTTTGCTCGGTGGGTCTCTTGTCGTTTCTCTCGGCGGGTCTCTTGTCGTTTTTCTCAGCGGGGCTCTTGTCGTTTCTCTGGGCGGGTCTCTTGTCGTTTCTCTCGGCGGGTCTCTAGTCGTTTCTCTAGGCGGGTCTCTTTTCGTTTCTCTAGGCGGGTCTCTTTTCGTTTCTCTAGGCGGGTCTCTTTTAGTTTCTCTAGGCGGGTCTCTTTTCGTTTCTCTAGGTGGGTCTCTTGTCGTTTCTCTAGGCGGGTCTCTTGTCCTTTCTCTAGGTGGGTCTCTTGTCGTTTCTCTAGGCGGGTCTCTTGTCGTTTCTCTAGGTGGGTCTCTTGTCGTTTCTCTAGGCGGGTCTCTTGTCGTTTCTCTAGGTGGGTCTCTTGTCGTTTCTCTAGGTGGGTCTCTTGTCGTTTCTCTAGGTGGGTCTCTTGTCGTTTCTCTCGGCGGGTCTCTTTTCGTTTCTCTAGGTGGGTCTCTTGTCGTTTCTCTAGGTGGGTCTCTTGTTGTTTCTCCCGGCGGGTCTTTTGTCGTTTCTCCAGGCGGGTCTCTTGTTGTTTCTCTAGGCGGGTCTCTTGTCGTTTCTCCCGGCGGGTCTCTTGTCGTTTTTCTAGGCGGGTCTCTTGTCGTTTCTCTAGGCGGGTCTCTTGTCGTTTCTCTACGCGGGTCTCTTGTCGTTTCTCTAGGCAGGTCTCTTGTCGTTTCTGTAGGCAGGTCTCTTGTTGTTTCTCTAGGCGGGTCTCTTGTCGTTTCTCTAGGCAGGTCACTTGTCGTTTCTCTAGGCAGGTCTCTTGTCGTTTCTCTAGGCGGGTCTCTTGTCGTTTCTCTAGGGAGGTCTTTTTAGGTTTCTCCAGGCGGGTCTCTTGTCGTTTCTCTAGGTGGGTCTCTTGTCGTTTCTCTAGGCGGGTCTCTTGTCGTTTCTCTAGGCGGGTCTCTTGTCGTTTCTCTAGGCGGGTCTCTAGTCGTTCGTTTCTCTAGGCAGGTATCTTGTCGTTTTTCCAGGCGGGTCTCTTGTCGTTTCTCTAGGCGGGTCTCTTGTCGTTTCTCTAGGCGGGTCTCTTGTCGTTTCTCTAGGCGGGTCTCTTGTTGTTTCTCTAGGCGGGTCTCTTGTCGTTTCTCTAGGCGGGTCTCTTGTCGTTCGTTTCTCTAGGCAGGTATCTTGTCGTTTCTCCAGGCGGGTCTCTTGTCGTTCGTTTCTCTAGGCAGGTATCTTGTCGTTTCTCCAGGCGGGTCTCTTGTCGTTTCTCTAGGCGGGTCTCTTGTCGTTTCTCTAGGCGGGTCTCTTGTCGTTTCTCTAGGCGGGTCTCTTGTCGTTTCTCTAGGCGGGTCTCTTGTCGTTTCTCTAGGCGGGTCTCTTGTCGTTTCTCTAGGCGGGTCTCTTGTCGTTCGTTTCTCTAGGCGGGTCTCTTGTCGTTTCTCTAGGCGGGTCTCTTGTCGTTTCTCCAGGCGGGTCTCTTGTCGTTTCTCTAGGCGGGTCTCTTGTCGTTTCTCTAGGCGGGTCTCTTGTCGTTTCTCTAGGCGGGTCTCTTGTCGTTTCTCTAGGCGGGTCTCTTGTCGTTTCTCTAGGCGGGTCTCTTGTCGTTCGTTTCTCTAGGCAGGTATCTTGTCGTTTCTCCAGGCGGGTCTCTTGTCGTTTCTCTAGGCGGGTCTCTTGTCGTTTCTCTAGGCAGGTCTTTTGAGGTTTCTCCAGGCAGGTCTCTTGTCGTTTCTCTAGGCGGGTTTCTTGTCGTTTCTCCAGGCGGGTCTCTTGTCGTTTCTCTAGGCGGGTTTCTTGTCGTTTCTCCAGGCGGGTTTCTTGTCGTTTCTCTAGGGAGGTCTTTTGAGGTTTCTCCAGGCGGGTCTCTTGTCGTTTCTCTAGGCAGGTCTTTTGAGGTTTCTCCAGGCGGGTCTCTTGTCGTTTCTCTAGGCGGGTCTCTTGTCGTTTCTCTAGGCGGGTCTCTTGTCGTTTCTCTAGGCAGGTCTCTTGTCGTTTCTCTAGGCAGGTCTCTTGTCGTTTCTCTAGGCTAATTTCAAAATTATTGTCTTTTGTAAAAGGAATCTGCAAAGTGATTTTCTGCCTCCTTATCTGTTAGGAAGTTTCCATCCTTCTTCAGCATAATTTTGGTTTCCCCTCATCATTAAGCTGTTTTAGAAGCTCCACACTTTTCCTGTGACTCGTTCAAGATTCTTGCCAAGTAGTGGTTTTGAGGATGTAATTGTATGTTCTGTTGTCTAGTTTCTTGTTATTCCATATGCTTTACGATTCGTATAAATGTATACTTAATTAGCATCACCATCATCATCACCACCATCATCATCATCATCATCATCATTTTCATCATCATCGAGTACCATGTCTACTGGCGCCCCTCTATTTTCTCAGTTGTCACAATATATTCCAGCTGTTCCCTTCTCGTTACAAGGCTAAACAAAATAATTACTGTTTCCTCCTAGTTTTGGAAATTAGCTCTCCTTTTTGCTTTAGCTTCTTTTAATATTTCTGTATAAACTTAAACATAAAATTCAATAATCCAGAAACATGATCAATTTTGGCTATGGACTATCTATGGTCTCGGTAAACACACAGTTATGATCCATGAGGTCACCTACGTAATGTCAAATACAACGTATTTTTATTTATTTATTATTAAAACATTAACTCATTATTTATGTAAAAGGTAGTAAAAAAGTATGTACAGTGTTCCATCACGCCAAGTGGCGTATAGGGAATATGGAGTTAGTGACCGTAATTTTTATAGACCTTCGGAACATGATTTTTGGGGGTAATGTTGTCGGTATTACGCCCGTGCCGCTTTACATTCCCAGAAAAAATCCGGTACCCATTAAGGTTGGGTGAACTGGAAGCCGTCGATCAGGATCGAACCCGACCTCTTGTCCATAGTAGTCCAGTTCACTAACCAGCGAGCTATCGCGGCTCCCTCGTAAATGGTAAGCTTAACAATTATATCATCCATGGTCATATAATATTTCTATGCACTTATAATTCATGACCACTCAATTGCTATTCCTATATCAATAATTCAAAATATCTTTTGATGTTATCGACACAATTTACAATTTAGAATATCTGATAATATCGTTGCACATAATCCACATATACAGAAATGGGTACATTGTAGCGGGCCCATAGCGGGCTATTATTGAGAACGATCTACCATACAATAACCAACTTCATCTTACCAGAACATAAAGATATGTATATGGCTATAAACAGCAAAGATTCCAGCAGTCTCATGGCTCGAAGATTGCTCATTGTGTTAATGTGTTTTGCGATATGCCTTCATGCACACTGTATTCACTAGTGCGAGAAGAACTGCGGAAAGAAAAACAACGTTATACAATTAATTCCTTCTTTTCCTTTCGTTTCATTGTCGTTTGCCACGAAAACTTACTTTCTTGCGTTGTATCGCAGATTACAGAAGAAAAAAAAAATAAAACTAGTAGGTTTTAACAACAACAAGCAAAGACATTGAAGAAAATATATAGCACAAACCAACAAAACAGCACCGTTAAAACTACTGAAGGCATATATCTTCCCACTAGCAACATTGTGCTGTGAATATAGGACAATCTCGCAAACAACAATCAAGAAAATTAGTATATCCCAAATAGAATGCTGCAGAAAAATCCTTAAAATGCCTTCGATAGCGAAAGAGTGCAATGAAGACATACTAAAAAACCTAAACATTGAAAAGATCTGGCTTTTAAACATCTTAAAGAGGAAATTATAATTCTACAGCTTCGTACGAATAGAGCGGGTTGGGAGGAGCAATAATAGAAGGCATGGTTCAAGGAACACTTGACAGAGTCACACCAAGAAAAAAATAGTTTCTAAACACCAGAGAAACCGTGAACAGGGCAACAACAAAAAACTTGAAATCTAGAGACAAAGATTCTTTTCTACGGGCTGCGACGGGCTGCGGCATTCTGCAACAGACACGCAACCTGATGGTCGCAGTCTGAAGCCGCTCCTTCATTCTGCAACAGACACGCAACCTGATGGTCGTAGTCTGAAGCCGCCCCTTCATTCTGCCCGACACATTCGATCAACATACTGAAAATTTTTGTAACTGGTTTATACTAATCCCTTCTTTCGTGACCAGACTCACGAATAACACAAGAACACAAGAGCACATAAAAACAAGAACACAATAATATAATAACAAAAGAGCACAATAACACAAGAGCACAATAACACAATAATACAATAACACAAGAGCATAAGAACGCAAGAAAACAATAACACAAGAACACAATAGCATAAGAACACAAGTGTGACCGGGGATGTAGGGATGTAAGGAAATAGATGTAGTTGGGCATAGAGTAAAGACAATGGGAGAACCATTGTAGGTAAGGTGCGATTTGAGAACCGCCGTGAGTTGAGAGTGACACGGGACGGTTGATTATCCTGTGCGATAAGTGAATGATGAGAAACTCTAGAGTGAGTGGCCTTAAGATGGGGAGATGGATTTAGTGATGACGTAGGTGATTTGTGATTGGTTGGAATATGAGGTACTTAAATGGCTGGGGAGATAGAAATACATGTCCAGTTTAAGTAGGTGGTGATGAGAAGTCCAGTTTAGGTGGAGGTTAGAAGACCAGTTAGATGGAAAGACAAGTTCCAGCTTAAGGAGTTTAGTAGATGGAATGATCTTAGACTTAGAAAGAGCTAACTAGGAGACGGCCGCGCTACTAGGTACCGTCTCGTTCAGTGGAAAGAGAGCAAAACGCTCTTCCTTAAATAGAAGTTTAGGTGGAGATTCCAAACACAGATATAGATCAGATGTGAGTTAGAGAAAGTCTAGATAAGTCACCTGTAAGTGTAGGGCGATAGTAGGAAGTGTAAGGGTCTAAGAGCATCTAGAACACAGAACCAGGTGGCATAAGGAGGTAGTAAGCCAAAACTTTATTAGACCTACTGGATAGACTGGAGCGGGTAGTCATACCGCCCAGCCCATGTATATAGCTTGTTATCATCAGCATCTTGTAAATAAAGCAAGTTAAGTATTGTGTTATTCGTGACTTGTTTGACCTCCATGGTGTATGGCTGTGTAATGGATTGTTCCAGTTGGTCGATTTGGGCCGATCAACACAACACGTAGTACAAACATTCTGAGGACGATGAATACGTGCAGTCCAATCGATCAAGTGCGGAGCTAAGTGTCGAGTCGCTCTGAAGCTAATTACCGGGGGCGAAGCGAAGAAAGACCAGACGGTGTCCAGCTGAGTCGAGGTGACCACACTTACTCTTTGTGCAACGAGAGGCGAGCGCTGAATGAACGGGACGCCAATGGTCTTGTTCCTTGTGTTCCAGAGTCAAGTCGTATCAAGGTTTCTCAATAATACACATAGCAGATCAACACAGCGAGTACATATTTAAACGACGTCTAACGAAACGGCAACCGGTCAAGCAATATGACGTGTCACCACGACTTCAAGAAGTTATACAGTCCACCACCATCACGGTATGAAAAACTACCTTTAAGATTACACAATAACACAAGAACACAATAACACAAGAACACAAGAACACAATAGCACAAGAACACAAGAACACAATAACACAAGAACACAAGAACACAATAACACAAGAACACAAGAACACAAGAACACAATAACACAAGAACACAAGAACACAATAACACAAGAACACATGAATTGTAGGACATTCAGGAACTGAGTGGTCTAGAGGTAAGATGTTGGTCTGTAAACAGGAAGGTCTCTGGTTCTATCTCACCACAGGCAGAATTTTCACAAATTGAGCCCGTGGTTTTTTTTCGTGGCTATACCCTTATCTGGTCTCAAGGTATGTATTGAGATTCAATCCTCTCAGGAAACGGCAAGAAACAGGAGATCCCGTGTGCCCTAGAGCACGTAAATAACCCTTGGTAGGTAAAAATCTAAAGGAGTCGGTCAAAAAATGGACGCTGTCCGGGCAAACATTGTTACGCAAATCTACTCATCCAAGCCGAAGACAGATGTGTCGGTTGTAAGGCGCAGATATCGCCCTTTGCCGAAAATTAACGACACAGCTCACCACGCCCACCTAAGGGGCGAACGGTAAGAAAAAAGAAGTAGAGAACTCAGAAAAAAAATTAGCGAACAACAACGGAAAACAGAAGACAATTTCTGTTATAAATATTTTGTTCACTTTTGAACAACAATGGAAAACAGAAGACAGTTTCTGTTATAAATATTTTGTTCACTTTTGAACAACAACGGAAAACAGAAGACAGTTTCTGTTATAAATATTTTGTTCACTTTTGAACAACAACGGTAAACAGAAGACAGTTTCTGTTATACATATTTTGTTCACTTTTGAACAACAACGGAAAACAGAAGACAGTTTCTGTTATAAATATTTTGTTCACTTTTGAACAACAAGGGAAGACAGAAGACAGTTTCTGTTATAAATATTTTGTTCACTTTTGAACAACAACGGAAAACAGAAGACAATTTCTGTTATAAATATTTTGTTCACTTTTATCGTCACCGGAGGAGGCGAAGGCGCGCCTACCAGCACCAGAGCTGGAAGTTGTCAGCGACCCACAGCTGATGGCTTGTGCCAGGATCGGTGAACCAAAACCATCCAGACCCTGCTCCACCTCTCCGTGGTACCTCCAGCACCAGAGCTGGAAGTTGTCAGCGACCACAGCTAATGGCTTGTGCCAGGATCGGTGAACCAAAACCATCCAGACCCTGCTCCACCTCTCCGCGGTGCCTCTAATAACAGACTAACCTGTCTAGTCTGGCCAAGCGAGCAGGGATCAAAGAGGGAAGACAACCCGGTACTAAAAATGTCGTGCTGGAGTCGGATGTGTTGGGCCGAAAGGCGCAATTATCACAGTTATACTGCAAACCACAACACAACGCAGACACGTCCACGTAACGTCCTTTTAAGGGCGAATGATGAAGAGGAATATTCTAGTCTACCAGAATACTCTAGAATACGTTAGTCATCGAGCGAACGTAAGCAAGCAATCGTCACCAGACGAACGAACGTTGGCGACCACCGCGTGGAGAGAAATTGGAATGTAATTAGGCTCGCTGATCAACATAATGGAAAACGATGAAGGAGAAGATTGGAATGTAATTAGGCTCGCTGATCAACATAATGGCAAACAATGAAGGAGAAGATTGGGATGTAATTAGGCTCGCTGATGAACATACGGCAAACAATGAAGGAGAAGATTGGGATGTAATTAGGCTCGCTGATCAACATACGGCAAACAATGAAGGAGAAGATTGGGATGTAATTAGGCTCGCTGATGAACATACGGCAAACAATGAAGGAGAAGATTGGGATGTAATTAGGCTCGCTGACCAACATACGGCAAACAATGAAGGAGAAGATTGGGATGTAATTAGGCTCGCTGACCAACATACGGCAAACAATGAAGGAGAAGATTGGGATGTAATTAGGCTCGCTGATGAACATACGGCAAACAATGAAGGAGAAGATTGGGATGTAATTAGGCTCGCTGATCAACATACGGCAAACAATGAAGGAGAAGATTGGAATGTAATTAGGCTCGCTGATCAACATAATGGCAAACGATGAAGGAGAAGATTGGAATGTAATTAGGCTCGCTGATCAACATAATGGCAAACGATGAAGGAGAAGATTGTAATGTAATTAGGCTCGCTGATCAACATAATGGCAAACGATGAAGGAGAAGATTGGAATGTAATTAGGCTCGCTGATCAACATAATGGCAAACGATGAAGGAGAAGATTGGAATGTAATTAAGCTCACTGATCAACATAATGGCAAACGATGAAGGAGAAGATTGTAATGTAATTAAGCTCACTGATCAACATAATGGCAAACGATGAAGGAGAAGATTGGAATGTAATTAGGCTCGCTGATCAACATACGGCAAACAATGAAGGAGAAGATGGGGATGTAATTAGGCTCGCTGATCAACATAATGGCAAACGATGAAGGAGAAGATTGGAAAGTAATTAAATTAGGCTCGCTGACCAACATACGGCAAACGATGAAGGAGAAGACAGCGAAGAATAAGAAGATGAAACAAAAACATAAGCTGGTAAAAAAATGAAAAAAAAAACGGAATTTGATAAACGCAGTGACCAAGAATAGCAAATGAATATACTCATACACAGTAATGTTATTTGCTGATTAGATCTGCGTTTGTTTCTCCACACGGTTTTACATACAAAATATGTCAATACCAGCAAAGGAAAGGTCAGAGGGAGAAAAAAATGTTGTACGTAAATGTAAAAAAATGGACTTCTGGTCAATATGGCGGATAGGCGGCAGGAACAATTGAGGCTCATTTTGAAAAGTGTTCCTTGTTGCAGTTTCCTCATATTCCAAGTCCGGCTTGCTGCTGGAGCTACTGAGTTTAGTGTTCTGTGCACACCGTGAGCTGTGTTTTTCATTCAGATTGTGTTTCGATATTTCGATTGCATATTATGAATGAAGACATCCTATGACGAAGGACAGTTCAGCTGCATTCACTTTCGATGCCGCTTGGCTTTATGTCTTTTACCTTGTTATGATGGGGACTGCAACTGCCTTTCTTTGGATCCTTCAATGAGTTTATATCCGGATGATTTCACTACCTCGGGCGGTTGAGCAATTATGGATTTTAATTTGTTTGCAGTGATACTGGGGCCTAACCATAACCATAACATACAAAATGCTGAGAACCTCTCAATTTATTCATGGGGAGAAACAGAGAGAGAGAGAGAGAGAGAGAGAGAGAGAGAGAGAGAGAGAGAGAGAGAGAGAGAGCTGATGCAGGTTGAGATAATTATATTTAAGCTTTCAAGGTCTTTGTAAACCATCAGTTTTCTTAACGCTACTGTTCTCTATTCTGGTAAACTCGTCCCCACTGATTATAGTAATTCGTGATATCATCCACCTACCGGACTATCAGTTCTATAAACACATCCTAATCCACGATTTTGATCTGTTAATCTATCTATCTTTCGTTCGCCTGAAGTGTTGTCTATATCTGCAATGTCGTTTCCTGTATGAATTTTACTGTCTTTTGTAATTCTTGCAGTGGCCCTTATAGTTTTGTCTGTAGTGTTGTATCTATGGGCCAATGGATTTTCCTCAGTCTACTATATTCAGTGCAGTCTTGAAGTATGTGTTCAGCAGTCTGGGGTGCCTGTCCACATGTACAAGTAGTTGATGTGCCGATCTTGAATTTTGTATACATGTGAATATGGAGTCGATTGTGTCCTGTTCTTATGCGTATAATGATAACTTGTTCATATCTATTCATATTATGAAAGGCATCCTGATTTGGGGCTTGTGGTCCTCTGATTGATTTGATTATCTGTTTCTTATGATGGTATGTAACTGGTGTATCTAGGTGTGTGCCTGTTGAACCTTCCTTTGCCAACTGATCTACTTTCTCATTTCCTGGTATTCCACAGTGAGACGGGATCCACTGCAGGGCAACCCTGTGGTGCTTGCAGAGTTCAGTCAATAAGGTCTGCAGATATGGTAATTTTCTGGATTGTAGTGCCTGGAGTACTGATCTTGCATCTGTCAAAAACACTACAGGCTGTGGGCTAAGATTACTGTTCAGCAGTTTTTCTATTGCCAACTTTATTGCTTGTATTTCTGCATTATAATTGTGACAATATCTCCCTGTTGCTATTTTATTCATATCCCTAGTGTTATTTGGGTACTCTATATATGCACATGCTCCCCCATTCTTTTCTGCATCCATAGGTCTTGTGGGTATTCTTCATCCAGGAAACTGAGAGTTATTGTTTTTCGCTGTAGACTATTCTGTTCCTCTTTGTCAACTATTCCTTTCACTTCTGTCCGTATTTGAACTGATAATCCTGATTCATCTGTCCAGGGAGTCTGTTCTGGTATGGGCAGTAGGGGGTTAACAACTCTTGGCATGTCTGGTGTTTGTCTACTAATACGCTTGGCTTGGTGGATAAAACTGCTTCTCTTAAGTCGTTCCAATGCAAGAATTTGGAATCGGTCCTTCATTGGATGTCTCGTCATGCATACAAATTTTTCTGCCTGTATCAGCACCTTTGTGTTTCTCCGTTCTCTCAGTGCTGGTATCCTCCACAATTTCTTAAATACTCACTTGCTCCACTGTTCTATAAACAAGCTGTCATTTTTTTCTGAGTACCGTAAACATACCTCTTCCTCCTATTATTCGCTGAATTATCGCCTTGGAAATTTCCCTCTATAATAATATTTATTTATTATTATTTATCTCCAGTATAACAAATACCACTGGAAACTACTATTCATGCAGTTTCGTCCTATAAATGTTTGTCTGCAGCACAAGTATTCAGCCCTACCGGGAGATACTTGCCTTTATAGGAAAGTAAAGAAATACAATTTATTCCCGAGCGGTGATCGTAACCATATGCTATAGTCATGAGAACACCTGCGTGAAAGACATTGTCCACAATAGCTAATTTTTTAGTTGTCTGAATAGCAGTGTTCCCTAGCGTTCGGTTTCTCGTGGCAAGGCACAGTGCCAAAGAGTACGGATTCGATCCTGCTTTGGACCATGTATTGTTCATTGTTTTCTTCTGTTGTTTATTTGCAATTTTTTCTGAGTGAGGTAAGACATACCTCTTCCTCCTATGATTCGCTCTATAAACAAGCCTTTACCGGATGCTTTGCTCCATGAATATTTTACTCTCTTCTATTAATAGTTTACCCTGTTCTATAAACATTTTACTCTGTTCTATAAACATTTCTTCTTCTTCTTCTACCTTTTAGCTCCCAGTGGAGCATAGGTCTTCAACAAACACTTTCCAAGTCGTTCTGTTTTTTGCAATTCTTTAAAGATCATTCCATGTCTTCCCCATCATCTTCATCTCTGCTTCGATCTGTCTTCTCCAAGAATTCCTTGGTCTTCCTCTTTGTCTTTTCCCCTGGGGATTCCAAAAAAGGGCCTGTTGTGTAATACTCTCAGTTGGCTTCCGCAGTGTGTGTCCTATACGCCCGTGCGCTGTCGGGGCCCGAAAAGGGAGTACAGAATAGCGGCGCTGTACCCTACCAGGCATGTTCGTAAGAGGCGATAAAGGAGGGTTAGGCATGGGCTGGCTATCCCATACTGTAAAAAAATAAGCCGAAAAAACTTCACAAACATGAACAAGTCAAAGAAAGATAAAGTTAAGTAATAAACATTTACTCTGTTCTATAAATATTTTACTCTGTTCTATAAATATTTTACTCTGTTCTATTAACATTTTCTATCTATCTATCTATTGACCTTTCGAGCCGTAACCGGCCCATAGGGCGTAGACCAAGATACACCTTCTCCTATATGAATTTTTTGTTCTAGCAGTTTTCTTTTAAAGATATTTTATCAAATCTCGCCATCTGTCTCTGTTCTGTGCAAGCAGTTCTATCTCATTGAGGGAGCCGATTCCTGCTGCTCTTGCCTCTCTCATCAATGTTCTTCTCAGTGTCTCCCTGGGTCTTCCTCTTTTCCTTTTACCTGTTGTTTCCCATACGAGGGCTTGCTTTGCTATTCGGTTATTATCTCTTCTCATCACATGTCCAACGTATGACCATCTTCTTATCTTTATTACTGAAAATATTAGTGGTTGATTGGCGATTTCTCTAATTTCCTCGTTTGTTTTGAATTCGTTCCATGCTATACCAAGTATTTTCCTTAGACATTTATTTTCGAATGCGTTCAACTTTGTTTCTATATCTCTTGTTGTTTTCCAGCTTTCACACGCATACGTAAGGGTTGATAGTACATTTGATTTGAATAGCCTAAGTTTTGTGTTTGTGCTAATGAGTTTTGATTTCCACAACTTTTCAAGGCTTCTGAAAGACATTGCTGCTTTAGCCATTCTGATTCTAATTTCTTTTCTCGATCAATGTGACTTCCAAGATAAATAAAGTGATCGATCTCTTCTACTGGTTTGTTTTCCATGTATATTTTGTCACCTGTTGGAATTAAACTTTTCATGACTTTAGTCTTTTCATGATTGATCTCAAGCCCAATTTTTCTGGCTATTGATGATAGTTCATTTGTGTTTTCCTGCATCGTTTTTATCTGACTGCTGATGAGGACTATGTCATCAGCAAAGTCGAGGTCCTCCAAATGGTCTCCTTGTATCCATTCGATGCCTTTATTACCAGTGCAGCATTTCTTCATTATGAAGTCCATAACAATTCCAAATAACAAGGGCGATAAAATACATTCTTGTTTAACCCCAGTTTCTATTGGGAAACATTCGCTCAGTCCTTCCTCTGTTCGAAATGCACATGTGTAACCATCATACATGTCTTTGATAATATTTAATACACATTTTACCATGTTCTATAAACATTTTACTCTGTTCTACAAATATTTTACCATGTTCTATAAACATTTTACTCTGTTCTATAAACATTTTACCATGTTCTATAAACATTTTACTCTGTTCTATAAATATTTTACTCTGTTCTATAAACATTTAACTCTGTTCTATAAATATTTTACCATGTTCTATAAACATTTTACTCTGTTCTATAAATATTTTACTTTGTTCTATAAATATTTTACTCTGTTCTATAAACATTTTACCATGTTCTATAAACATTTTACTCTGTTCTACAAATATTTTACCATGTTCTATAAACATTTAACTCTGTTCTATAAACATTTTACTCTGTTCTATAAACATTTTACTCTGTTCTATAAAATCGTTTTCATTAACCAGCACAAAAGCACTGTCATTGGGGAATTAAAATTAAAAAAAAATACTAATGTTACAAATTAATATTGAGAAATCAAAAGCCATAAAAGATCTGGAAGGCGTCTTCTATGAGCACGTAGAGAGCGTTATGACTTCTCTCCCTTTGTATCACCTTATCTTACCTACCTTTGTTATTTCGTGATCCGTCCACCGTCATAGTGAGGCATTGAGAGATCTCGTCTGATACAGAAAACAATTCAGTTTGTTTGCGTGACTTTGTCGTAGATTCACAAGTAACCAGTAAAATAGATCCACATATTCCCGTTCATGTTTGAAACCTCTAAATATCCATTTGGTCGTGTAGAAGTCATTATTTTAAACATTGGCAAGAGACTGTTCCAAGAGACGCTTCTAGCTTGCCAGTAATTCAGATTGTCTGAACATTTAATAGAACTACTTTTACTACGAAGCAATTCATACCACTCTCTGTAAATATATTATTTATTTTTGGATCATGTCTACTTTAAAAAAAAATTGAAGATATATGAATAGACCTAAAGATTGAAAATAACTGGCTTAGAAACGACATCTTACACAGCAATGGGTCATGTAAGAAGAATGGCAAATATTTGTATTCCCAAACAAATATTGTTTCCCGAACTTCAGGACGGAAAGAGACCAAAGGGCAGACCAGTGCTGAGATATAAGAACGTTTGCAGGGCTTCCTTGAGTGAATTCTCTATCAGTGAAAGAAACTGAGTCAATCTGGCTGCAGATGGTAGCACATGGAGGACACAAATAAAAAAAAAATGGCACTGCAACTTTCAAGGAAATGCTGATATCAAATTCAGAAGACAAAAGGTGCAGGAGAAATGAGACGAGGCAAGGCACAACAAATATACCCTATTCATTCTATGGATGGCTCAATCTGTCCAATGATAGATTCAGACACAAGAAAAGCTAGCTGTTCATTAAAGCAGCATTCAGCTTAACGCACTAATGTTTCACCAAACTACTGACACAATGTTTGCTTGCTACTTACTAACCGTCTATCAAGCGCCAAAGGCCATATATATATATGTACAGAGGAAGTCAACATACTATGACACGTAACACGTAAAAGACACACAGGGCTGAAGAGAACAATAAAGAAGGAATTGTTTCAGGAAGTCGAAACAGGAGTATACCAAGAACGTGGTTTCAATACATCAAAGAGACTTAGGACATGTCAAAAGAAGAAGTGGAAGATCTCGCTAGAGACAGAGATTCTTTCAGAGGGGTGCGATAGACGGCACGCAGCCCAATGATGATGGCTGCTTATTCACAATTGCTTCTATATCTCCACATCTCGCCATCGAAGGTTGGCTACCATGGATCGTCATGTTGCTGTTCCATGTCTTGATAGTGCGCTCTCTCATAGGTTCACTTGTCCATCTTTTGATGTCATCAGCACACTTTAGTCTTGGGGAAGGAGGAACGAAAACAATAATAGAAACAAATGGTATGGTTAACACTTTACGCAGTTAATGGATGACACAAATTTTAACGACGTTTCGGTTCAATAGGCCTTCAGCAGGAACAACAAACAACACACACATATGTAAGTAAATACAATTACCATTACATAGCTAACTAATAAGGAAGTATCTAAAACAAAATAATCTCGAACTAGACCCAGAAATAAAAATGTATGTCCTGTGTAATGTGCTGAGGCCAGGAGTAAAATGAACGGTACACGCTGACTAGTTGACCAGCTAATGGGAGGGCCAAAACGCAGGTGGAAGGGTTCTAAAAATATATGGGAGGTTATTTTATAGATTACCTCAACTATAGCTCCACTGGCAAAATGTCTATACGTATCTACGTATATACAACCGTAGGAGAACACACAGACCTGTATACATAGATGTGTAACAGTGAATGTAAGAAAGTGAATGAGAGTAGGAGATGGTAGAGATGAATATAGCACGAGGAGAGGTCACGGGAAATGTGAACAGAATAAAGTTCAGGCAGGATAGCGGAAGTCTCGTGACTGATTGAGAATGTGAACTTGGAGAGAAGGAATGACGTAGGGGAGTTGTGATTGGTTAAGGGACAAAGCATGAGATAATGTACAGTAATTTGATCGGTTCAGAGAAGAAGTATATAATCCCATTTAAGAGGCTGGAAGAGAAGATTCACATATGGAGACTGCTGAGAACTAGTGACAGACCGGGTGCTGTAGACCCCAATAGATAGTCGCAATCCAATGGCTCGTGGAGCCCAAGTCAAATTAGAGAGTTTAGTTGAAGAAGTAGGTCTCTAATTTACTGACGAGACAGATCATTGTGTTAGTATAGGGATTAATTATTAGGATCCAGACTAGAGTGATTCAGAATAATAGTGTGCTAAGTTCGAAAGTCTGATATCTTAAGAGTTTGGTCTTTTGTATTAATTTCGTGTTGTTCCAGGCCCCTTCTGTGAGTTTCCCGAAAACCGTAGCTGCCTTGCCAATTCGGCTGTTTATATGTATAAACACATACATACACATACACATACATACGCATACATACATATGAAAAGTCAAAAAAAAAATATATATATGTATGTATGTATGTATATGTATGTATATACAATATAAAAAAAATTTAGAAACCAACAGAAGAGGTCAATTACACATAAAATTGATAGTCATAAGCTGAAAGATGAAGCCATAAAGGAAAAGTTTAACATAGAGCTAAGTAATTGTTATTCAGCACTTGGTGAAATAGACTTAGATATCAATGAAATGTGGGACTCACAGAGCAAAATACTAATGACAGCAGCAGAAGCAAGTGCTGGACTGAAGAAAATGGAAAAACGAGCTTGGATCTCAGACACCACGTGGAAATACATCAAAGAAAGAAGCGAAGAGAGCCATGACTAATGTAAAGACAGATCTTGGAAAGGTTCTGGCAAAAGCAACATACAAAGAATTAGACAACAAAGTGAAAAGTTCGGCAAGAAGAGATACAAGAGCTTATATAGACAACTTGGCAGAGAAAGCAGAGACAGCTGCAATTACAGGAGACAGCAGAACTCTCTATACTGTACAAAAGATGCTGACAAACACCTATACATCCAGTGGAACACCAATTCTAGACAAATCTGGATTAATGCTAACAACAAGCGCAGACATAAAAGCCCGTTGGGCGGAACACTTCAAAGAAATTCTTAACCGTCCACTACCTCACAGTTTAATAGATTTTGAAGCTGAAACACCAGCAGCAGAATTAGATGTAAATTTAGATGACTTCACCTTGAGTGAAATAGAAACCACCTTAAAGCTAATGACCAATAACAAGGCTGCTGGAGAGGATAAGTTAACAGCTGAGATCCTCAAGGCAATTGATAGCCATAATTTAATACATCTCCAAAAAATGTTCAACATCATTTGGAAAACAGAGAAGACGCCTCATAAATGGAAAAAAGGAATCATTGTTAAGATCCCAAAAAAGGGCAATCTTAGAGATTGTAACAACTGGAGAGGCGTGACACTTTTGTCAGTTGCCTCAAAGTTATTCTGTAAAATCATCCTAAATAGAATAAAGGATTCAATAGATACAGTAATGCGTGAAGAACAGGCTGGGTTTAGAAAAGGGAGAAGCTGTCTTGACCACATTTTCACTCTACGACTTATATTGGAGGAACACATTGAAAAGCAAAAACCTTTTGTACTTAACTTCATCGACTTCAAAAAAGCATTTGATAGTATTCATAGAGATTCTTTGTGGAAAATTCTGAAGCAATATGGCTTACCATCAAAAATCATAAATATTATCAAAGACATGTATGATGGTTACACATGTGCAGTTCGAACAGAGGAAGGACTGAGCGAATGTTTCCCAATAGAAACTGGGGTTAAACAAGGATGTATTTTATCGCCCTTGTTATTTGGAATTGTTATGGACTTCATAATGAAGAAATGCTGCACTGGTAATAAAGGCATCGAATGGATACAAGGAGACCATTTGGTGGACCTCGACTTTGCTGATGACATAGTTCTCATCAGCAGTCAGATAAAAACGATGCAGGAAAACACAAATGAACTATCATCAATAGCCAGCAAAATTGGGCTTGAGGTCAATCATGAAAAGACTAAAGTCATGAAAAGTTTAATTCCAACAAGTGACAAAATATACATGGAAAACAAACCAGTAGAAGAGATCGATCACTTTATCTATCTTGGAAGTCACATTGATCGAGAAGGGGATACGAGCAAAGAAATTAGAATCAGACTGGCTAAAGCAGCAATGTCTTTCAGAAGCCTTGAAAAGTTGTGGAAATCAAAACTCATTAGCACAAACACAAAACTTAGGCTATTCAAATCAAATGTACTATCAACCCTTACGTATGCGTGTGAAAGCTGGAAAACAACAAGAGATATAGAAACAAAGTTGAACGCATTCGAAAATAAATGTCTAAGGAAAATACTTGGTATAGAATGGAACGAATTCAAAACAAACGAGGGAATTAGAGAAATCGCCAATCAACCACTAATATCTTCAGTAATAAAGAAAAGACGATGGTCATACGTTGGACATGTGATGAGAAGAGATAATAATCGAATAGCAAAGCAAGCCCTCATATGGGAAACAACAGGTAAAAGAAAAAGAGGAAGACCCAGGGAGACACTGAAAAGAACATTGATGAGAGAGGCAAGAGCAGCAGGAATCGGCTCCCTCAATGAGATAGAACTGCTTGCACAGAACAGAGACAGATGGCGAGATTTGATAAAATATCTTTAAAAGAAAACTGCTAGAACAAAAATTCATATAGGAGAAGGTGTATCTTGGTCTACGCCCTATGGGCCGGTTACGGCTCGAAAGGTAATCTTCTTCTTCTACACCCATACGTGTGCGTACAAACATATGTAAAAATGTGCCCATACAGCATACATATCTTGAAGTGTCTACACCTGTGTCCGTGTGTATACACAATGCACAAAGAATGGACCGATGGACAGGGTACCCGAAAGGAGGAAAGAGCGAGATGTCTAAAAGTGGAACTCCCTAAGAACATATAAAAGGTAAGGTATCGTGTAGTGCAGGTGGAAATGTCAGCGCCTAGCTCATTAGTAAGCAGCCCAGACACAAGAGATATAGGGGAACACAGAGTGTCGCAGTGTAGTCTAGTTGAGTGGAGCAGAGAATAGCATAAAGTGTACACTTACTAAAATACTCATACATGAGTAAAATATTAGAATATACAATAGGGAAGGAGCTGCTCCAGTGAAACTATGTATATGAGTGTGATACATTCATACCTCGTGAGGTCAGCGAATCTAATTGAACTATAAGGCGATTCTCCAAGACTGCGGTCTCCAGAATAGCAAAAGACAATACCAGTGATACAGATGTCGTTTTTACCCTTATGGTCTGAGGAATTGAAATGGGATTTTTCATTGATGATGCCCGCCCGATCTAATGGTTGCCCGTCTTCAGTGACAGCGCAGCAAGCCTACCTGTCCGTTTTTGCAATTCCCCGTACTCTCGCATGTCCATGGACGTAGACAAAGGTGACCCTATGCATTTCTTTACATTTGCAATGACTACCCATTGCCTGCGTACAGTCCGCCTCCACTTTTCCTATCATGCTCATCGAATCACTTGGTATGCAGACGTGTATGTAGTCTTGTGACTCTAACCAGATGAATGCCCTGGTCACTGCCAGGTTGAGGATTGGTTGAAGTGTATTAGACTCAGAATGATTGAGAAGATCTTTAAAAAAATTGAACATTTAGGGATTCGTAATACGAACACAGGGCCACTGTATACCTACATACGAGAGTTTTAGATCATGCGGTGTTTTGATACAGTTATTGTGAAACCCTTCCTACACTCAGGTTGTTTCTGCACCTCACATTGTAACACATTTACCTCCATTGTGAGAGCTACCGGCTTGTTCCTAAAACGGAATCAATTTGTTTTTAAAGCTTTGGTTATTTGTTCATTGATTGTAGAATTTCTTCAATATCCATTACACTTTTTTTTTTAAATGTGTAGACTTAAATAGTGACCACACGGGATGTAGATTGTTCTGCAGTTGTTTGATAAAAAGTAATTTAGTTGTTGTCAACATGGATTTAGAGTTTCGCAGTGAAGCACGGGTGTAAAACGAGTCTCACTTCTTCTTCTTCTTCTTCCTCCACCTCCTCCTCTTTTGCCTTTCAGCTTCGAGAGAAGATATAGTTTTGCAGTTTTTCTGGTCTACTCTTGACCTATCATTTAGGTATGTTTCTTTGTGTTTCTAATAACGTTATGCTGTGTTTTGATTTTTCTGTCTTATGATTTGGCTGAACCATTTGTCTGTTGTTTCTTGATGTACTCAATGGTGGGAATTTTTCCTAGTTTTTTTCCACAGCTCTTCACTTCTGATCTTACCTTTTAGGCAGTTTTCTGACATGAGTTTAACATTCTATTTCAGTAATGGCTATTTTCTTTTTGCTCGCTAAGTGAAAGTCTCACTGTACTGTGAAAGTCACACTTACGTGTTAAATAAATTAGGTGATAGTACATGCCTTTACTTAAAACCATTTTATAATTAATATGAAATTAATCTTACTAAATAAGAACAGCACAATGCCTGCCGGGTGTGGTCGCTATCGCTGTAAGGTACACGGCTACAGCCGTGCCCCGGACGCAAACTACGTCACTGTGTTGGTATCCACATTTCTCCAAGTAGATTTTAGAGCCGAGATAAGGCACCAGAGTGCGTGCCTTTGGGGTTTGTCTACTTCTTGGCCAGGCACGGCTCAGACTAGCTCTTCTAGGTGACCGCAAATTCTATCCAAAAATGAAAACTATTTTGGGCTGATGGGCCCATCAAAGGTCACCCTGCGGCCAAGGATAGACAAATAAAGAGATTGTAGAGTAATAATAATTACAAACACTAAAATGCCTTCAATCATCTGTTTCCGGTTGTTTCCAAAATGGAGGAATTATTTGTCTCCGGCTTGGTATAGAACCGTTGATCAGAGGTTGAACAAGCCGCTATCGTAAAAACGATGTTGTTAATGAAACGTAGACCTGATACAGAATGTGTAAATTAGCAGTAGATAGTAGTGATAGTTTTTTTCGGCCCTAAAACAACAACAAAAATAGGATTCTGGAATGTACGGACAATGGCCGCGCCGACGAAACAAGCACAAGTCGCGAGCGAGATGGACAGATACGATCTAGATATTTTAGGATTAAGCGAAATACACTGGCTTGGAACAGGTAGGAAATCTGTTGATAATAAAGGCGTGACACTTTTGTCTATTGCCTCAAAGTTATTCTGCAAAATCATCCTAAATAGAATAAAGGATTCAATAGATACAGTAATGCGTGAAGAACAGGCTGGGTTTAGAAAAGGGAGAAGCTGCCTTGACCACATTTTCACTCTACGACTTATATTGGAGGAACACATTGAAAAGCAAAAACTTTTTGTACTTAACTTCATCGACTTCAAAAAAGCATTTGATAGTATTCATAGAGATTCTTTGTGGAGAATTCTGAAACAATATAGCTTACCATCAAACATCATAAATATTATCAAAGACATGTATGATGGTTACACATGTGCAGTTCGAACAGAGGAAGGACTGAGCGAATGTTTCCCAATAGAAACTGGGGTTAAACAAGGATGTATTTTATCGCCCTTGTTATTTGGAATTGTTATGGACTTCATAATGAAGAAATGCTGCACTGGTAATAAAGGCATCGAATGGATACAAGGAGACCATTTGGAGGACATTAACTTTGCTGATGACATAGTTCTCATCAGCAGCCAGATAAAAACGATGCAGGAAAACACAAATGAACTATCATCAATAGCCAGCAAAATTGGGCTTGAGATCAATCATAAAAAGACTAAAGTCATGAAAAGTTTAATTCCAACAGACGAAAAAATATACACGGAAAACAAACCAGTAGAAGAGATCGATCACTTTACCTATCTTGGAAGTCAGATTGATCGAGAAGGGGATACAAGCAAAGAAATTAGAATCAGAATAGCTAAAGCAGCAATGTCTTTCAGAAGCCTTGAAAAGTTGTGGAAATCAAAACACATCAGCACAAACACAAAACTTAGACTATTCAAATCAAATGTACTATCAACCCTTACGTATGCGTGTGAAAGCTGGAAAACAAAAAGAGATATAGAAACAAAGTCGAAAATAAATGTCTAAGGAAAATTCTTGGTATAGCGTGGAACGAATTCAAAACAAACGAGGAAAATAGAGAAATCGCTAATCAACCACTAATATCTTCAGTAATAAAGAAAAGACGATGGTCATATGTTGGACATGTGATGAGAAGAGATAATAACTGAATAGCAAAGCATGCCCTCATATGGGAAACAACAGGTAAGAGGAAAAGAGGAAGACCCAGGGAGACACTGAGAAGAACATTGATGAGAGAGGCAAGAGCAGCAGGATTCGGCTCCCTCAATGAAATAGAGCTGCTTGCACAGAACAGAGACAAATGGCGAGATTTGATAAAATATCTTTCAAAGAATTGAAAACTGCTAGAACAAAAATTCAGATAAGAGAAGGAGTATCTTGGTCTACGCTCTATGAGCCGGCTACGGCTCGAAAGGTCAATAGATAGATAGATAGAATCATTGTAAAGGAGAAGTTAAAAGACAGCCTATTAACAATACATTTATTATTGAGCTCTCTAGTTTATTAAAGTATATCATCATCATCAAGTAACGGGCCTGCTGGTGTAGGTGATCCTGTCTCTCCATATTACATGTAGTGACACAACTATGTCCATATTAGATGTTAGTGACACAACTATGTCCATATTAGATGATAGTGACACAACTATGTCCATATTACATGTTAGTGACACAACTATGTCCATATTAGATGATAGTGATACAACTATGTCCATATTAGATGATAGTGACACAACTATGTCCATATTAGATGATAGTGACACAACTATGTCCATATTAGATGATAGTGACACAACTATGTCCATATTAGATGATAGTGACACAACTATGTCCATATTAGATGTTAGTGACACAACTATATCCATATTAGATGATAGTGACACAACTATGTCCATATTAGATGATAGTGACACAACTATTTCCATATTACATGATAGCGACACAACTATGTCCATATTACATGATAGTGACACAACTTTGTCCATATTAGATGATAGTGACACAACTATGTCCATATTACATGATAGTGACACAACTATGTCCATATTACATGATAGTGACACAACTATGTCCATATTACATGATAGTGACACAACTATGTCCATATTGATGATAGTGACACAACTATGTCCATATTACATGATAGTGACACAACTATGTCCATATTAGATGATAGTGACACAACTATGTCCATATTAGTTGATAGTGACACAACTATGTCCATATTACATGATAGTGACACAACTATGTCCATATTAGTTGATAGTGACACAACTATGTCCATATTACATGATAGTGACACAACTATGTCCATATTACATGATAGTGACACAACTATGTCCATATTAGATGATAGTGACACAACTATGTCCATATTACATGATAGTGACACAACTATGTCCATATTAGATGTTAGTGACACAACTATGTCCATATTACATGATAGTGACACAACTATGTCCATATTACATGATAGTGACACAACTATGTCCATATTACATGATAGTGACACAACTATGTCCATATTACATGATAGTGACACAACTATGTCCATATTACATGATAGTGACACAACTATGTCCATATTACATGTTAGTGACACAACTATGTCCATATTACATGTTAGTGACACAACTATGTCCATATTACATGATAGTGACACAACTATGTCCATATTACATGTTAGTGACACAACTATGTCCATATTACATGATAGTGACACAACTATGTCTATATTACATGTTAGTGACACAACTATGTCCATATTACATGATAGTGACACAACTATGTCTATATTACATGATAGTGACACAACTATGTCCATATTACATGATAGTGACACAACTATGTCTATATTACATGATAGTGACACAACTATGTCCATATTACATGATAGTGACACAACTATGTCTATATTACATGTTAGTGACACAACTATGTTCATATTACATGGTAGTGACACAACTATGTCCATATTACATGATAGTGACACAACTATGTCTATATTACATGATAGTGACACAACTATGTCTATATTACATGATAGTGACACAACTATGTCCATATTACATGTTAGTGACACAACTATGTTCATATTACATGATAGTGACACAACTATGTCTATATTACATGATAGTGACACAACTATGTCCATATTACATGATAGTGACACAACTATGTCTATATTACATGTTAGTGACACAACTATGCTCATATTACATGATAGTGACACAACTATGTCTATATTACATGATAGTGACACAACTATGTCTATATTACATGTTAGTGACACAACTATGTCATATTACATGTTAGTGACACAACTATGCTCATATTACATGATAGTGACACAACTATGTCTATATTACATGTTAGTGACACAACTATGCTCATATTACATGATAGTGACACAACTATGTCTATATTACATGATAGTGACACAACTATGCTCATATTACATGATAGTGACACAACTATGTCTATATTACATGTTAGTGACACAACTATGCTCATATTACATGATAGTGACACAACTATGTCTATATTACATGATAGTGACACAACTATGCTCATATTACATGTTAGTGACACAACTATGTCTATATTACATGATAGTGACACAACTATGTCATATTACATGTTAGTGACACAACTATGCTCATATTACATGATAGTGACACAACTATGCTCATATTACATGTTAGTGACACAACTATGCTCATATTACATGATAGTGACACAACTATGCTCATATTACATGTTAGTGACACAACTATGCTCATATTACATGATAGTGACACAACTATGTCCATATTACATGATATTGACACAACTATGTCCATATTACATGATAGTGACACAACTATGCTCATATTACATGATAGTGACACAACTATGCTCATATTACATGATAGTGACACAACTATGCTCATATTACATGATAGTGACACAACTATGCTCATATTACATATTAGTGACACAACTATGCTCATATTACATGATAGTGACACAACTATGCCATATTACATGTTAGTGACACAACTATGTCATATTACATGATAGTGACACAACTATGTCCATATTACATGATAGTGACACAACTATGTCCATATTACATGATAGTGACACAACTATGTCCATATTACATGATAGTGACACAACTATGTCCATATTACATAATAGTGACACAACTATGTCCATATTACATGATAGTGACACAACTATTTCCATATTACATGATAGTGACACAACTATGTCCATATTACATGATAGTGACACAACTATGTCCATATTACATGATAGTGACACAACTATGTCCATATTACATGATAGTGACACAACTATTTCCATATTACATGATAGTGACACAACTATGTCCATATTACATGATAGTGACACAACTATGTCCATATTAGATGATAGTGACACAACTATGTCCATATTAGATGATAGTGACACAACTATGTCCATATTACATGATAGTGACACAACTATGTCCATATTAGTGATAGTGACACAACTATGTCCATATTAGATGATAGTGACACAACTATGTCCATATTAGATGATAGTGACACAACTATGTCCATATTACATGATAGTGACACAACTATGTCCATATTACATGATAGTGACACAACTATGTCCATATTACATGATAGTGACACAACTATGTCCATATTAGATGATAGTGACACAACTATGTCCATATTACATGATAGTGACACAACTATGTCCATATTACATGTTAGTGACACAACTATGTCCATATTACATGATAGTGACACAACTATGTCCATATTACATGATAGTGACACAACTATGTCCATATTACATGATAGTGACACAACTATGTCTATATTACATGTTAGTGACACAACTATGTTGTTCATATTACATGATAGTGACACAACTATGTCCATATTACATGATAGTGACACAACTATGTCTATATTACATGATAGTGACACAACTATGTCTATATTACATGATAGTGACACAACTATGTCCATATTACATGTTAGTGACACAACTATGTTCATATTACATGATAGTGACACAACTATGTTCATATTACATGTTAGTGACACAACTATGTCCATATTACATGATAGTGACACAACTATGTCTATATTACATGTTAGTGACACAACTATGCTCATATTACATGAAAGTGACACAACTATGTCTATATTACATGATAGTGACACAACTATGTCTATATTACATGTTAGTGACACAACTATGTTCATATTACATGTTAGTGACACAACTATGCTCATTTTACATGATAGTGACACAACTATGTCTATATTACATGTTAGTGACACAACTATGCTCATATTACATGATAGTGACACAACTATGTCTATATTACATGATAGTGACACAACTATGTCTATATTACATGTTAGTGACACAACTATGCTCATATTACATGATAGTGACACAACTATGTCTATATTACATGTTAGTGACACAACTATGTCCATATTACATGATAGTGACACAACTATGTCCATATTACATGATAGTGACACAACTATGTCCATATTACATGATAGTGACACAACTATGTCCATATTACATGATAGTGACACAACTATGTCTATATTACATGTTAGTGACACAACTATGCTCATATTACATGATAGTGACACAACTATGCTCATATTACATGATAGTGACACAACTATGTCTATATTACATGTTAGTGACACAACTATGATCATATTACATGATAGTGACACAACTATGTCTATATTACATGATAGTGACACAACTATGTCTATATTACATGTTAGTGACACAACTATGCTCATATTACATGATAGTGACACAACTATGTCTATATTACATGTTAGTGACACAACTATGCTCATATTACATGATAGTGACACAACTATGCTCATATTACATGTTAGTGACACAACTATGCTCATATTACATGATAGTGACACAACTATGTCTATATTACATTTTAGTGACACAACTATGCTCATATTACATGATAGTGACACAACTATGTCCATATTACATGATATTGACACAACTATGCTCATATTACATGTTAGTGACACAACTATGCTCATATTACATGATAGTGACACAACTATGCTCATATTACATGATAGTGACACAACTATGCTCATATTACATGATAGTGACACAACTATGCTCATATTACATGTTAGTGACACAACTATGCTCATATTACATGATAGTGACACAACTATGCTCATATTACATGTTAGTGACACAACTATGCTCATATTACATGATAGTGACACAACTATGTCCATATTACATGATAGTGACACAACTATGCTCATATTACATGTTAGTGACACAACTGTGCTCATATTACATGATAGTGACACAACTATGTCTATATTACATGTTAGTGACACAACTATGCTCATATTACATGATAGTGACACAACTATGTCCATATTACATGATAGTGACACAACTATGTCCATATTACATGATAGTGACACAACTATGTCCATATTACATGATAGTGACACAACTATGTCCATATTACATGATAGTGACACAACTATGTCCATATTACATGATAGTGACACAACTATGTCCATATTACATGATAGTGACACAACTATGTCCATATTACATGATAGTGACACAACTATGTCCATATTACATGATAGTGACACAACTGTGTCCATATTACATGATAGTGACACAACTATGTCCATATTACATGATAGTGACACAACTATGTTCATATTACATGATAGTGACACAACTATGTCCATATTACATGATAGTGACACAACTATGTCCATATTACATGATAGTGACACAACTATGTCCATATTACATGATAGTGACACAACTATGTCCATATTACATGATAGTGACACAACTACGTCCATATTACATGATAGTGACACAACTATGTCCATATTACATGATAGTGACACAGCTACGTCCATATTACATGATAGTGACACAACTATGTCCATATTACATGATAGTGACACAACTATGTCCATATTACATGATAGTGACACAACTATGTCCATATTACATGATAGTGACACAACTATGTCCATATTACATGATAGTGACAGAACTATGTCCATATTACATGATAGTGACACAACTATGTCCATATTACATGATAGTGACACAACAATGTCCATATTACATGATAGTGACACAACTATGTCCATATTACATGATAGTGACACAACTATGTCCATATTACATGATAGTGACACAACTATGTCCATATTACATGATAGTGACACAACTATGTCCATATTACATAATAGTGACACAACTATGTCCATATTACATGATAGTGACACAACTATGTCCATATTACATGATAGTGACCCAACTATGTCCATATTACTTGATAGTGACACAACTATGTCCATATTACATGATAGTGACACAACTATGTCCATATTACATGATAGTGACACAACTATTTCCATATTACATGATAGTGACACAACTATGTCCATATTACATGATAGTGACACAACTATGTCCATATTAGATGATAGTGACACAACTATGTCCATATTAGATGATAGTGACACAACTATGTCCATATTACATGATAGTGACACAACTATGTCCATATTACATGATAGTGACACAACTATGTCCATATTAGATGATAGTGACACAACTATGTCCATATTACATGATAGTGACACAACTATGTCCATATTACATGATAGTGACACAACTATGTCCATATTACATGATAGTGACACAACTATGTCCATATTACATGATAGTGACACAACTATTTCCATATTACATGATAGTGACACAACTATTTCCATATTATATGATAGTGACACAACTATGTCCATATTACATGATAGTGACACAACTATGTCCATATTAGATGATAGTGACACAACTATGTCCATATTACATGATAGTGACACAACTATGTTCATATTACATGATAGTGACACAACTATGTCCATATTACATGATAGTGACACAACTATGTCCATATTACATGATAGTGACACAACTATGTCCATATTACATGATAGTGACACAACTATTTCCATATTACATGATAGTGACACAACTATTTCCATATTACATGATAGTGACACAACTATTTCCATATTACATGATAGTGACACAACTATGTCCATATTACATGATAGTGACACAACTATTTCCATATTACATGATAGAGACACAACTATTTCCATATTACATGATAGTGACACAACTATTTCCATATTACAAGATAGTGACACAACTATTTCCATATTACATGATAGTGACACAACTATTTCCATATTACACCATAAAATGGAAACACCGTCAGTGAGTCATTAAATTCACTGAGCGTTAAAGTCTCTCAACGCGTATCAAAGAGCGTTCCGGACAGTTCTGGGTGAATAAAGAGAAGCGCTGAATATAAGATGAAGTGGCCAAGTTTACACAACAAAATGTGTGTGTCTCTCTCTCTCTCTCTCTCTCTCTCTCTCTCTCTCTCTGCGATCAGGACTCAATCAGAGTAGGATTCCAGACTCTCGCATGAAGCCAGCTGTCAGGTTAAGTGTGTTGATCGCCCTCACAGGCAGAACATCACAATTAGAGTCTGCCAGATCCACTCTGATTGAACACCCGTTAAAACGTTGCACTGTGTTCTGCGCCAGTGCATCCAATTTCAGCCAGCATTTTATTTTATATTGTTATTTTGGTGTGCTTTCCTTAGCTTTTGATTGTCCCCAATCTTCCTGCAAGGCAGCAGATGATCTTTTCTGTAGGGGAATTCTGCCCTTAGATGGTCGGCCCTCCCAGGTTTACGAGCACCATCTGCCCGAGTCACTAGAGGTGACTAACACAGACACGCACACACAAACACAGACATGCACACAGCGATACGAGGCATGACCAACACAGACATGCACACAGCGATACGAAAATGTGTCTGTTAAACTCTTATGTAAGAGAAGCGCACACGTGACGACTGTATATGGGTTCAACCCTGCTTGAGCGTTGCATTATTTGAACTAAAATATGTGATCGTAGACGTTCAAATAAATGACTCGTATTTGATAAAAAGAAAATAATGATAGCAAAACGCTTGTATAAGCAAAAGTGAGTGTCATGAATTCATGCTAATCGACGCTATGATCGTCTAAAAAAGAATATTTTCTATTTTAAAAAATGATAATGTTTACTAGAAAGTGTTTATAGAGTGATCTGATAACTGATCGATGATAACATTTTACAATGAACAGGAAAACGATGCATTCAAAACAGAATACTTTACCGATATTTCGAAATGCAACTATTTCACTTTCAAATATGGAACGTTATCTGTTATCAGGAACGAAATATTTGCTTCCTGGGCTGCACTGAAGACGAAGAAAACAATTACTACAAACTTTGGATGTCGGGGAAAAACTTGAACTTATATCTCCTTAGACACCATTTATATACGCCGAGAAAATCAACAAAGAAAGGCCACATTTTGAAAAGACCGCAATGAGGATTTTGCAAGAGTTTAAACATTGGCGTGGCCACCACTTGTATTGAGCTTCTACTTCTATAATCTTTCAGAACGTTACGTGTATAGATCTGGTTTTAACAGAATGATAATGTAAAAGGCGGACCGGGAGAAACGTATATGGAAATCTTTGAGCATGTCTTCAAATACAAATATTGAACAAATAAAATGCTTGCAGACCGTCATTGTTATGTTGGGTTTAATCTGAACAAACAATAAGCACCTCGCATTCCTCAACAATATTTTAGGTTATACATTTTCTGTGTGTTTTTTTTTTTTTTTGGTTCCTAATTTTATGAACTGTCACTTTCTGACACGAAGTGCCAAGCTATGACATCACCGAATGATGACTTCCGCTACTTCGTTCGTCTGACTAATACTCCTCTTCGTGATCGCCTTTGAAAGGACGTCAAGTGGACGTAGGTACGTTGTGCACGTTGCGATATTTGAATAATTCAGGCCAACATATGGTTTGGCCACCTATCGTGATCCTGGGAAAGATCCTTCTGCAGGAAACTGTGAACGGATGAAGAAGGATTGGTGGACAGAGAAAGAGAGTGGAAGAAGATAAGGATTGGACAGGCTTCGATTTAGCAGAGTCCCAAACATGACTGAAGATAGTGATCAATAGAGAAAGTTGATGAAATCTATCAGCAGTGCTCCAACTATAGCCAGGGTTTGGGGTGAGAAAGAAGGCCCAGCCCATCCGACTTCAGCATATTAAGGGTAGAGACAAATAGAGAATGAATATTATTGTAGAGGGACACTTGTGAGGCGATAGATCAACGAATCATTTCAGGGGAAAGGCTATGTTTACAACACTCGGACAAAGAAATCATAAATAATCAACAACAGAAAAAAAAACAATGAACAATAGATAGCCCAAAGCAGGATCGAACTCATACTCCTCGACACAGCGCCAAATCACAAACATGAAAACATGAGACGCTAGAGCACACGGCCAACTAAGCTACCTAAAGAAGTAGTTATCTTTGTCGATGTTTTTCACATATGTGAACTCATGACTATAGCATGACTATACGTGTTTGTCTGTAACGCAAGTACTCAGCCCTATCTTATCCAGGAGATAACCCTCTTTATTGGAAAACACAGATACATATTTTATTCCCGAGTTGTGCTTGTAAGCCTCTGCTATATTCATTAGTACTATAAAGACATCGCTAATGATGGCTATTTTTTGGGGTAGTTGGCCGGTTGCTCTAGCGTTTGTTTATCATGGCATGGAGCTGTGTCAAGGAGTAAGGGGTCCATCCTGCTTCGGGCTTTCTATTGTTGTTTTTTTGTTGGTGATTATTTGTGATTGTTTTCTGAGTGTTGTAAATATAGCTGTTCCCCTGAATTGATTCGCACATTAAGGGTGCTAATTTTCCTTTTATGTCCGATTCACATGGTCAGATTGGATCATCTATGTCCAGACGAGGAGGTGGAGAAGATTTCCCTGATCCTGATGCAATAAGTGATAAAGTGAAGTTCAAAAAGTATGGATGTACACCAGATGATTAGAGCCGCATTCTGAGTCGTTATCATTAAGTATCCCTTGAGGGCTCGGTCAGTTTGGAAGATGTAGATGATGTTTGGAAGATGTAGATGATGTTTGGAAGATGTAGATGATGTTTGGAAGATGTAGATGATGTTTGGAAGATGTAGATGATGTTTGAAAGATGTAGATGATGTTTGGAAGATGTAGTCCGTACGATCAAGAACGCCGCAGTCATGGCTACAGGGCTGGATGGATAGGTTGTGGAAAAAGCCATCTGCAAAAAGTTAGCCGCATGTCTTGAGATCAATTGATTGTTGCCAAACACGGGCCAGGTATAGGTGGAGCCCAACTACTATAGCTTCAAAACCCATATTCTCCTGCATTATCCAATAGTTTTAAAACTCATGTGCAGATTACCATGGATATCTGCATGTGGTCTTAAATTTCCAATGACGTCATGACATTAGAATTAAAAATAACGCAGGTAATACGGTTTCCTTTAAGCTGCAACTTTCTTTGATCTTTGTCGGCTTACTAATTATTGTGTCCCTAAAAAAGTAGGATTTACAGTAAAAGAACAATTTATAGACTTCTGGTAAATCGTCGGAGTATCATGAGAATTGTGAATGGGGAAACGTCTTCAAATAAAACAGAAAAAAATCAGCTTTGATTTCGTCCTGTACATGTTTTTATAAACAGCTATCGACGTTAGAAGAAACCGAGCAAGTAAATACTGAACCTAGACACAATAATGAATGTTTAATTTGCGGAAGTTTTTTGTTTCGTATATTGTAATTGGTTATATTCAGTTTTTAACTCAAGAGTTCTGGATGATTGACATAGTCCTGAAAAGGATCTGTTTTACAGTTCGATAACAAAATAATATCAGACAAATTTATTTAGCGGCCGACTTATTCAGATTAATTATTTTCATTCAGAATTAGAGGAGTCTAACAGATTGATTATTGCTTTCGGCTGAACAAACGCCAAACATCCTATTTCAAATATTCGTCTTCCACACAAAAGACATGATCCTCACACTTTGCCCATTCATCTTTGTCCGCCTTTGAGAGAACATGATTTTGTAAGTGATTTCTTATTCTTCTTCTTTTCTCTTTCTCACTGATACCTAAAAGGTGTTGTGGTTTATATCATTTGTCGTTCTTGAGTTGCTCGAATTGTCGGAATTAATCATTTTCCTTTGTTGTTACATGTCTCTGTCACTACATCTATCCATCTTCTTCTGGGTCTTCCTCTTGGTCTTTTTCCATGCATTCTCGAGAAGAACGCCCTTGATGGTGATTGGTAAAGATTCATTCTGACCAGGTGGCCAAACCATTTAAGTTGTTGTTCTATATATTCTTGGCAGGTTTTTTTTCTACCATTTTTCTTATGGTTTCATTTGGTATGCTATCTCTTCTTGTGTTGTTTGTTACTTTTCTCAAGCACCGCATCTCACATGTATTGATCTTTCTTAAATGTGATTTAGAAAGGGTCCATGTTTGACTTTCATAGCACAAAGTTGGTATGAAAATGCTATTTATCATTTGTTGTTTAGCTGGCATAGAAATGTTTGGATGTCTTAGCAATGGTGTTAGCTGGTATGTGACAGCATTTGCTTTTTTGTATTCTCATGTCAATTTCTCTGTCTAAGATGTTATATGTTGTTGTAGCAGGTTTTCGTCCTCATATATTAGGCATTGGTCATCTGCGAATAGTAGCTATTTGATGTTAGAACTTTCTACCTCTATATTATTATTTGATTTTTCCTTATTGTTGGCTGTTTCCTGATTTATTTTGTCCATATATAGGATGAAGAGGAGTGGTGTGAGAACACATCCTTGTCTTACACCTGTTGTAATCTGAAACCATTCTGACAAACCTTCTGATGTTCTAACGGCACTTTGACTGTTTTTATACAATGCCATGCACACACAAAGATATGAGATGTGACTAATACAGACATGCACACAGCGATACGAGGCATGACTAACACTGACACACATCAAGATATGAGATATGACTAACACAGACATACACACAAAGATATGACACATGCCTAACATAGACATGCACACAAAGATATGAGATATGACTGACATAGATATGCACACACAAAGATATGAGATGTGACTAACATAGACATGCACACACAAAGATATGAGATGTGATAAACACAGACATGCACACACAAAGATATGAGATATGACTAACATAAACATGCACACAAAGATATGACACATGCCTAGCATAGACATGCACACAAAGATATGAGATATCACTAACCCAGACATGCACACACAAAGATATGACACATGACTAACACAGATACACACTGAGATATGAGATATGACTAAACACAGATACACATAAAGATATGAGACATGATTAACACCGACACACCAAGATATGAGATATGACTAACATGACACACACCAAGATATGAGCCATGTCTAGCACACACAGACAAAAGCTATGATATGAGCCATGGCTAGCACAGAAACACATTAAGATATGAGCCATGGCTTCACGGAAACACACCAAGATATGAACCATGTCTAGCACAGAAACTGTGTTAGTCACCTCTTGTGACTCGGGCAGATGGTGCTCGTAAACCTTGGAGGGACGACCATCTAAGGGCAGAATCCCCCTAAAGAAAAGACAAGCTGCTGCCTTGCAGGAATATTGGGGACAATCAAAGGCTAAGGAAAGCACACCTGAATAAAATACTGGCTGAAATCGGATGCACTGGGCCACTGGCGCAGAACACAGTGCAACATTTTAACGGGTGCTCAATCAGAGTGGATCTGGCAGACTCTAATTGTGATGTTCTGTCTGTTGGGGCGATCAACACACTTAACCTGACAGCTGACTTCATGTGAGAGTCTGGAATCCTACTCTGATTGAGTCCTGATCGCAGAGAGAGACAGAGAGATATATATAATGCCATTATATTATCAAGTAGTAAGTGCTTTAACATCACATAATTGTAAGCATTTATTCTCAACTGTAACTTGTCCTTTGACTTTTGCCTAAACTAGTTCTATCGAGTTTAATTGTAAATGATAGGGAAATAGCCTCAAACATCTGTGATCATGATCCTGGATTAACTTTACGAGGTCTGTCTTTCTTTGTTTCTTTCTCTGTTGTGTCTTCTTTACATGGGATAACAATTCGGGTACTTATCGCTATATGGTAGTCGTCCACATAAAATAAACATACAATGATATTGAGCAGCTAGACTAACAGAAAGACAAGACAAACTACAACGTTTCGGCAAAAACCTTCATCAGATGTACCAAGCAAACTATGCACATTAAACATAAAAATACAAGTCAGAATACACAGCGACACGGCTCCAAAAGAAAAGATTGGGGGAAAGGCGGTGGCCAGGGTTTGCGTAGTCTGCTTAAAAGATAAACAGACATAAGGGCAGGTAGGATTTAGTTAGACCAAAGGAACTAAACAACGAAGAATTTGACAAATTGGAGAAATGAAAGGAGGTGCCCCTTAAGGTACGAAGAAAACAAGAAGAAGAGTAAAAGAGAGAGAAGGGAGGGATAGGGGTGGCAAAGGGGAAGAGGAGCAAGAGGGCTAATAAAGATAACACAGTGAGGAATAGGGATAAGATACAGGAGAGACATGGAGAGGAGACAAGAGATTAAAGAAAATAGTTGAATCATCTCGGTTGGAGAGTACCAAAGGGGGCTATGAGTCGGTCCTTCAACGCAAGAAGGCTGTACTTCTATCAGGGGAACAAAAGATGACACCATTAACTCGGAAGTGACCAGAGGTATTATGTCCTGGCAATCTGAAATGGGAGGAGACTGGAGTGTTAGAATCATGTTTGATGTTACATAATTGTTCACAGATTCTGTCCCCCAAGAGTAGCCATGTTTGGCCATTATATATTTTGAGAGAACGTTGGCAGATGATGATGTATATCAGATTCCTGGAAATACACGTACAGCATTTCTGGATATCAAAAGGGACATTCGGGAACAAGGCTCTGTGTGTCTGTAGTACGAAAGGGCACGTACTACGTAATCTGTTGCAGCGGGTCGTAATCCAGCAGGTTCTGGTCAGGGTCGCGGAGGCGGCTCCTAGCCAAAATATCACGAAGAGATTATAATGGAAGTTTGCACCATTTTGTTTTTAAAAAAGTGCTATTTTTATAATTTGTGCTCAAATTAAGGTTTTTATAAACACCCTAGAAAAATGTATAAAATCCAGCTATAAAGCTTCTATTATTTTCATGACACTAGTACAGTTATAAGAGTTTATATATAAATATATCGACTTGTTCAAATCAATATTCATAGCCGTACCAAATATAATCACTGATTTACAACAATTTTTACCTTTTATAGAAGACTATAATTTTAATATTATATAAATTTATTATATTTAATAACAATCATCATTTTTTGGCCATGTAATGAGAAGAGAACAACTGGAATATATTGTAACAACTGGAAAAATTGAGGGACGAAGAGATAGAGGGAAGCAAAGAGAAAAGATACCAGACAGAGACTAGCTTGGCAGAAGGTCAACAACAGAAATGATAAAGAACTGTCGAGATAGAAAGTTTTGGAGAGACATGATCACCTAAGCCAGTAGGCCCGGCTTTGATGATGATAATTTTAATTGCTTGGGGACTGGTTGGTCTCGAGGCAAGACGCCGGCCTCGAGACAGAGAGGTTGTGGGTACAAATCCCGGTTTGTTGGGATTTTTATTTATGATTTCTCTTTCGTTTGATACGAACTATAACGTATCTATCCTTGCACGTGACATTTACCAGTCTGTGTAAAAGAAAGTTGAGTCTGCTTTGTAGCCCTCAGTCTCGCGGGAAGTTAACGAGATCATGGCCAAAGCGAACCTCCAGCAAATGTTACTATTCTTGCTTTTGCAACTGTTAGTGCTATTTTGTGCTGGGTTAAGGTTTTGGTGTGTTTACTTTCAATATGAAATATTCAAACAGGTCAATGAATTTAAATATCTGGGAACAATGTTCACCTCCGATGGTAGATGTACAACAGAGGTGATTGCAGAATGGCTCAGACAAAAACAGTTTTCTTTTTTTTTATGAGTGATGTACTGTGCATCCATTTTGGACAATAGAAATAAGAAAAACTGTTCTTAAATGTTATGTATTGTCAGTCTTAACATATGGATGTGAATCATGGACAATAGAACAACAGACAAGAACATTTCTGAAGGCTGTAGAAATGTGGTTTTACAGAAGAATGTTGAGAATACCACGGACAGCTAAGAAGAATAATGACAACTTTCAGAAAGAGGCCAAAGGAAAAAGAGAACTATTTCCAATATTAACGCAGCGATATTACGACTGGTTACACATAGCGCGGGTTGTGCAGTGTTAGCGTCGGACTGGTAAACCATACAATGGAAGATGGGCGGGCACACCCTGCGATGAGAGTGAATGTAGCACTTGGAAGGCTCATAGATTGTTGTTGTTAACGGATTGCCACGAGTTGATGCGGGCAGGTTGCCCTTTGACTTATAAGATGTGGCGGGTCGTAATGGCTTTCTTGACATTCCCGCCTCTTACTGAAGAAGTTGGAGTTCGTATGTCCCAGGCTATGCTGGGAAACTACTAGTCCAGCCCAGAGGTACTGCAATACTGGGTCCTGTATATCAGTAGCAGCCACCACTACAGGGAACACGGTGATCCTAGCTTCTGTTAGCCAGTCTGTTTTAACGCAGACTGTTACCAGGGAAGACCACGAGGAGGTAAAACTGCTAGGTCTTGGTCAGCTGATGGTGCGCCGACCCTGCTATTGCGACCGCAGGTTGCAGGCACTTCTGCTCCGCATGGCTCATAGGTAAGTATGCTAACTTGCGTGTACCCTCCAAGACAAGCTAGGACTCGGGGCAAGGAAATCGTAGTGTGACTCTGAACAAGAAGACGTCGCTAAATTTGTTCTTAATTTCTTAAGGGAGGAAGATGAAGATAGGTTGGTCGATGATGTATACAATAAGAGACTGACAAGTTTAGGGATAAAAATTGGACTGAATTCGTCTAGTGTGTTTAGCAGAAGAGAAAGATGTGCCTACAGTCAACATCTGACTGGGACTATGAGTGTGAACATATTTCGATATATGCTGTGACGGATGACGGTTCATGGATGATGGAGCGGAAATGGGATGCCCCGACTATAATGAAACTGGCTCCATAGAATAATGGGCAATGGAGGTGACGACAGGCTTTCCATATATGTACTGTGGTGGCGTCACGTTTTAATGATAATGATGGAGAATAGAAATAAAAACCTGAACCCCAGCAGTAAAATAGACAGAAGTAATTAGTACTTGAAACCAAGTAAAAGATAGAAGTAATGGTTGCAACCAAGTAAAAGATAGAAGTAATGGTTGCAACCAAGTAAAAGATAGAAGTAATGGTTGCAACCAAGTAAAAGATAGAAGTAATGGTTGCAACCAAGTAAAAGATAGAAGTAATGGTTGCAACCAAGTAAAAGATAGAAGTAATGGTTGCAACCAAGTAAAAGATAGAAGTAATGGTTGCAACCAAGTAAAAGATAGAAGTAATGGTTGCAACCAAGTAAAAGACAGAAGTAATGGTTGCAACCAAGTAAAAGACAGAAGTAATGGTTGCAACCAAGTAAAAGACAGAACTAATGGTTGCAACCAAGTAAAGACAGAAGTAATGGTTGCAATCAAGTAAAGACAGAAGTAATGGCTGCAAACAAGTAAAAGACAGAAGTAATGGCTGCAACCAAGTAAAAGACAGAAGTAATGGTTGCAATCAAGTAAAAGACATAAGTAATGGCTGCAACCAAGTAAAAGACATAAGTAATGGCTGCAAACAAGTAAAAGACATAAGTAATGGCTGCAACCAAGTAAAGACAGAACTAATGGTTGCAACCAAGTAAAGACATAAGTAATGGCTGCAACCAAGTAAAAGACAGAAGTAATGGTTGCAATCAAGTAAAAGACATAAGTAATGGCTGCAACCAAGTAAAAGACATAAGTAATGGCTGCAACCCAGTAAAAGACAGAAGTAATGGCTGCAACCCAGTAAAAGACAGAAGTAATGGCTGCAACCCAGTAAAAGACAGAAGTAATGGCTGCAACCCAGTAAAAGACAGAAGTAATGGCTGCAACCCAGTAAAAGACAGAAGTAATGGCTGCAACCAAGTAAACGACAGAAGTAATGGTTGCAACCAAGTAAAGACAGAAGTAATGGCTGCAACCAAGTAAAGACAGAAGTAATGGCTGCAACCCAGTAAAAGACAGAAGTAATGGCTGCAACCCAGTAAAAGACAGAAGTAATGGCTGCAACCAAGTAAACGACAGAAGTAATGGCTGCAACCAAGTAAAGACAGAAGTAATGGTTGCAACCCAGTAAAAGACACATCCTATATACAACATGAAAGACAATGGGAGAGTATTCAAACAGATCTATCAATTCAAATACCCAGGAACGATATCCACTTCCGGTGGCAGATGTACAGTAGAGATTGTAGCAGTGAATGTGAGGGTGTGGGAAGAATAGGAGAGTAGGGGATAGTTTGGAGAGAGTGAGGAAAACATAGTACGGGGCGGTCACGAGAAATCCGAGTAGAACTGTGATCAGAAGAAGAGCAGGAATCACGTGACTGAATATAGTGATAAACATGGGGGGGGTGAGTGGATGACGCAGTAGAAAACTATTGGAGGCGAGACTAAGGAAGTGAATTTTGATTGATTAGAGGGCGAGGAATATAATCACCTGCAAGGGGTTACAAAGAAGCTCTCCACCAGAAAAGTGACATATGGCCGAGAAGTTAGGGTCGGCCATGCCATTAGGCGTTAGCCTAATGTGACAGTGAGCTCAAGCTCAGAAAAGCTGTTGATGGATAGTTAGAAGTTATTTAGAAGAGAATCTCTCTTGTACTTAAGAAGTAGTGAAGCCATAATAAAGATAATTAGTTTGGAAGCTAGAAGCCAAGTGTAATTGTGGTTAGAAGCATTATTAATTTGACTGAGAGAGAGAGAGAGAGAGAGTGATAGAGAGAGAGAGAGAGAGAGAGAGAGAGAGAGAGAGAGAGAGTGACGACATAATGCGATATCGTCAAGTGGAAGTTGTGATTTCCTGATCCATATGTGTCAATAGCCGAGCGGAAATGTGTACCCGCTGGCTGTGTATACAGTGTGAATAATCTGGGGTTGTTGAAGTTGATTAATAAAGTCGATGTGATATTTTAACGAAAGACTTCAGTGAGCAGTAATACCTTTATTTCAGCAAGTCGTACATGCCATGGGGTTAATTGAAGTTGGAAGTTGTCGCGGGCACAGAAGGTCGAAGAATCCCAGAATCCAGTGCAGAACGGTCCAGTTCACAAGACGAAGTACAATCCGGTGTACATTGGGTACATTACAGTAAAGCAGTCACCGACATTGTGACATCCGAGGTTGCCTACTGGAAGGCATACGATCGAGGCAGATCCCGTTTCGCAACGACAGTCTTCTAAGAGCGCCCCAGTGAACGCGCATCCAGTTACAAAGAAGAAAAGAAGACGGGCTACCTCTAACACGGCACAGGATAACAATTGTTATCCTTAGATTCAACAACGACATAGTAAACGACTAAAATCGTACACGATTAAAACGGTCCGGTTATAAGGTGAGGCCCAGGTAAATGATGTTTCCAGAGAATGAGACAAATATGCAAATCCATTATGTAACCATTAACATAAGAAGAAAGATATATATCGTGTTATGAGGATACATCACAGAGAGGACACATCACATAGAGGACACATCAAAGAGAGGACACATCACAGAGAGGACACATCACAAAGAGGACACATCACAGAGAGGACACATCAAAGAGTGGACACATCACAGAGAGGGCACATCACATAGAGGACACATAAAAGAGTGAACACATCACAGAGAGAACACATCACATAGAGGACACATCAAAGAGTGGACACATCACATAGAGGACACATCAAAGAGTATGTGAGTTTCGAACGTCAGGAGGAAATAATCATAATTATAATCATAATTTTGGGGACAAGAAATGGAAATGACAAAACTAGGATATGTTGTAACAAGAAACATAGAAAGAATAAAAGATTAATGAAAACAAATAGAAATGACATTTAATAGAATGGTTTTGTAGAAAGCCAACAACAGAACTGACAAACAGCTGTACAGATAGAAAGTTGTAGAGGAACATGATCACATATGCCAGCAGTCATCTTATTTGATGTTGAATGGACGTGATCTGTCCAGCTTTATTTTGCCGACGCTGCCACAAAGCGTACTTTGTCCAGACTGGCACACATGTACGTCCCGCTTCCGTCAACATCTTCATGTTGTTTACATTTCCAATTCTCACTTTAACGCCTATTTGCTTGGCAAAAATACATGGCCTACTTCCGTTGACTTCCACTGACAGCTGGATTATCATATTAACCATTTAAATGCCTTTAAAATATTTCGTGTATGTCGGAGCTCCGGTGAGTTTCTCTCATGAACTCTTTTAGTACCAGCGCATCCAAGCTGATCCAGCTCTTGTTCTACTACCATCAAGTGTCCACAACTCGATGAGTCAGGTACCCGTTACTTCATCAGCTGAGCCAACTTGAGAGTGCCAAGCTGCGTTTGAACGCTCGTTCACTTTAGAGAGCCGTTACCACCACGCTACAGACACTCACTTTCAAGCAATTTGTAATTTAATTTATAATATTTTTTGTTATATTGTCAATCTCTAATGTAAATTATAGAAGAAAGTTTAATAACATGTCCTAATCCTTGTCAGATATGACAGAATGCTGGTCATTCATCCAATGACTAAATGTGTCTATATTGCCAAAACAGTACACGCGTCTTCATTATTAGAATTATGAATTGCATAAGTAGATAGAACACTTGAATATATCATCACAGCTAAACTTAGATTTCTTATTCAATTTTGTTAAATTTCTGCAATGCACTTTGTTGAGCACCGTCCTAACCAACCCACGATTTGCTAACCACCCGCTCGTTTGCAATCCTGCCTATCATTTCATCTACAGCCCGTCATTACCCCAACCACATCGTTTCCTAACCAACCCATCATTTCCTAACCAACCCATCAACTCCTACATAAACCCATCATTTCCAACCTAAACCGATCAATCTTCAACAAGCAACGAGATGATTTCAAAATCTGAGCTATTACTTTCATGCTTTCTTCTCTTTCTTATGTCTTCTCTTTGTGAGCACGGTTTTTTTTCCCACCTGATTATACTTTAATATGACTTTTCACCACTACAGTTTTCACTGCACTTCAGTGTGGCCACAACTTGTCAGTTATAAACACTGAAGATTGGTCCATACTTGTCAGTTATAAACACAGAAAATAGGTCCACACTTGTCAGTTATAAACACAGAAGATTGGTCCACACTTGTCAGTTATAAACACAGAAGATTGGTCCACACTTGTCAGTTATAAACACAGAAGATTGGACCATACTTGTCAGTTATAAACACAGAAGATTGGACCACACTTGTCAGTTATAAACACAGAAGATTGGACCACACTTGTCAGTTATAAACACAGAATATTGGACCACACTTGTCAGTTATAAACACAGAAGATTGGACCATACTTGTCAGTTATAAACACAGAAGATTGGACCACACTTGTCAGTTATAAACACAGAAGATTGGCCCACACTTGTCAGTTATAAACACAGATTTTTGGACCACACTTGTCAGTTATAAACACAGAAGATTGGACCATACTTGTCAGTTATAAACACAGAAGATTGGACCACACTTGTCAGTTATAAACACAGAAGATTGGACCATACTTGTCAGTTATAAACACAGAAGATTGGTCCACACTTGTCAGTTATAAACACAGAAGATTGGCCCACACTTGTCAGTTATAAACACAGAAGATTGGACCATACTTGTCAGTTATAAACACAGAAGATTGGCCCACACTTGTCAGTTATAAACACAGAAGATTGGTCCACACTTGTCAGTTATAAACACAGAAGATTGGTCCACACTTGTCAGTTATAAACACAGAAGATTGGACCATACTTGTCAGTTATAAACACAGAAGATTGGACCACACTTGTCAGTTATAAACACAGAAGATTGGACCACACTTGTCAGTTATAAACACAGAATATTGGACCACACTTGTCAGTTATAAACACAGAAGATTGGACCATACTTGTCAGTTATAAACACAGAAGATTGGACCACACTTGTCAGTTATAAACACAGAAGATTGGCCCACACTTGTCAGTTATAAACACAGATTTTTGGACCACACTTGTCAGTTATAAACACAGAAGATTGGACCATACTTGTCAGTTATAAACACAGAAGATTGGACCACACTTGTCAGTTATAAACACAGAAGATTGGACCATACTTGTCAGTTATAAACACAGAAGATTGGTCCACACTTGTCAGTTATAAACACAGAAGATTGGCCCACACTTGTCAGTTATAAACACAGAAAATAGGTCCATACTTGTCAGTTATAAACACAGAAGATTGGACCATACTTGTCAGTTATAAACACAGAAGATTGGTCCACACTTGTCAGTTATAAACACAGAAGATTGGCCCACACTTGTCAGTTATAAACACAGAAGATTGGCCCACACTTGTCAGTTATAAACACAGAAGATTGGTCCATACTTGTCAGTTATAAACACAGAAGGGGTCCACACTTGTCAGTCATAAATACAGTAGGTAGGTGCACAACTATAAGTTCACATACCTGACGGTTGTAATCAAAGGTAAAGATTGTGACAAGACAAATAGGTTGGATGCATTTTATGGACAGACGAAGGAGACGAATGTTTTTTTTTTTTTTAATTTGACTTCAAAGCCCAACCCTACTCCCCTCCTAACCTCATTAACCTCTTTCCGGGAAATGAAAGAGAGCCTCCAAGTCACCGCCGTTAAACGTCGAGCCAAGGATCTGACGCTATCACCTGACCCTGACACACAAGCAACTATGCAGCGCCACCTAGAAACAAAGCCTTTAATTATTCTCGGCGTCTATAGTTTCTTTTTTTAACAGACTGGAACTGATGTTGTTTATTTATAGATTTGTAATATAGTAGTTTCTGTGGAGGCTACAAGAGACAGGAAAAATGGACTCGCAGGCCAGATTTGGCCATCCCCTTTAAACGCTACCTGTATTTTGTTTGATTGATGACGTCATGCTGAGAACGAACATTAATTGTAATCGAGTCTAATAATGAACTGACGTTTTATAAGTAACAGAGATTATGTTTTAAAGAAAAGCCATCCACCGGTCCATATCTTTTATAATTAATGAATAAAATGACAAAGTATTGTAGGAAAATAGATAACTCGGACAAGTGATCAATTAAACAAAGAACACGTCAGAAACATATTTGAACGCAGAATTACAATGGAAGACATGGACAACATTTGTGACAACATTTGTGACAACATGGAAGATAATTGTTTAGCCACAAATAGTAGAGAAGAAAGATCTTCAGCGATGGAGCTTTGCTAGGCCGAGACGGAGCAGGAACCGGGTGGTGATCTTGAACATGTTCCCCACAGCTTGTCTTGCAGGCTTGACTCTGTAGGCCAGTGTTTCTCATCATACCGGTATAACGTCATTTGTCAAGCGAATGTGGAAGACTATTGCAGACAAGAACTTGATCACAATCGAATCAAGACACAATCAATGACAACATACACATTTGTTTTCACCCTAGCCTCTTTCACACTACGCTCGACTAACTGGATCAGAAATAGAATGCATCTGGTAAGAAGCATCAAAGAGAGCAAACATGTCTGAAGGAATGCAAATATTGCGCTATAGAACACTGACGAGTGTTCAACCTGTGTATTCATCCAACATCTTCTTTGAGTTGCAGATTACCATACAGTTTAAAAAAAAAAAAAGAAAGAAACATTCGTTCGCCGTCCTAAGCAAGTCGATTGCTCGGTTATTTCATATTTCCAAACATAGCTAGATCTAAGGTTTCTATTAAAATCTTTACCTCCGGAGTTTCAATATAAAAAAAAAAGAAGCGTCATACTGCCAATAGCAAATTGGTTCGTGCGCGACTTTACGTTGACGTCATCATGGTTGTCGCTTTGCTATTATTGCGACATTTAAAAAATCATGATCATTGAGTGCCGTCTCCGCATCGAAGGTTGGCTACCCTAGATAGAAATTCCGCTCTGTCTATTGCTTTGATAGTACAGGTTGTCATAAGCTGGTAATTTTAAACAGAAATAGTTGTACATTATTTTCTACAAGTTGTGTAAACTTTTCTGCAGCTGACTTTGTTTTCTACAAGTTGTGTAAACTTTTCTGCAGCCTGACTTTGTTTTCTACAAGTTGTGTAAACTTTTCTGCAGCCTGACTTTGTTTTTTACAAGTTATATAAGCTTTTCCGCAGCCTGGCTTTGTTTTCTACAGATCTACTGTGTTGTTTTATTCTAGGCATGTCAAGTAAAAAAATATTGTTCTTTTTTTAAGATTCATGTACGCTATTTTTTCTCTTTTGCTTGCACCAGGAGTGGGACAATTCAAAAGGAATGGTTCCATACAGAGCAGCAAAGAGAGATTTCGTTGCAGCAGGACAGAGAATGGCCTATGAATTATTTGTCGAATCGCTGACAACCACAGATGAATAATTGAACATTATCATTCAACTCAAATTTTGACTCAGCTTAAAAAATCTCACAATTTTCATTCAATGTGAAGAACTTTTATAGTTGTAGTAATTATAGTTAGTCGAAGGCCCTAGTATCACTTGTATCAAGGTATCACTTGTATCAAGGTATCACTTGCATCAAGGTATCACTTGTATCAAGGTATCACTTGTATCAAGGTATCACTTGTATCAAGGTATCACTTGTATCAAGGTATCACTTGTATCAAGGTATCACTTGTATCAAGGTATCACTTGTATCAAGATATCACTTGTATCAAGGTATCACTTGTATCAAGGTATCACTTGTATCAAGGTATCACTTGTATCAAGGTATCACTTGTATCAAGATATCACTTGCATCAAGGTATCACTTGTATCAAGGTATCACTTGTATCAAGGTATCACTTGTATCAAGGTATCACTTGTATCAAGGTATCACTTGTATCAAGATATCACTTGTATCAAGGTATCACTTGTATCAAGGTATCACTTGCATCAAGGTATCACTTGTATCAAGGTATCACTTGTATCAAGGTATCACTTGTATCAAGGTATCACTTGTATCAAGGTATCACTTGTATCAAGGTATCACTTGTATCAAGGTATCACTTGTATCAAGGTATCACTTGTATCAAGGTATCACTTGTATCAAGGTATCACTTGTATCAAGATATCACTTGTATCAAGGTATCACTTGTATCAAGGTATCACTTATATCAAGGTATCACCGCAAACGAATTAAGATCCATAATTGCCCAACATCCAGTGCCAGTGGAATCATTGTAATTAACACCTCACCTCATTTCATTTTCTTCATCTATCTTTTCCACTCACTATCGTGTTTTCATTTTCTTCATCTCTCTTTTCCACTCACTATCGTGTTTTCATTTTCTTCATCTCTCTTTTCCACTCACTATCGTGTTTTCATTTTCTTCATCTCTCTTTTCCACTCACTATCGTGTTTTCATTTTCTTCATCTCTCTTTTCCACTCACTATCGTGTTTTCATTTTCTTCATCTCTCTTTTCCACTCACTATCGTGTTTTCATTTTTTTTCAAAACGAGAACAGAAGTAAAATAACAGGTCAGATGTCAGGTTCATTTGGCGGCGACAATAGGCGACACGAAACCACAAGACGTAAAAACAGCGTTACTGCGACACAATTACGACACATAATTAGACCAATGTCCATCTTTCTTCTTCTTTTATCTAGATGCTGATGTCTTTAAGCGTGACAGAGAAAGGTGGTTGTTGTCAGTATACTACGGTGTCTGTAGATATTTGGTTGCTTGTTGCTTGATTCTCTCTTTTCATAAATGGAACGTCTTTCTTTGGCGTATCTGGTTTCTTTTAAAAAGGAAATGTTTTGGTTTTTGTATGTCTTTTATTCCATCTATACCTTGGTCTTCCTCTTACCCCCTGCTTTGATGTTCTTAGATAGAATGCTCTTGATGACATTTGGTCTGGTTTCATTCTAAGTGCCCATACCATTTTATTTGTAGTTTGTATATATATATATTCCAGACATGGTTTGATTCCGATTTCTTTTTTTTAACATTTGATACTCTATCTGCCCTTGTGATGTTTATTTTCCCACAAAGCACCTCATTTCGGATGTCGTGATTTTCGCCAATTCCATTATTTTATTTTAAATCACAGAGCTATCTTATTTGTAAAACTGTCTGTTTGGGTGTTCTCTCGTTCCAACCTTTAAAATAACGACTGGATTTGCTGGCGCTTCTCTCCTCGAATTTCCCAAATTTGCCTTGTACGGACATTTCAAGAGCCAGGATTAAGTGTTACCATAGTTTCGTTCCGCGCCCATGCCTTTACATCAATACAACATTCTATCTTTAGTGTCTTCAACATATCGGTGGTTCTGAAATTATTAATTACATCGGACCTAGTAAACTTTAGCTGTGGCTGGATCGCAAACACATCTCTCTCTCTCTCTCTCTCTCTCTCTCTCTCTCTCTCTCTCTCTCTCTCTATATCTCTCTCTCTCTCTCTCTCTCTCTCTCTCTCTCTCTCTCATTTACGTTTACCCAACGACTAAAGGCATATGAAGATATCTTTGTCCTCTGGCAACCAAAATGTTTCAAATGATGATAGAGGTTAGTTATAAATGAGCGCCTATTTTCTTAAACTGATTGTCGTTGGTGATGATCCACTAGAGTCAAGCTACCAACACGCTTTCTTGCAGTGTTAGTTGTGTAATGTTGGCAGTATTAGTTGTGTAATGTTGGCAGTGTTAGTTGTGTAATGTTGGCAGTGTTAGTTGTGTAATGTTGGCAGTGTTAGTTGTGTAATGTTGCCAGTGTTAGTTGTGTAATGTTGGCAGTGTTAGTTGTGTAACGTTGGCAGTGTTAGTTGTGTAATGTTGGCAGTGTTAGTTGTGTAATGTTGGCAGTGTTAGTTGTGTAATGTTGGCAGTGTTAGTTGTGTAATGTTGGCAGTGTTAGTTGTGTGATGTTGGCAGTGTTAGTGTGATGTTGGCAGTGTTAGTTGTGTGATGTTGGCAGTGTTAGTCGTGTGATGTTGGCAGTGTTAGTTGTGTGATGTTGGCAGTGTTAGTTGTGTGATGGTGGCAGTGTTAGTTGTGTAATGTTGGCAGTGTTAGTTGTGTAATGTTGGCAGTGTTAGTTGTGTAATGTTGGCAGTGTTAGTTGTGTAATGTTGGCAGTGTTATTGTGTAATGTTGGCAGTGTTAGTTGTGTAATGGTGGCAGTGTTAGTTGTGTAATGTTGGCAGTGTTAGTTGTGTAATGGTGGCAGTGTTAGTTGTGTAATGGTGGCAGTGTTAGTTGTGTAATGTTGGCAGTATTAGTTGTGTAATGGTGGCAGTGTTAGTTGTGTAATGTTGGCAGTGTTAGTTGTGTAATGTTGGCAGTGTTAGTTGTGTAATGGTGGCAGTGTTAGTTGTGTAATGTTGGCAGTGTTAGTTGTGTAATGGTGGCAGTGTTAGTTGTGTAATGGTGGCAGTGTTAGTTGTGTAATGTTGGCAGTATTAGTTGTGTAATGGTGGCAGTGTTAGTTGTGTAATGTTGGCAGTGTTAGTTGTGTAATGGTGGCAGTGTTAGTTGTGTAATGGTGGCAGTATTAGTTGTGTAATGGTGGCAGTGTTAGTTGTGTAATGTTGGCAGTATTAGTTGTGTAATGTTGGCAGTGTTAGTTGTGTAATGGTGGCAGTGTTAGTTGTGTAATGGTGGCAGTATTAGTTGTGTAATGTTGGCAGTGTTAGTTGTGTAATGTTGGCAGTGTTAGTTGTGTAATGGTGGCAGTGTTAGTTGTGTAATGTTGGTAGTGTTAGTTGTGTAATGGTGGCAGTGTTAGTTGTGTAATGTTGGCAGTGTTAGTTGTGTAATGTTGGCAGTGTTAGTTGTGTAATGTTGGCAGTGTTAGTTGTGTAATGTTGGCAGTGTTAGTTGTGTAATGTTGGCAGTGTTATGTTGTGTAATGGTGGCAGTGTTAGTTGTGTAATGTTGGCAGTATTAGTTGTGTAATGGTGGCAGTGTTAGTTGTGTAATGTTGGCAGTGTTAGTTGTGTAATGGTGGCAGTGTTAGTTGTGTAATGGTGGCAGTATTAGTTGTGTAATGGTTGCAGTGTTAGTTGTGTAATGTTGGCAGTATTAGTTGTGTAATGTTGGCAGTATTAGTTGTGTAATGGTGGCAGTGTTAGTTGTGTAATGAGGGAAGTGTCAGTAGTGTGATGAGGAAAGTGTCAGTATTGTGATGAGGAAAGTGTCAGTATTGTGATGAGGAAAGTGTCAGTAGTATGATGAGGAAAGTGTCAGTAGTGTGATGAGGAAAGTGTCAGTAGTGTGATGAGGAAAGTGTCAGTAGTGTGATGAGGAAAGTGTCAGTAGTGTGATGAGGAAAATGTCAGTAGTGTGATGAGGAAAGTGTCAGTAGTGTGATGAGGAAAGTGTTAGTAGTGTGATGAGGAAAGTGTCAGTAATGTGAAGAGAAAGTGTCAGTAGTGTGATGAGGAAAGTGTCAGTAATGTGAAGAGAAAGTGTCAGTAGTGTGATGAGGAAAGTGTCAGTAATGTGAAGAGAAAGTGTCAGTAGTGTGATGAGGAAAGTGTCAGTAATGTTAAGAGGAAAGTGTCAGTAGTGTGATGATCAAAGTGTCAGTAGTGTGATGAGGAAAGTGCCAGTAGTGTGATGAGGAAAGTGTCAATAGATTGAAAAGGGAAATGTCTGTAATTGGGAAATTGTAACGGTGGCCATACCAGTAATGTGATGGTGGCCGTGTGAGTAATGTGGTTGTGGCATTGTCAGTAATGTGGTTATGGAATTGTCAGTAATGTGGCTGTGGTATTATTAGTTATGTGATTGTGGCATTGTCAGTAATGTGGTTGTGGCATTGTCAGTAATGTGATTATGGCATTCTCAGTAATGTGATTGTGGCATTGTCAGTAATGTGGTTGTGGCATTGTCAGTAATGTGGTTGTGGCATTGTCAGTAATGTGGTTGTGGCATTGTCAGTAATGTGATTATGGCATTGTCAGTAATGTGATTATGGCATTGTCAGTAATGTGGTTGTGGCATTGTCAGTAATGTGGTTGTGGCATTGTCAGTAATGTGGTTGTGGCATTGTCAGTAATGTGGTTGTGGCATTGTCAGTATTGTGGTGTTACCGGTGCCAATAGTGTAATGGTGACAATTCCAGTAGTATGATGGTGGTAATGTTAGTAGGGTCGCGGTTATTGTTGCCAGTAATTAGTTGTCGTTATAAGATAAACAGTTTGTTGCCAGTAATTAGTTGTCGTTATAAGATAAACAGTTTGTTGCCAGTAATTAGTTGTCGTTATAAGATAAACAGTTTGTTGCCAGTAATTAGTTGTCGTTATAAGATAAACAGTTTGTTGCCAGTAATTAGTTGTCGTTATAAGATAAATAGTTTGTTGCCAGTAATTAGTTGTCGTTATAAGATAAACAGTTTGTTGCCAGTAATTAGTTGTCGTTATAAGATAAACAGTTTGTTGAAAGTAATTAGATTTCGGTGTCAGTGATACAGTTTATTGGCAACAATTAGTTTTCGGTGTAAGAGAAACAGTATGTAGCCAGTAATTAGTTGTAGGTGTAAGAGAAACAGTGTGTAGCCAGTAATTAGTTGTAGGTGTAAGAGAAACAGTGTGTAGCCAGTAATTAGTTGTAGGTGTAAGAGAAACAATATGTAGCCAGTAATTAGTTGTAGGTGTAAGAGAAACAGTGTGTAGCCAGTAATTAGTTGTAGGTGTAAGAGAAACAGTGTGTGGCTAGTAATTAGTTGTAGGTGTAAGAGAAACAATGTGTAGCCAGTAATTAGTTGTAGGTGTAAGAGAAACAATATGTAGCCAGTAATTAGTTGTAGGTGTAAGAGAAACAGTGTGTAGCCAGTAATTAGTTGTAGGTGTAAGAGAAACAGTGTGTGGCTAGTAATTAGTTGTAGGTGTAAGAGAAACAATGTGTAGCCAGTAATTAGTTGTAGGTGTAAGAGAAACAGTGTATAGCCAGTAATTAGTTGTAGGTGTAAGAGAAAACATGTGTAGCTAGTAATTAGTTGTATGTGTAAGAGAAACAGTTTGTAGCCAGTAATTAGTTGTAGGTGTAAGAGAAACAGTGTATAGCCAGCAATTAGTTGTAGGTGTAACAGAAACAGTGTGTAGCCAGTACTTAGGTGTAGGTGTAAGAGAAAAAGTGTGTAGCTAGTAATTAGTTGTATGTGTAAGAGAAACAGTGTTTAGCCAGTAATTAGCTGTATGTGTGAGAGAAACAGTGTATAGCCAGTAATTAGTTGTGGATGTGAGAGAAATTGCTTGTTGTCAGTAATTAGTTGTGGATGTGAGAGAAATTGCTTGTTGTCAGTAATTAGTTGTGGATGTGAGAGAAATTGTTTGTTGTCAGTAATTAGTTGTGGATGTGAGAGAAATTGTTTGTTGTCAGCAATTAGTTCTGGATGTGAGAGAAATTGTTTGTTGTCAGTAATTAGTTGTGGATGTGAGAGAAATTGTTTGTTGTCAGTAATTATTGTGGATGTGAGAGAAATTGTTTGTTGTCAGTAATTAGTTGTGCATGTGAGAGAAATTGTTTGTTGTCAGCAATTAGTTCTGGATGTGAGAGAAATTGGTTGTTGTCAGTAATTAGTTGTGGATGTGAGAGAAATTGGTTGTTGTCAGTAATTAGTTGTGGATGTGAGAGAAATTGTTTGTTGTCAGTAATTAGTTGTGCATGTGAGAGAAATTGGTTGTTGTCAGTAATTAGTTGTGGATGTAAGAGAAATTGGTTGTTGTCAGTAATTAGTTGTGGATGTGAGAGAAATTGGTTGTTGTCAGTAATTAGTTGTGGATGTAAGAGAAATTGGTTGTTGTCAGTAATTAGTTGTGGATGTGAGAGAAATTGTTTGTTGTCAGCAATTAGTTGTGGGTGTGAGAGAAATTGGTTGTTGTCAGTAATTAGTTGTGGGTGTGAGAGAAATTGGTTGTTGTCAGTAATTAGTTGTGGATGTGAGAGAAATTGGTTGTTGTCAGTAATTAGTTGTGCATGTGAGAGATACTCTAAGCTCAGTTTTGTTTCATTTTATTTTCTCTGTCTTAGGTTCACTAGTTTTAAGTTACCTTCTACTATGCAATTGGATTATATTTCCCTTGCGTACATCTTCGTTTTTGTTGTCGCCGTATTCTGAGAAAGACCCTATTGTAAGCCGAAACATCAATAATCTGTGTTGTCCTGTTATGTAAAGCTGTCACCATATACTGTCTTCAAATCGTATAGGTTTTTTTTTAAAAAACCTTTCCGGGGAAATAAGAATAACAAAATGTAAACGCATGCTGAGTTATCTTCTCTTTGTTCTTAACTATGTTCCAATAACGGAAACTGTACTTATTACGACTTTCAGCGTCGCCCAGAGCAACCAAAGTTTACTATACTGGTCAATTTTCCCCTTATATTATAAAGAGAATAGAAGAAAATATATTATTCTATTTTCCTTTTATATTATAAAGAGATTAGAAGAAACTATATTTTTCTATTTTCCTTTTATATTAAAAGAGAATAGAAGAAAATATATTATTCTATTTCCTTTTATATTATAAAGAGAATACAAGACAATAGATTATTATATTTTTTCCCTTATATTTTGAAGAGAATAGAAAACAATACAGAACTATATTGTTTTCCTTACCTAATACATTTCTGGGAACACCACAGCCATCTCGTCCGTAGGGAGAGTCATGTGCTACAGGTGACACCCGATCGTCATCAAGCTGCCGATTGGTGGGACTATGTGAAATGAGATGGAAAGGAGCAGGATTATTACACCGAGACAGCGGAAATGTAATTTACTTTGGGGGAACCACACACGAAAGAGGAGTAGGCATCATGTTAGATAGAGAAAGAAGCAAAACAGTGAAAGGATTTTGGTCAGTATCGCACAGAATTCTGCTAGTAAAATTGAGAGGTAGACCAATAGATATCAATATAATTCAAAGCAATGCACCGACAATTAATAGCGAAGAAGAAGACATTGACACTTTTTACAACGAGCTAGTGATGACCATGGAACAGTGTAAATCCCAAGAAATAACTATTATATTAGGGGATTTCAGCGCAAAGGTTATTTGTTATTTGTTTATGGAGGGCCCAGGTATCCCTGCAAACGAATTAAAATCCATAATTGCTCAACCGCCCGTGCCAGCGCAATCAACCGAATCTCATCTCCCAAACAAAGAAAGGTAACTGTAGTTCCCATCGTAGCAGTCTCAGCACACGCCAAAAGACATAAGGCGAAACAGTGAACACAGCCAACTTTTCCCTGTCATACGGTATCATCATTCATCTTAAACAATTGGAATATCAAAATATGATCAAAACGGATGAGACACACAGCTCGCGGTGTGCACTGAGCACTTAACTCAGTATCTCCTGCAACAAGCCGGACTTGTAATAACCCAACATTACATCATCATTTATCAACACACACTTTAGTATTATTAAAGAATGTTACGACAACGAAGGAGAGACGACCAGTCTAGGGATGTACGATGAGCCATGTTAATACAAACAAATAAACATAATCGTTAACGAAGTTGTTTTCTGAGTATATAATGGACTTCGTAACATTTACTTCTTATGATTGGAAACCCTTCGATCCTGTTACCACACTCGGGATTTTTGTGTACGTATTTTCGTTTAAATCTAACTTTCTCAATGGATTGCAATGCTTGATGTTTTGTAACGGATACTGTAGAGAAACATCAGTCACGTGATAATCAACCATCAACTGCTTAACTCCATTCAGTTGGCCAGATTTGCACATCTCTAAGATTGACGACCATTCTGCGCTTTCAATATCCATTTTAAGTCGATTGTCTTGTTCTGGTGTCCCAACAGTGCTCGTATACCACCCAGAGTGTTTAGCTTCCAACCGTCGATTGTCTTGTTCTGGTGTCCCAACAGTGCTCGTATACCACCCAGAGTGTTTAGCTTCCAACCGTCGATTGTCTTGTTCTGGCGTCCCAACATTGCTCGTATACCACCCAGAGTGTTTAGCTTCCAACCGTCGATTGTCTTGTTCTGGCGTCCCAACATTGCTCGTATACCACCCAGAGTGTTTAGCTTCCAACCGTCGATTGTCTTGTTCTGGCGTCCCAACATTGCTCGTATACCACCCAGAGTGTTTAGCTTCCAACCGTCGATTGTCTTGTTCTGGCGTCCCAACATTGCTCGTATACCACCCAGAGTGTTTAGCTTCCAACCGTCGATTGTCTTGTTCTGGCGTCCCAACATTGCTCGTATACCACACAGAGTGTTTAGCTTCCAACCGTCGATTGTCTTGTTCTGGTGTCCCAACATTGCTCGTATACCACACAGAGTGTTTAGCTTCCAACCGTCGATTGTCTTGTTCTGGTGTCCCAACATTGCTCGTATACCACACAGAGTGTTTAGCTTCCAACCGTCGATTGTCTTGTTCTGGTGTCCCAACATTGCTCGTATACCACCCAGAGTGTTTAGCTTCCAACCGTCGATTGTCTTGTTCTGGTGTCCCAACATTGCTCGTATACCACACAGAGTGTTTAGCTTCCAACCGTCGATTGCCTTGTTCTGGTGTCCCAACATTGCTCGTATACCACACAGAGTGTTTAGCTTCCAACCGTCGATTGTCTTGTTCTGGTGTCCCAACATTGCTCGTATACCACACAGAGTGTTTAGCTTCCAATCGTCGATTGCCTTGTTCTGGTGTCCCAACATTGCTCGTATACCACCCAGAGTGTTTAGCTTCCAACCGTCGATTGTCTTGTTCTGGTGTCCCAACATTGCTCGTATACCACCCAGAGTGTTTAGCTTCCAACCGTCGATTGTCTTGTTCTGGTGTCCCAACATTGCTCGTATACCACCCAGAGTGTTTAGCTTCCAACCGTCGATTGTCTTGTTCTGGTGTCCCAACATTGCTGGTGTACCACCCAGAGTGTTTAGCTTCCAACCGTCGATTGTCTTGTTCTGGCGTCCCAACATTGCTCGTATACCACCCAGAGTGTTTAGCTTCCAACCGTCGATTGTCTTGTTCTGGCGTCCCAACATTGCTCGTATACCACCCAGAGTGTTTAGCTTCCAACCGTCGATTGTCTTGTTCTGGTGTCCCAACATTGCTCGTATACCACCCAGAGTGTTTAGCTTCCAACCGTCGATTGTCTTGTTCTGGTGTCCCAACATTGCTCGTATACCACCCAGAGTGTTTAGCTTCCAACCGTCGATTGTCTTGTTCTGGTGTCCCAACATTGCTCGTATACCACCCAGAGTGTTTAGCTTCCAACCGTCGATTGTCTTGTTCTGGTGTCCCAACATTGCTCGTATACCACCCAGAGTGTTTAGCTTCCAACCGTCGATTGTCTTGTTCTGGTGTCCCAACATTGCTCGTATACCACCCAGAGTGTTTAGCTTCCAACCGTCGATTGTCTTGTTCTGGTGTCCCAACATTGCTCGTATACCACCCAGAGTGTTTAGCTTCCAACCGTCGATTGTCTTGTTCTGGTGTCCCAACATTGCTCGTATACCACCCAGAGTGTTTAGCTTCCAACCGTCGATTGTCTTGTTCTGGTGTCCCAACATTGCTCGTATACCACCCAGAGTGTTTAGCTTCCAACCGTCGATTGTCTTGTTCTGGTGTCTCAACATTGCTCGTATACCACCCAGAGTGTTTAGCTTCCAACCGTCGGTTGTCTTGTTCTGGTGTCCCAACATTGCTCGTATACCACCCAGAGTGTTTAGCTTCCAACCGTCGATTGTCTTGTTCTGGTGTCCCAACATTGCTCGTATACCACCCAGAGTGTTTAGCTTCCAACCGTCGATTGTCTTGTTCTGGTGTCCCAACACTGCTCGTATACCACCCAGAGTGTTTAGCTTCCAACCGTCGATTGTCTTGTTCTGGTGTCCCAACATTGCTCGTATACCACCCAGAGTGTTTAGCTTCCAACCGTCGATTGTCTTGTTCTGGTGTCCCAACATTGCTCGTATACCACCCAGAGTGTTTAGCTTCCAACCGTCGATTGTCTTGTTCTGGTGTCCCAACATTGCTCGTATACCACCCAGAGTGTTTAGCTTCCAACCGTCGATTGTCTTGTTCTGGTGTCCCAACATTGCTCGTATACCACCCAGAGTGTTTAGCTTCCAACCGTCGATTGTCTTGTTCTGGTGTCCCAACATTGCTCGTATACCACCCAGAGTGTTTAGCTTCCAACCGTCGATTGTCTTGTTCTGGTGTCCCAACATTGCTCGTATACCACCCAGAGTGTTTACCTTCCAACCGTCGATTGTCTTGTTCTGGTGTCCCAACATTGCTCGTATACCACCCAGAGTGTTTAGCTTCCAACCGTTGGTTGTCTTGTTCTGGTGTCCCAACATTGCTCGTATACCACCCAGAGTGTTTAGCTTCCAACCGTCGATTGTCTTGTTCTGGTGTCCCAACATTGCTCGTATACCGCCCAGAGTGTTTAGCTTCCAACCGTCGATTGTCTTGTTCTGGTGTCCCAACATTGCTCGTATACCACCCAGAGTGTTTAGCTTCCAACCGTTGGTTGTCTTGTTCTGGTGTCCCAACATTGCTCGTATACCACCCAGAGTGTTTAGCTTCCAACCGTCGATTGTCTTGTTCTGGTGTCCCAACATTGCTCGTATACCACACAGAGTGTTTAGCTTCCAACCGTCGATTGTCTTGTTCTGGTGTCCCAACGTTGCTCGTATACCACCCAGAGTGTTTAGCTTCCAACCGTCGATTGTCTTGTTCTGGTGTCCCAACATTGCTCGTATACCACCCAGAGTGTTTAGCTTCCAACCGTCGATTGTCTTGTTCTGGTGTCCCAACATTGCTCGTATACCACCCAGAGTGTTTAGCTTCCAACCGTCGATTGTCTTGTTCTGGTGTCCCAACATTGCTCGTATACCACCCAGAGTGTTTAGCTTCCAACCGCTTTTACTTCCTGCTGTATCTGAAAGTCCAATTTTGTAGAAGTGAACCAGCTTTGATCTTTCATCTTTGTCCGCGAACTTGCTCATGCTGGGGTCAAAGGAGTACACGTGACATCCATACACATGTGCAGCATCATCGTCGAACGAGAAGCCGTAGTTGATACTGAAAGAATAAATGTTACATGGTTGTCTTGGGCGCACATCAGGATCGTCACATATCTCCCGGCCGCCATCTCCAATTTTCCCCATACGTATCTTCCTGCGGCAGACAACGTCTATGTTGTCTGTGTCTATGTTGTCTGTGTCTATGTTGTCTGTGTCTATGTTGTCTGTGTACGAGTGGAAAATTAACCGAAGATCATCCACGCTGAGTTTGGACAAATCAGAGTTGTTCAGGTTTGGAACTTTCCCTTTCTGACGAAGAACTCAAAGATCTTTGTTGTAAGCCGCTTCATTATCAACAACTTCATCGTCCACAGACAAGCCGCTTCGTTATCAACAGCTTCGTCGTCCACAGACAAGCCGCTTCGTTATCAACAACTTCGTCGTCCACAGACAAGCCGCTTCGTTATCAACAACTTCGTCGCCCACAGACAAGCCGCTTCGTTATCAACAGCTTCGTCGCCCACAGACAAGCCGCTTCGTTATCAACAACTTCGTCGCCCACAGACAAGCCGCCTCGTTATCAACAAATTCGTCGCCCACAGACAAGCCGCCTCGTTATCAACAACTTCGTCGCCCACAGACAAGCCGCCTCGTTATCAACAACTTCGTCGCCCACAGACAAGCCGCCTCGTTATCAACAACTTCGTCGCCCACAGACAAGCCGCCCCGTTATCAACAACTTCGTCGCCCACAGACAAGCCGCCCCGTTATCAACAACTTCGTCGCCCACAGACAAGCCGCCCCGTTATCAACAACTTCGTCGCCCACAGACAAGCCGCCCCGTTATCAACAACTTCGTCGCCCACAGACAAGCCGCCCCGTTATCAACAACTTCGTCGCCCACAGACAAGCCGCCCCGTTATCAACAACTTCGTCGCCCACAGACAAGCCGCCCCGTTATCAACAACTTCGTCGCCCACAGACAAGCCGCCCCGTTATCAACAACTTCGTCGCCGACAGACAAGCCGCCCCGTTATCAACAACTTCGTCGCCCACAGACAAGCCGCCCCGTTATCAACAACTTCGTCGCCCACAGACAAGCCGCCCCGTTATCAACAACTTCGTCGCCCACAGACAAGCCGCCCCGCTATCAACAACTTCGTCGCCCACAGACAAGCCGCCCCGCTATCAACAACTTCGTCGCCCACAGACAAGCCGCCCCGCTATCAACAACTTCGTCGCCCACAGACAAGCCGCCCCGCTATCAACAACTTCGTCGCCCACAGACAAGCCGCCCCGCTATCAACAACTTCGTCGCCCACAGACAAGCCGCCCCGCTATCAACAACTTCGTCGCCCACAGACAAGCCGCCCCGCTATCAACAACTTCGTCGCCCACAGACAAGCCGCCCCGCTATCAACAACTTCGTCGCCCACAGACAAGCCGCCCCGCTATCAACAACTTCTTCGCCCACAGACAAGCCGCCCCGCTATCAACAACTTCGTCGCCCACAGACAAGCCGCCCCGCTATCAACAACTTCGTCGCCCACAGACAAGCCGCCCCGCTATCAACAACTTCGTCGCCCACAGACAAGCCGCCCCGCTATCAACAACTTCGTCGCCCACAGACAAGCCGCCCCGCTATCAACAACTTCGTCGCCCACAGACAAGCCGCCCCGCTATCAACAACTTCGTCGCCCACAGACAAGCCGCCCCGCTATCAACAACTTCGTCGCCCACAGACAAGCCGCCCCGCTATCAACAACTTCGTCGCCCACAGACAAGCCGCCCCGCTATCAACAACTTCGTCGCCCACAGACAAGCCGCCCCGCTATCAACAACTTCGTCGCCCACAGACAAGCCGCCCCGCTATCAACAACTTCGTCGCCCACAGACAAGCCGCCCCGCTATCAACAACTTCGTCGCCCACAGACAAGCCGCCCCGCTATCAACAACTTCGTCGCCCACAGACAAGCCGCCCCGCTATCAACAACTTCGTCGCCCACAGACAAGCCGCCCCGCTATCAACAACTTCGTCGCCCACAGACAAGCCGCCCCGCTATCAACAACTTCGTCGCCCACAGACAAGCCGCCCCGCTATCAACAACTTCGTCGCCCACAGACAAGCCGCCCCGCTATCAACAACTTCGTCGCCCACAGACAAGCCGCCCCGCTATCAACAACTTCGTCGCCCACAGACAAGCCGCTTCATTATCAACAACTTCATCGCCCACAGACAAGCCGCTTCTTTATCAACAACTGCATTGTCCACAGACATTATCTGAGGCGTGATTACTTTCTTGGAAGTCCAGGCCGAGGCATTTATAATCGACGACACAGAACTGTACCTCAGATTTACCAACAGAATGGCCACAATTAACATCAAGCACACAACCACAGCGAATCTAGAGTGACCTTGGCTCAGCATCCTAAACTTGACACGAAAACAAATAATTTGACACCAGCGCAAAAGTATGAACAGCTAAAGTGCAAAATGTGACTGGAGGACATACCCTTGGAGAGACGAATGACAGATCGGATAGAAAGATTGATAGATTGGGCAAAGACACGTGAAATGATTATAGGTAACACCTGGTTCAAACAACACTCTAGACGACTATGGACATGGCAAAGCCCAGACAAAAAAAGTACACAATGAAATTGATTTTATACTGGCACAGAGAAAATTCAGGAATGGGCTAACATCTGTTAAAACAAGGCCAGGAACAGATTGTAATAGTGACCATGTACCAGTAGTTGGAAAGATAAGAATAAAACTGTGGAAGACACAGAAATCCCCAAGAAATATGAAATTAGAACTAGATATGCTTAGAGTAGATAGACAGAAGAGTGATAAGTACAGTATGATAGTACAACATAGATATAATGCTATTGAGAAAATACAGAACATCGAGGAGCAGTGGGAAATGCTGAAACAATAAATTCAACAAACATCAAAAGAAGTAATACCAGTGACTAAAAGAATCAACAAAAAGAAATTAAACGTTGATGGCAAGGATCTGCGAATCATAAAAAACATGTACTGGCAACAAACTTCAGCTATACGAATTAGCAACCAAACAGGACAATTCCAATATATAAAACAAGGAGTCAGACAAGGCTGTGTTCTGTCGCCGGATTTGTTTTCTCCTTACAGCGAATATATTATTAAATTAATAGTAGACAAAAAAGGAATTGAAGTCAACGGTCGCATCATAAATAATTTGCGATATGCGGATGACACAGTCTTAATAGAAGAGACAGAGAACGAATTACAAGAAATGATAGACATAATTGTAAAAGTAAGCAACAAGAAAGGTCTCAGTCTGAATAGTAAGAAAACAGAAGTAATGGTTATATCGAAGAAACAATCATCACCATCATGCAGCATAAAAATAAACGAGACAAATCTTAAACAAGTGCAACTTTTTAAATACTTGGGCACAATAATAACATCAGATGGGAGATGCACCGCAGAAATAAAAAGCAGAATAGCTCAGGCCAAAATAGCATTTCAGAAAATGCAAAATATCTTATGTAACAAATCTATGCCAATAAAAGTGATAAAGAGAGTTCATCGGTGCTAAATAGAACTAATTCTGACCTATGGAAGCGAATCATGGACAATAGACAAACAAATGAAAAGACGATTAGAGGCCACAGAGATGGGATTTCTCAGAAGAATGTTGAAAGTTCCCTGGACAGCCAAAAAGACCAATGAGGAAGTTCTCAAAGAGGCCAACACAAAAAGGGAGTTCTTAAAAAACATCAGAAAGAAGCAATCAACATTTTTCGGGCACATTATGAGAAGAGGAAAGTTGGAATACTTGGTCGGACGACAAAGAGAGAAAATAGCTTGGTGTCATGACATGGAAAACATTCAACAACAGAAAGGATACAATGCACTGTAGATAGAAGATTGTGGAAGGACATGATCACCAACCGGTATGACACATGATGATGATTATGAATCCATTTCTAGGAGACAGCAGACTCCTATTTATCGCGAAACTCTGCGTTTACAATTGTGACCACTGGTCAAATTATCCTTGAACTTCAGTGTTCGGCTATTGTTCTTCAATAGCCGTCCTTGATAGAACGCTAAGGGATTCGAGGGATTCGGTGGGGGAAGGGGGGGGGGGTGACATATGCATTGTGTTATGGTTTACATGATTCCCAAAGGCTTGCGGGCTGACAGGAAATTCCCGGAAAACCTCCAACTAGCTTGACGCTTTCAGCTTTGGGAGCAGGGACCTTTATAAATTAGGTCAAGTTAATGTACAAGACTTGAACCGGCGTCTTAGCACGCGAGTTTCCGGCCATATGTGCTCCGGCCAGATGTTCGGATATTTCTGTATAGCGTCGCCTCAAGCATCGAAACTCAGATGCGAAGCGACATTCCTCACCTTCCCAGGGTAATACCCTGGTGCCCATTTCTGCCAACGGCTGGGTCGCCCGTGGGGGTATTTTTTTTTTCCAACCACGAGTACAATTCACACTGCTCCCAGCGGGAATCGAACACGGGTGAACACGGGTTGTCCGAACGTCGGGTGGTTTTCCCAACTAGGCTACCGAGGCCACCAATTCTCTTTATAAATTAATAGATGGCTATTGGCTGTGGATAGAGTGACGTCAGCCTTCTATAGTTCATATAGTTGATAACGTCACACTAGTTGGAGGGTTTTCTTGTTTTATTTTCGGCTCGCAAACCTTCGATTGTTGACTTTGGGTTGATGCTACAGCAGACTATTTACATCTTTCGACCAAACGTATCAGTCTTCATGGAATGTGTGTGTAACGGGACACCATCCCTATTCAATCTTCTTGGCCAGACTGTTTAGTCTGTGTCCAGGTGTGCCGTGGGTATATGCAGTTATGCTTCATCATCATCATGTGCCATACCGGTTGGCGTAGGCGATCATGTCCTTCCACAATCTTCTATCTACAGTGCATCGTATCAGTTCTGTTGTTGACTGTTTTCTATGCCATGACATCAAGCTATCCCGTATTTTCTCTCTTTGTCGTCCGCGATCTCTCTTTCCTTTTATTTTGCCAGTTGTAACCAAGTATTCCAAATGTTCTCTTCTCATGATGTGCCCGAAAAATGTTGATTGCTTCTTTCTGATGTTTTTTAAGAACTCCCTTTTTGTGTTGGCCTCTTTGAGAACTTCCTCATTGGTCTTTTTAGCTGCCCAGGGAACTTTCAACATTCTTCTGAGAAATCCCATCTCTGTGGCCTCTAATCGTCTTTTCATTTGTTTGTCTATTGTCCATGATTCGCTTCCATAGGTCAGAATTAGTTCTATTTTGCACCGATGAACTCTCTTTATCACTTTTATTGGCATAGATTTGTTACATAAGATATTTTGCATTTTCTGAAATGCTATTTTGGCCTGAGCTATTCTGCTTTTTATTTCTGCGGTGCATCTCCCATCTGATGTTATTATTGTGCCCAAGTATTTAAAAAGTTGCACTTGTTTAAGATTTGTCTCGTTTATTTTTATGCTGCATGATGGTGATGATTGTTTCTTCGATATAACCATTACTTCTGTTTTCTTACTATTCAGACTGAGACCTTTCTTGTTGCTTACTTTTACTATTATGTCTATCATTTCTTGTAGTTCGTTCTCTGTCTCTGCTATTAAGACTGTGTCATCCGCATATCGCAAATTATTTATGTTGCGACCGTTGACTTCAATTCCTTTTTTGTCTACTATTAATTTCATAATATATTCGCTCTAAAGAGAAAACAAATCCGGCGACAGAACACAGCCTTGTCTGACTCCTTGTTTTATATATTGGAATTGTACTGTTTGGTTGTTAATTCGTATAGCTGCTGTTTGTTGCCAGTACATGTTTTTTTATGATTCGCAGATCCTTGTCATCAATGTTTAATTCCTCCAGCATATTGATTATTTCCACATGCTTTACTTTGTCAAATGCTTTCGTGTAGTCTATAAAGCACATATATAGATCTTTCTTTACCTCTATACATCTTTCTATCAATGTTCTTAAGATGTATATTGCATTATTGGTGCACTTTCCTTCCACATTGTTCCTCACTTATTTCTGGGGTTTTTTTTTGTTCCTTACACGTCTCATGATTATTCTTAGTAATATTTTAGTCATATGACTCATGAGACTAATAGTGCGATGGTCTTCACAATCAGTGACTCCTGACTTCTTCGGTATGGCTACAAAGATAGATTTTAGTAGATCTTCGGGTATGTGTCCAGTGTTATATATGTCATTGAGTAATTTTGTTATGACTTGTACTCCCAGCTCTCCTTATGCATTTATCTCTTCGATTGCTATATTGTCAGGACCTGGAGCTTTGCCTCTTTTCATGAGTTGAATTGCGTCCTCCACTTCACTCTGCATTATTGGTGGTCCTGTGTCTTCATTTGAATTGTTTAATTCTGGTCTTTCATCATAATAGATTTGACTGATATATTATGTCCATCTTTCCATTGTCTTCTCCTGTCCCATTATTATGCTTACTGGTAAAAAAAAAATTAAATTTAAATTAAAAAAAAGAAAATAAGAAAAGCAGGACATTTTATATATAAAAAAGGATTTATTTCAAAACGGCAGTACACGATAAGCGGTACCTATTTTTAATATTTTGTATGATCATTCTTCCTCTTCTCTACCTTTCAACTCCCTGTGGTGCATAGGTCTTCAACAAACACTTTCCAAGTCGTTCTGTCTCTTGCCATTCTTTTAAGATCATTCCATGATGTCCCCATCATCTTCATCTCTGCTTCTATCTGTCTTCTCCAAGAATTTCTTAGTCTTCCTCTTTGTCTTTTCCGCTGGGGATTCCAAAAAGGGCCTGTTGTGTAATACTCTCAGTTGGCTTCCGCAGTGTGTGTCCTATCCATATATCATTAACTACTTTTTAATATTTAAAATGATCATTAGTTACTTTTGAATGTGCAAACACACGCGTATACCTTGTTTAATTTCTTCATTGTCAACACACATTTAACTACCAGATGCAGGGCACATATGTAGAGAGAGAACCTCGCCAAGTTTGTTCTTCATTCCTTAAGAGAACAGACAGAGGATGGATTGGAGATGGATGTATTCATTCAGAGACTGAGTCAACAAATGGGAAAGAGGTATGCTCGATTATGAATACTTAGTAGGAAAAGCGGATATATCTACAATCAATACCTTACAGACAAAATCAGTCGACGCACTCAACGATAGATGCTGAGTAGACGGTGGAAGGGATATGGGGATGCCCTGACTGCAATGAAACTGATCCCGTGAATAGAATACAATAGAATTGCATAGAATCCAATTTTTTTTTAGAAAGGAATGTTGTTTGTTGTGCAGCAAATGTTTGTGAAAATCCACACAAAATAGATGTCTTGAACAAAATGTTACAAACATGAATACTCTAGTAGACTTGTCTCCCCTTGGTCCACTTGGTCAAAGAACAACACTCTCCACATTTCTATTATGGCTTAGTACTGCAAAGTAAAACTGACAGATGCAAGAGACTGAGTTCAAATTAGAATTTGGGTGAACTTTCAGGAATGTAACCCACTGACTGTCTAAAGGAGATTTATAATTTTCTCTGTTTTGATTAATCGCATACTGAATAAAGTTGTAGAATTAATTTAAAATTCGACTCTTCAATTTTGATATGCGTAATTTGTTTTAGTGCAAACATGAAAACAAGTTGATCAAATTTAATAGTTTTAAGATTTATATTTCTATCAGTTGAACAAGTTTATCAAATTTAATAGTTTTAAGATTTATATTTCTATCAGTTGAACAAGTTGATCAAATTTAATAGTTTTAAGATTTATATTTCTATCAGTTGAACAAGTTGATCAAATTTAATAGTTTTAAGATTTATATTTCTATCAGTTGAACAAGTTGATCAAATTTAATAGTTTTAAGATTTATATTTCTATCAGTTGAACAAGTTGATCAAATTTAATAGTTTTAAGATTTATATTTCTATCAGTTGAACAAGTTGATCAAATTTAATAGTTTTAAGATTTATATTTCTATCAGTTGAACATGTTTTTGTGGTCTTTCCAATAGCAGGGAAGAGAAGCAGACACCTCGCTTGAGTGGAAGTTCTTCACATCCGTTATGAACCACAATGCACATTCGTTATGAACCACAATTCACATCCGTTATGAACCACAATTCACATCCGTTATGAACCACAATTCACATCCGTTATGAACCACAATGCACATCCGTTATGAACCACAATTCACATCCGTTATGAACCACAATTCACATCCGTTATGAACCACAGTTCACGTCCGTTATAAACCACAATTCACATCCATTATGAACCACAATTCACATCCAGTATAAACCACAATTTTCATCCGGTATAAACCACAATTAACATCCGTTATGAACTACAATTCACATCCAGTATAAACCACAATTCACGTCCGGTGTAAACCACAATTAACATCCGTTATGAACCACAATTCGCATCCGTTATGAACCACAATTCACATCCATTATGAACCACAATTCACGTCCGTTATGAACCACAATTCACATCCGTTATGAGCCACAATTAACATCCGTTATGAACCACAATTCACATCCGTTATGAACCACAATTCACATCCAGTATAAACCACAATTCACATCCAGTATAAACCACAATTCACATCCGTTATGAACCACAATTCACATCCAGTATATACCACAATTCACGTCCGGTGTAAACCACAATTAACATCCGTTATGAACCACAATTCGCATCCGTTATGAACCACAATTCACATCCATTATGAACCACAATTCACATCCGTTATGAACCACAATTCACATCCGTTATGAGCCACAATTAACATCCGTTATGAACCACAATTAACATCCGTTATAAACCACAATTCACATCAGTTATAAATCACAATTGACATCCGTTATAAACCCCAATTCACATCCGTTATAAACCACAATTCACATCCGTTATGAGCCACAATTAACATCCGTTATGAACCACAATTCACATCCGTTATGAACCACAATTCACATCCGTTATAAACCACAATTCACATCCGTTATGAACCACAATTCACATCATTTATAAACCACAATTCACATCCGTTATGAACCACAATTCGCATCCGTTATGAACCACAATTCACATCCAGTATAAACCACAATTCACATCAGTAATAAACCACAATTCACATCCGGAATAAACCATAATTCACATCAGTTATAAACCACAATTCACATCCGGTATAAACCACAATTCTATCAGCTCTTCTGCTTTCTCTGCATAAATAAGGAAAAGGTTGCTCTATGCTTTCTGTGTTAACACTCAGACAATCTGCGCCATGTTGACAACAATTGTTAAAAATGTCAGCGGTATATCTAAGCATTGATAATTAGTTCTTTTAATTTGTTCTTTCAATTTGAAAAAAATATTAAACAAATATTGTTTTCATCGTTTCCTGCAAATATTAAAACAATTCACTATAACGGTGTTCCCAGAAAAAAAGCTGTTCACTTCATTGATCTGCATTTTCAATGCCACGCGTTTTTACTTCTAGTCACTTTTCTTAAATTCCTTCATTGCAATCAAAATTTTGCACAAGTAACGGGAATATTGTCAGTACTTTTAAGCAGAAATTAAAAGGAAACCGGAAATATAGTGATGATTCATCGAAAGATGTTTCCGGTCGTAATGATTACATACTAAATAGATGCTATCATCATCATCATCAAGTACCGTGCCTACTGGCGTAGGTGATCATTTCTCTCCACAATTTTCGATCTCGGCAGCTATTTATCATTTTTGTTGTTGACCTTCTGCCAAGCCATTCTCTTAAGCTGTCTGACTTTTTTTCTCTTTCCTTCCCTCTATCTCTTCGTCCCTCAATTTTTCCAGTTGTTACAATATATTCAGTTGTTCTCTTCTCATTATATGGCCAAAAAATGATGATTGTCTCTTCCTAATATTGGAAATTAGTTCTCTTTTTGCTTTGACCTCTTTCAGAACTTTTTCATGACTCTTCTTAGCTGTCCATGGTACTCTCAACATTCTTCTGTAAAACCACATTTCTACAGACTCCAGTGATTTTCTTGTCTGTTGTCCTATTGTCCATGATTAGCATCCATATGTTAAGACTGGTTCTACGTAACAATTAAGAACTCTTTTTCTTGTTTCTATTGTCAAAAATGCATTGCATAGTATCTTCCTCATTTTTGAAAGCTGCTTTTGCCTGAGCCATTCTGCATCTCATCTCTTTTGTACATCTTCCGTCTGGGGTTAACAAAGTTCCCAAATATTTAAATTCATTTACCTGTTATAATATTATTCCACTTGTCTTTATTTTGCACTGAGGTGATGTCTTAAAATAGATCCCCTATTTCAGTGAATTGTGAACTAGTGTAGTCATATACGTTCTTCTCCTGGCTGGAAACTGGACAAATACCTTAACAGCGGGACGTGAGCTGCGAAAACCGTACATCTTGTAGTCCTAGGTAAAGTAGGATTATGAACAGCTCTTTCCACGTATCATAAACAGTCAGCTATGAGCCGTTGATCACTTTCAGCCCAAGTATTTTGACACTTGAATGCCCCTTATGAACAGTCAGCTATGAGCCGTTGATCACTTTCAGCCCAAGTATTTTGACACTTGAATGCCCCTTATGAACAGTCAGCTATGAGCCGTTGATCACTTTCAGCCCAAGTACTTTGACACTTGAATGCCCCCTATGAACAGTCAGCTATGAGCCGTTGATCACTTTCAGCCCAAGTACTTTGACACTTAATGCCCTCTAAGAACAGTCAGCTATGAGCCGTTGATCACTTTCAGCCCAAGTACTTTGACACTTAATGCCCTCTAAGAACAGTCAGCTATGAGCCGTTGATCACTTTCAGCCCAAGTACTTTGACACTTGAATACACAAGGGGTAGGGTTCGATCCCAACCGACGGCTTCCGGGTTCACCCAGCCTTAAAATTGGTACCGGATTTTTTTCTGGGAAAATAAAGCAGCAGGGGCGAAATACCCGACCACATAACCCCAAAAATCATGTGCTGAAGGTCTGAAAAATATAGGGTCACTAACATCATATTTCCCTATACGCCATTTGGCGTGACGGGGGTACTTTTACTTTTTTTCTTTAAATGAAAACAAACTTTAGCCCATATTTGAACGTAATGGTGTGCTTGATAGTGTCAGTGACTTGACTGTTGTATCAAATGTTCCACTGTGTGAATGTTACAAGCTATGAGGAGTTATGGGTGCATTCGAGATAACAATAGCTGTGAGATAGGGTTATGTAAATACAACCGATGATATCCAATGTTCATATGAGTCAGTGGCGTATACTGGTTTTGGGGTTTGGGCTACTGCTGACATAATAAATAAAGACATACATTATCGTCAGTAGGCTAACTTGAAGTAATATTTGCTAATGACATTACTACATTTTTAATAACTTACTTATTTATATGTAAACTCTATCCGTCTTGTTTGGGACGAAAATGCCCCAAATGTCCAATCTCCCTCCCATATCTGTATGTCCCATCTTTCTCTCATATCTGTATGTTCCATACTTTTCTCTCATAAATTCTTGTTCCTTCTTTCTCAAAAATCGACATGTCCCATCTTTCTCCCATGCTGTATGTGGCCGTCTCTCTCTCCTATATTTGTATGTCCCATATATCGTCCATATCTGATTGTCCCATCTCCCACCCACATATGTATGTGCCCATCTTTCTTCCACATCTGCACGTCTCATCTCTCTCCCATATTTTCGTGTCCCATCTCTTTCCAATACTGCATCTCTCACCTTTCTCCAATATCTAAATGTCTCATTTTTCTTCAGTATTTTCATATCCCATCTTTCTCCTATATCATTATGCCCCACCTCCCCTCCCATATATGTATTTACTCATCTCTCTCTCTCATATCTAAATGTGCCCATGTCTCTCTCTCATATCTGTATGTGCCAATCTCTCCTATATCTGCATATCCCATCTGTCTTCGATATCTTATGTCCCATCTTTCTCCCATATCATTATGTCCCACCTCTCTCACATATCTGTATATCTCATCTCCCACCCATATCTGTGTGTGCCCATCTCTCTCCCATATCTACATTTCCCATCTTTCTCCCATATTATGTTAATTATGTATTATTATTATATTATTTCCACCACTCTCCAATATCTGTATGTGCCCATCTCTTTCCCATATATATATATATAGATAAATAAACTGCCTCCCATATTTGTATGTCCCATCTTTCTCCCATATCTGCATGTCCCATCTTTCTCCCATATCTGCAAGCCGCATCTCGCTCCCATACCTGCACATGCCCATATTATAGTCTCATATTTCCAACACGTATCTGCATGTACCATCTCGCTCCCATACCTGCACATGCCCATATTATAGTCTCATATTTCCAACACGTATCTGCATGTACCATCTCGCTCCCACACATGCCCATATTATAGTCTCATATTTCCAACACGTATCTGCATGCACCATCTCGCTCCCACATATGCCCATATTATAGTCTCATATTTCCAACACGTATCTGCATGTACCATCTCGCTCCCACACATGCCCATATTATAGTCTCATATTTCCAACACGTATCTGCATGTACCATCTCGCTCCCACACATGCCCATATTATAGTCTCATATTTCCAACACGTATCTGCATGTACCATCTCGCTCCCACACATGCCCATATTATAGTCTCATATTTCCAACACATATCTGCATGTACCATCTCGCTCCCACACATGCCCATATTATAGTCTCATATTTCCAACACGTATCTGCATGTACCATCTCGCTCCCACACATGCCCATATTATAGTCTCATATTTCCAACACGTATCTCTAAAGAAGAAAGATTCATCTTACATCTTACAGAGAACATTTTATTCTCCTTTATTTCTCATTTCTCATTACAGTTCGATTTTTTAAATTATTTTTTTTTAAATTTTAAATACATATTTGTACGTGTGTTGTATGTTTGTTCCTGTTGAAGGCCTTTGCGCCGAAATGTCGTTTCGGATTTGCGGTGTCTACTTGTTACGTGAAGCTTTAACCATACCATTTATATATACTCGTATATATATATTTTTTTTTTCATTTCTCCTCACTCTTAGCTTCACTGCTGCTTTTTGGTGCATTTATTTGTCTTGACCATGCTATTTTCAACACAGTCTATATAACTTTCCCGTAATTCCCAATCGCTTTCTCTCTCTCCCCAGTGGTGGCACCTTGGTATCTCCCACCTGCCGCCAACCAGTTGGCTCCACACATGAACCTGACCACCTTTCCCAGCGACAGGCTCAACTTCAGACACGCCAGACAAAGCTACCATATAGGGGCCAACATTGTGGGGGCTATATACTTTCATTCTGAATCAGACGAGTCTAAAAGATTAATAACTGTTTGGGGTTGAACATTCCACAAACCATCATTTTTCCAATATTCCTCTTCCTGTTTTAAGACGTGGTCTTCACATTCAGCCCAATAATCTTTGTCTATATTTAATAAAGCGAGATTAGCAAGAGTCTTTACATCGCATGTTTTGAATGTTGTATTTTCATCTGCCACTTGTCCTTTTAATTTTGCCCAGATTAGTTCTATTGGATTTAAATGAGCATGGTAAGGTGGCAGCCTCAAACTTGTATGACCGTGCTCTTGGATAATCTTATTTATTTGAAAAATCTTTGTCCTTTGTTTTTGCTTTACTAGAGATAGTAATTCAGGTTTTAAGTACATGTTATTAAATTGTATGTGCTCCTTTGTGAGCCATATCTTAATAGCATCTTTTGTACTGGATGACGTCGGGACTTTATCTTCAAGTGCAACAATGTTGTGGTACGCTGCATTGTCCATTATTAGGCAAGATGTGATGGGAGAACAGAATTTTCAATCCAATGTCTAAATATGTGACCATTCATCTCAGAGTGATAATCCCAATTGTCTATGGATTTTGAACGAAAAATGAGCTCCATTCTGTATTAGTCCATGTTGTCGACTACCTGCATGAGCAATTATCAAGCGCTGTCCTTTGCTGCTAGGTATTAATCTCTTAATCTTTCCATCTGATGACTGCCATTCCCTTTGGTTAGTGTGGTGAGCATTGATCCATGTTTCCTCCAAGTACACAATATCATAACCTTGCTTGCGCACCTCTTTTACTTCACGTAAGTACTTGCTTCTCATGACTACTATATGTGGCTTCTCACAGATGATGTTTCGTCCATTGGAATACTTTCTGAATGTAAAGCCTGCAGCTCTCACATTCCTCCATAATGTAGACTTTGATATTTCAATACTGTTGTTCTTTTTCAGCGAAATTTTTAATTTTCTTATTGTAACAGTTTCATTCATACCCAACATTTTGCGAATTTCACTTCTAATAAGTTCACTGTCGAAATTATCCAACATTTTTGCTCTTCCTTGTGATTTTGTATATTTTGAACATTGACGGTCACGTGCTTGAATCCAGCGATTAAATGACTGTTTAGATAAATCCAAAATATGTCTTGTCCTATTCTCAGGGTTTTCTAAAGAATGAAATAATCTTTCTCGTTTAGCCTCTTTGCAAAAATAGTCATACATTTTTATTGCGATGTTTTGTAAACTGCAGAATTTCATTTTAAGACTCATGATAAATGTTATCGTTCCACGTCTACACCTATGAATGAACGGAAATGGAACGCGCAATTACTCAAGTGTCTAATTGTGTCAAAAAAACCACGGCGAAAGCGTGCAAACACGTCAATTTTACCGTGTATGGATTTTTACTCGCTATTTTTAACTTAAAATACTGTAAACATTAAGTTTTGACTACATCAATGGGTCGTTATAAATTTATATAAATCAAATAAGCAACAATAATAACCAAATGTTTTTTTTTAATGAAATTAATTCCCTGTTGGGTTCTAATCATTATAACTTTACATGCACATTTTGAACATCTTACAACAAGCGGTTAAAAAGCTATCGATTTTAAAAGTTGGGCACGAGTTATGAACCAAGCTACATCTATCTGTCTATAGTTCGTTCACAAATTCGTGTCTACAGAGATGATCAATTATTTTGGAAACTGTTTGATGAATTTATGTAATTATTTTTCATTGAAATCTTATTTTTTTTCACCGACCTTCAGTCTGATTTTTTGCCCTATCGTGCATTTAGGAAAGATTGTTGCTTATTTGAGGTATATAAAAAAAATATTATTTTCTTACTTATCATAAATTTTAGTATTTTAAAACACCCACATTTGCTGTAATCAACTCACCATTTAAAAAGGCAAATTTCGCGTGCTCTCCCCACTAAATTAGAACCAGGTCTCAGTCACTGAACCGTAACTTGTAAGACGCGTGCCACTTTGAGGTTTTTTGGTGGGGGGGGGGGGGGGAGGTAATTTCATTTCCGGTTTCTTGTTAAATTGGTCCAGAGGCGTATTTTTACACAATATTTACTATTAATGTTATTCCTTTACATGTGATAATTTGTAAGCATTTGTGAAGTGACTACTTGATTTTTAAAACCATGAAGAGTTTAAAGTGTAAATTCATCACTGTGCAAAAGGTAACTGTGTTATTGTACATGCAATTTTGCAAGGAATCTAAAAGGGGTCGGTTATATTACGTATTAAAAAAAAAACCCAGAAAACAGAACACGGGCAGCTCTAAATATAGAAAGAAAAGTCTTTCAATCGATGGATAGGACAGAACTTTGATTCTGCAGAGGCGACAGTCAAGCAAGGAAGAAAAATGAAAGTTAATGATTTTGACAAAGATGTTATTAGACGTGTTTTTTTGAAAATGTTTGAATCTAATCAACTTGTTACACTGAGCAAACTGAAAGTTCGCCTGCAATAAGAATGTGATATTGAAATTATTAAAAAAACGACTCTTTGGAAGATCATAAGAGGCGTTGGTTTCCTTTTTCGAAAATTTGCTAGTGGTTGAAATGAAAAACCACACCTGATAGTTGCTCGAAACAAATACCCGAGGCAGATCTATGAGCGACATTTGAATTTGGTGAACATGTGATTCTTCATTCTATTGTGGCCAGTGCGTTGGCGAAGTATGATGACTTGATCCCTCCTTGATAGTTGGTGGTATCCGTCACTCTCGTTATGCTTTGGGTGTTCTCGTTTCCATTTTTCATGGAACTGACCCTTGAGGATGGATTTGGCTTCATCATAATTGAACGGATGGTTCTCTTGTGGTAATCTCCCTCCCTCTTTAGCTAATTTGTCTACGCGTTCGTTCCCGTGTATATTACAGTGCGTGTGCATGTCTGTGTTAGTCACCTCTAGTGACTCGGGCAGATGGTGCTCGTAAACCTGGGAGGGCCAACCATCTAAGGGCAGAATCCCCCTACAGAAAAGATCATCTGCTGCCTTGCAGGAAGATTGGGGACAATCAAAGGCTAAGGAATGCAAACCTGAATAAAATGCTGGCTGAAATCGGATGCACTGGGCCACTGGCGCAGAACACAGTGCAACGTTTTAACGGGTGTTCAATCAGAGTGGACCTGGTAGACTCTAAGTGTGATGTTCTGCCTGTGGGAGCGATCAACACACTTAACCTGACAGCTGGCTTCATGTGAGAGTCTGGAATCCTACTCTGATTGAGTCCTGATCGCAGAGAGAGAGAGAGAGAGAGAGAGAGAGAGAGAGAGAGAGTATCCACTGAATGACTACTCTCTGGAAGTTATTGCATAGTTGGTCCAGGGTTCTCAAGTCATCTGGTTCATTGTTCTTGGGGCTTTTTAGAGCTGATAGTACTGACAGTGCATCAGTCAGAATCACCAATTTATTGTGCATGTTATTTTTGTGTTGAGTAGCCAGTGTTGCAGCATCTCTGATGGCCTCAGTTTCTGCTTTAAAATTGTTTGAGAATTTTCCAGTAGCTATTGACTTGGTGATATCGTCCTGATTATTCAGCATCAAGAACATACCTCCCCCTCAATTTCTGGTGGCATTTGTAGCAGAGCCATCTGTGTGTATGTGGGACCAAGAGTCCTGTAGGTAGGTATCGTGTATGTGTTTTTCTGCTACGTGTTTTCTTTCTGTGTCTGATTGGGTGCCTTTTTTCAAGATTCCTATTATACCTTCCTTAAGTTCTGGTATTTTGTGTTTCCCATGAGGAGACATATCAGATGGGCCCAAGGGTTTCGGTATTGTTTGGGACAGTACTGGGTCTATTGTTTGGGACAGTACTGGGCCTATTGTTTGGGACAGTACTGGGTCTCTAGTTGCCAGTTCATTGGAGATTGCAGCGAAGTTGCTCCTCTTTAGTTGTACTATTCCGTAACCAGTTATTCTTTGGTGCATGGGGTGGCTAAGGAGTCTTCTATATTTCTCCGCTTGTTGCAATACTTTACCCGTCTGTCATCTAAGGGTTGTAAACCTGTTACTGTTTCTAGAGTCTTGATAGGTGTAGATTTCATAGCATCAGTGATGATACGGTCAGCTTGGTTCTGTGTTCTGTTAATTTTGCTAAGGTGTGATTTGAAAGCCATAGCCCAGGCTGTGACTCCATACTCTAGGACTGATCGTACTCTTCCTACGTATAGTCTTTTCAAGTATGAGTTAATTAATAACATGAGAGGAAGAGAGAAAGAGAGAGAGAGAGAGAGAGAGAGAGAGAGAGAGAGTACAGTGGTACTGCTTGCTTCAATGTTAATGTGTTACAGGAACTCTGTTTTGTTCGAAGTTCCAATCAGTTCTCTTTTCACTCCACAATAAATAATGAAATAATGGAAAGTGATTTAATTCGTTCTCAGATCCTAAACAATACATATTTTCATACACTGAAATAATAAATAAACATATAGATACATTCGAAAGAATGCAAAATGAAGTTATGAACATTAATTTGGGCTGCACGAGAGACACTTCATGCATAGCAATGTGTTTTCTATTAGACTTCCCCACTATGGAGAACAGAAACATGGTACCCGTGCATACCTAGAGATAAGCAGGAGCATCCACTGCCACTGTATGAGAAAGTAACTGAAGATAAGGGCAATAGATTCATCATCATCATCGAGTGGCATCTCCGCAACGAAGGTTGGCTACCATGGAGAGCCATTCTGCTCTGTCTCTTGCTTTGATGGTGCAGGCTGTCATAGGCTGATTTGTCCATCTTTTGATGTTACTCGTCCATGTTAGTCTTGATCTGCCTCTTTTACCTTGTATTTTCCCCTCCAAGATTACTTTTAGTAGGCTGTTGTGTCTTTTAACATGGCCCAAAAATAGCATTTGTCTTGTTTGAATTGTGTTTAGTAGTCCCCTTTTCACTTTTAGTTGTTTTAAGACTTCACCCTTTCTTTTCTTTTATTTCCATCCAATTCTACCTATTCTTCTATATATCCACATTTCAAAGGCTTCATTTCTCTGTTCTGTTTTTTTGTGTAGAGTCCATGATTCTGCACCATATAGGAATGTTGAGAAGATTTAACATTTTGCTGATTTTAGTTTTAGCCCTGATGTTATGTGTTTTGATGCTGGTATATTTTTCATGGCATTAAAATTACTTTTTGCCATTTATATTCTTTTGTTTATTTCCGTTTTACATTTTCCATCACTGGTTATAGTATGTCCAAGGTAGTTGTAGTTCTGAGCTGTCTCCAGGTCTATTCCTTCAATTTTGATATCCACTTGTGAGTTTTGAGTATTTTCTTTGTTTATGATCATAGTTTTAGTCTTTCGGTATTCATATCTAATCCATATTTTTTGCTTGTCATAAAATAGATTAAGGAAAAGTAAATCACGGATAGGCCGAACTGAGGCTATTGTCAGATCGACCTGCGAGCCGTTATTCCTGGAGCAGAATGAGTACTTGTGCCTTCCAAACGTTAAACCACCCTATCTGCCATTGATAATTAGACAGAGAGAGCAAAGAACAAAATCCGATTGCTTTTGGTGCAGAACTGAAGGCCATCACTTGTGAAAACTGAAGTTATATGGGCATGTTAGTGATAACTGAAGTGACATTGGCATGTTAGTGCCAACTGAAGTGATATGGGCGTGTTAGTGAGAACTGAAGTGATATAGGCATGTTAGTGACAACTGAAGTGATATTGGCATGTTAGTGCCAACTGAAATGATATGGGCATGTTAGTGACAACTGAAGTGATATTGGCATGGTAGTGACAACTGAAGTGATAGTGACATGTTAGTGACAACTGAAGTGATATGGGCATGTTAGTGACAACTGAAGTGATATGGGCATGTTAGTAACAACTGAAGTGATATGGGCATGTTAGTGACAACTGAAGTGATATGGGCATGTCAGTCACAACTGAAGTGATATGGGCATGTTAGTGACAACTGAAGTGACATGGGCATGTTAGTGACAACTGAAGTGATATCGGCATGTTAGTGACAACTGAAGTGATATTGGCATGTTAGTGACAACTGAAGTGATATGGGCATGTTAGTAACAACTGAAGTGATATGGGCATGTTAGTGCCAACTGAAGTGATATGGGCATGTCAGTGACAACTGAAGTGATATGGGCATGTTAGTGACAACTGAAGTGATATGGGCATGTTAGTGACAACTGAAGTGATATCGGCATGTTAGTGACAACTGAAGTGATATGGGCATGTTAGTGACAACTGAAGTGATATGGGTATGTTAGTAACAACTGAAGTGATATGGGCATGTTAGTAACAACTGAAGTGATATGGGCATGTTAGTGACAAACGAAGTAGTGATATGGGCATGTTAGTACCAAACGAAGTGATATCGGCATGTTAGTAACAAACAAAGTGATATGGGCATGTTAGTGACAAACGAAGTGATATGGGCAAGTTAGTGACAACTGAAGTGATATGGGCATGTTAGTGACAAACGAAGTGATATCGGCATGTTAGTAACAAACAAAGTGATATGGGCATGTTAGTGACAACTGAAGTGATATGGGCATGTTAGTAACAAACTGAAGTGATATGGGCATGTTAGTACAAACTGAAGTGATATGGGCATGTTAGTAACAACTGAAGTGATATTCGCATGTTAGTGACAATTGAAGTGAAATGGGCATGTTAGTGACAATTGAAGTGATATGGACATGTTAGTGACAATTGAAGTGATATGGGCATGTTAGTGATAATTGAAGTGAAATGGGCATGTTAGTGACAATTGAAGTGATATGGACATGTTAGTGACAATTGAAGTGATATGGGCATGTTAGTGATAATTGAAGTGATATGGGCATGTTAGTGATAATTGAAGTGATATGGGCATGTTAGTAACAACTGAAGTGATATCGGCATGTTAGTGACAACTGAAGTGATATTGGCATGTTAGTGACAACTGAAGTGATATGGGCATGTTAGTGAAAACTGAGGTCATATTGGCATGTTAGTGACAACTGAAGTGATATGGGCATGTTAGTGACAACTGAAGTGATATGAGCATGTTATTGACAACTGAAGTGATATGGGCATGTTAGTGACAACTGAAGTGATATGGGCATGTTAGTGACAACTGAAGTGATATGAGCATGTTAGTGACAACTGAAGTGATATGAGCATGTTATTGACAACTGAAGTGATATCGGCATGTTAGTGCCAACTGAAGTGATATGGGCATGTTAGTGACAACTGAAGTGATATGGGCATGTTAGTAACAACTGAAGTGATATGGACATGTTATTTGGTTATGGAAAGCCCCGGAAACACTCATTGCAAATGAATTAAAATCCATAATTGCTCAACCGCCCTTGCTAGCGGAATCATCCGAATTAATATCTCATCTCCCAAACAAAGAAAGGTAACTGTAGTCCCCATCGTAGTAGTCTCAGCACACGCCAAAAGACATAAGGCGAAACCGCACAGAAAGTGAACACAGCCAGCTGTTCCCTGTCATACGATATCATCATTCATTGTAAACTATTGGAATATCGAAACATTATCAAAACAGATGAGACAGCTCACGGTGTGCACAGAGCACTTAACTCAGTAGCTCATGCAACAAGCCGGACTTGGAATATGAGGAAACTGCAACAAGGAACACTTTTCATGCATAGCCTTCAATTGTTCCCGCCACCTATCCACCATATACCAAATCTTCTACCTGGGGAATATAAGACAGTACTAAAGTTTTAGGTTCAGGAATATAAGACAGTACTAAAGTTTTAGGCTCAGGAATATAAGACAGTACTAAAGTTTTAGGTTCAGGAATATATGACAGTACTAAAGTTTTAGGCTCAGGAATATAAGACAGTACTAACGTTTTAGGTTCAGGAACATAAGACAGTACTAAAGTTTTAGGTTCAGGAATATAAGACAGTACTAAAGTTTTAGGCTCAGGAATATAAGACAGTACTAAAGTTTTAGGTTCAGGAATATATGACAGTACTAAAGTTTTAGGCTCAGGAATATAAGACAGTACTAAAGTTTTAGGTTCAGGAATATATGACAGTACTAAAGTTTTAGGCTCAGGAATATAAGACAGTACTAACGTTTTAGGTTCAGGAACATAAGACAGTACTAAAGTTTTAGGCTCAGGAATATAAGACAGTACTAAAGTTTTAGGTTCAGGAATATAAGACAGTACTAAAGTTTTAGGTTCAGGAATATATGACAGTACTAACGTTTTAGGCTCAGGAATATAAGACAGTACTAACGTTTTAGGTTCAGGAACATAAGACAGTACTAAAGTTTTAGGTTCAGGAATATAAGACAGTACTAAAGTTTTAGGTTCAGGAATATAAAACAGTACTAAAGTTTTAGGTTCAGGAAAATAAGACAGTACTAAATGTTTTGATTGAGAATATAAGACAGTACTAAATGTTTAGATTGAGAATATAAGACAGTACTAAATGTTTAGATTGAGAATATAAGACAGTACTAAATGTTTATATTGTATGTCTGTCTGTCTATCTGCGATCAGGACTCAGTCAGAGTAGGATCCCAGACTCTCACATGAAGTCAGCTGTCAGGCTAAGTGTGTTGATCACCCCCACAGACACAGAACATCACAGTTAGAATCTGCCATATCCACTCGACTGAACACTCGTTAAAACGTTGCACTGTGTTCTGCGCCAGTGGCCCAGTGCATCCGATTTCAGCCAGCATGTATGTGAGTGCTGAGTGATTCAATGAAAATGATTCAAAACGTCAACAAAGCAGAGTCAGGTCTAATTCGGTGTCAATGGTTGAGATCAATACAGAGATGGAAGATTTGCAGTTTCATATTTATGTATGCCCCGGGCCATGCTGGTGTTGAGGACAACGACAGAACGCACAGACTAGCCGGTAACACTCAGCTGTTGGACAGCCTATGGATAGGGTTGATAACTTTAACAATATATGAGTGAACTGAACTGGCACAATTAGTCGTGTGCTGATGGACATTTTGAAGAGAAGAGCGGAGCACCTATGGGTATGTCCGGAGTGCTGTGATTATGATCCTAGATATAGTTAATTATAGTTAGTCTAAGGCCCCGGTATCACTGAAAACGAATTAAAATCCATAATTGCTCATCCGCCCGTGGCAGTGGAATCATCCGAATTAACCTTTCACCTCATTAAAGGATAAAAATAAAGAAAGGCAGCTGCAGTCCCCATCATAGCAGCCACACTAAAACACGCTAAAAGACATAACGCCAAGCGGCACCGACAGTGAACGCAACTGAACTATCCTTCGTCATACGATAACATCATTCATCGTAAGCAATCGGGACATCGAAACACGATCCGAATGAAAACCACAGCTCACGGTGTGCACAGAGCACTAAACTCAGTAGCTCCAGCAGCAAGCCGGACTTGGAATATGAGGAAACTGCAACCAGGAACACTTTCCAGGCACAACCTCAACTGTTCCTGTCACCTAACCGCCATATTGATTGGAAGACAAATGACAGAATAAACTACATGGTACCAAACTCTGACAGAATGAAATAATAGTACCAAGCTCTGACAGAATGAAATAATAGTACCAAGCTCAGACAGAATGAAATAATAGTACCAAGCTCTGACAGAATGAAATAATAGTACCAAGCTCTGACAGAATGAAATAATAGTACCAAGCTCTGACAGAATGAAATAATAGTACCCAGCTCTGACAGAATGAAATAATAGTACCAAGCTCAGACCGAATGAAATAATAGTACCAAGCTCAGACAGAATGAAATAATAGTACCAAGCTCTGACAGAATGAAATAATAGTACCAAGCTCAGACAGAATGAAATAATAGTACCAAGCTCAGACAGAATGAAATAATAGTACCAAGCTCTGACAGAATGAAATAATAGTACCAAGCTCTGACAGAATGAAATAATAGTACCAAGCTCTGACAGAATGAAATAATAGTACCAAGCTCAGATAGAATGAAATAATAGTACCAAGCTCTGACAGAATGAAATAATAGTACCAAACTCAGACAGAATGAAATAATAGTACCAGGTTCAGACAGAATGAAATAATAGTACCAGGCTCAGACAGAATGAAATAATAGTACCAAGCTCTGACAGAATAAACTACATGGCATCAAACTCAGACAGAATGAAATAAATGGTACCAAGCTCAGACAGAATGAAATAATAGTACCAAGCTCAGACAGAATGAAATAATAGTACCAAGCTCTGGCAGAATGAAATAATAGTACCAAGCTCAGACAGAATGAAATAATAGTACCAAGCTCAGACAGAATGAAATAATAGTACCAAGCTCAGACAGAATGAAATAATAGTACCAAGCTCTGACAGAATGAAATAATAGTACCAAGCTCTGACAGAATGAAATAATAGTACCAAGCTCAGACAGAATGAAATAATAGTACCAAGCTCAGACAGAATGAAATAATAGTACCAAGCTCAGACAGAATGAAATAATAGTACCAAGCTCAGACAGAATGAAATAATAGTACCAAGCTCAGACAGAATGAAATAATAGTACCAAGCTCAGACAGAATGAAATAATAGTACCAAGCTCTGACAGAATGAAATAATAGTACCAAGCTCAGACAGAATGAAATAATAGTACCAAGCTCAGACAGAATGAAATAATAGTACCAAGCTCAGACAGAATGAAATAATATTAACAAGCTCAGACAGAATTAAATAATAGTACCAAGCTCAGACAGAATGAAATAATAGTACCAAACTCAGACAGAATGAAATAATAGTACCAAGCTCAGACAGAATGAAATAATAGTACCAAGCTCAGACAGAATGAAATAATAGTACCAAACTCAGACAGAATGAAATAATAGTACCAAGCTCTGACAGAATGAAATAATAGTACCCAGCTCTGACAGAATGAAATAATAGTACCAAGCTCAGACCGAATGAAATAATAGTACCAAGCTCAGACAGAATGAAATAATAGTACCAAGCTCTGACAGAATGAAATAATAGTACCAAGCTCAGACAGAATGAAATAATAGTACCAAGCTCAGACAGAATGAAATAATAGTACCAAGCTCTGACAGAATGAAATAATAGTACCAAGCTCTGACAGAATGAAATAATAGTACCAAGCTCTGACAGAATGAAATAATAGTACCAAGCTCAGATAGAATGAAATAATAGTACCAAGCTCTGACAGAATGAAATAATAGTACCAAACTCAGACAGAATGAAATAATAGTACCAGGTTCAGACAGAATGAAATAATAGTACCAGGCTCAGACAGAATGAAATAATAGTACCAAGCTCTGACAGAATAAACTACATGGCATCAAACTCAGACAGAATGAAATAAATGGTACCAAGCTCAGACAGAATGAAATAATAGTACCAAGCTCAGACAGAATGAAATAATAGTACCAAGCTCTGGCAGAATGAAATAATAGTACCAAGCTCAGACAGAATGAAATAATAGTACCAAGCTCAGACAGAATGAAATAATAGTACCAAGCTCAGACAGAATGAAATAATAGTACCAAGCTCTGACAGAATGAAATAATAGTACCAAGCTCTGACAGAATGAAATAATAGTACCAAGCTCAGACAGAATGAAATAATAGTACCAAGCTCAGACAGAATGAAATAATAGTACCAAGCTCAGACAGAATGAAATAATAGTACCAAGCTCAGACAGAATGAAATAATAGTACCAAGCTCAGACAGAATGAAATAATAGTACCAAGCTCAGACAGAATGAAATAATAGTACCAAGCTCTGACAGAATGAAATAATAGTACCAAGCTCAGACAGAATGAAATAATAGTACCAAGCTCAGACAGAATGAAATAATAGTACCAAGCTCAGACAGAATGAAATAATATTAACAAGCTCAGACAGAATGAAATAATAGTACCAAGCTCAGACAGAATGAAATAATAGTACCAAACTCAGACAGAATGAAATAATAGTACCAAGCTCAGACAGAATGAAATAATAGTACCAAGCTCAGACAGAATGAAATAATAGTACCAAACTCAGACAGAATGAAATAATAGTACCAAGCTCAGACAGAATGAAATAATAGTACCAAGCTCAGACAGAATGAAATAATAGTACCAAGCTCAGATAGAATGAAATAATAGTACCAAGCTCTGACAGAATGAAATAATAGTACCAAACTCAGACAGAATGAAATAATAGTACCAAGCTCTGACAGAATGAAATAATAGTACCAAACTCAGACAGAATGAAATAATAGTACCAAGCTCAGACAGAATGAAATAATAGTACCAAGCTCAGACAGAATGAAATAATAGTACCAAGCTCAGATAGAATGAAATAATAGTACCAAGCTCTGACAGAATGAAATAATAGTACCAAACTCAGACAGAATGAAATAATAGTACCAAGCTCTGACAGAATGAAATAATAGTACCAGGCTCAGACAGAATGAAATAATAGTACCAAGCTCTGACAGAATAAACTACATGGCATCAAACTCAGACAGAATGAAATAAATGGTACCAAGCTCAGACAGAATGAAATAATAGTACCAAGCTCTGGCAGAATGAAATAATAGTACCAAGCTCTGACAGAATGAAATAATAGTACCAAGCTCTGGCAGAATGAAATAATAGTACCAGGCTCAGACAGAATGAAATAATAGTACCAAGCTCTGACAGAATGAAATAATAGTACCAAGCTCTGGCAGAATGAAATAATAGTACCAAGCTCAGACAGAATGAAATAATAGTACCAAGCTCTGACAGAATAAACTACATGGCATCAAACTCAGACAGAATGAAATAAATGGTACCACGCTCAGACAGAATGAAATAATAGTACCAAGCTCTGGCAGAATGAAATAATAGTACCAAACTCTGACAGAATGAAATAATAGTACCAAGCTCTGACAGAATGAAATAATAGTACCAAGCTTTGACAGAATGAAATAATAGTACCAAACTCAGACAGAATGAAATAATAGTACCAAACTCTGACAGAATGAAATAATAGTACCAAGCTCTGACAGAATGAAATAATAGTACCAAGCTCAGACAGAATGAAATAATAGTACCAAGCTCAGACAGAATGAAATAATAGTACCAAGCTCTGACAGAATGAAATAATAGTACCAAACTCAGACAGAATGAAATAATAGTACCAAGCTCTGACAGAATGAAATAATAGTACCAAGCTCTGACAGAATGAAATAATAGTACCAAGCTCAGACAGAATGAAATAATAGTACCAAGCTCTGACAGAATGAAATAATAGTACCAAGCTCAGACAGAATGAAATAATAGTACCAAGCTCTGACAGAATGAAATAATAGTACCAAACTCTGACAGAATGAAATAATAGTACCAAGCTCTGACAGAATGAAATAATAGTACCAAGCTCTCAGACAGAATGAAATAATAGTACCAAGCTCAGACAGAATGAAATAATAGTACCAAGCTCAGACAGAATGAAATAATAGTACCAAGCTCAGACAGAATGAAAGTTGAATAAGTTCACGGCGGGTTGTAAACAAGAAAATAAAATAAAGCGTTAGAGAGCATAACAGCAGCAGCCTATCGGCTGTCGCCATTACTCAAACACTAAAATGGAAACAAAATTACGAGTGATAAATATAATATCCACCGCCTCTCTGTTATCACAAAAAATGACAGCTTGGTTGTCAGTGTCAAACATGTTCACTGTCTAAACGCACGAAAGGAAGATTACCACGAGTAAGATGGCCGTGCTTTAAGGAAAACCAATGAGATGCAAAATGCTAGAGATTGAGAAATAATTATTGAAGAACAATTGTAGCAAATACACTGCTCTAACAATTACTTGCAGCAAACATCACACAGATAGAAAATAAAGGTGAGAAAGCAACATAGCCAGCTGGGCTACCAGTACACGAGTCTGCAGCGGCTGGTCTGGTTTCAGTGTTCGAGAAGACCAAGAATCAGATGGAAAATAAAAAAAAAAACATCACAATAATTTTTTATAATTTAAATTAAAAAAAAAAGGGAATTACAAGAAAAAAATCTGCCAAATCCATAGACCAATATCGCTTCTACTGTCTCATCATCATGTACCATACCGGTTGACGTAGGTGATCATGTCCTTTCACAATCCCTTACAGTGCATCGTATCAGTTCTGTTGTTGACAGTTTTCCATGCCATGACACCAAACTATGTAGTATTTTTCTTTCTTTGTCGTCCGCGATCTTTCTTTCACTGTATTTTGCCAGTTATAACCAAGTATTCCAACTTTCCTTTTCTCATGATGTGCCCGAAAAATGTTGATTGTTTCTTTCGTATGTTTCTTATGAGCTCCCTTTTTGTGTTGGCCTCTTTGAGAATCTCCTTATTAGTCTTTGTCGTTTTCAATTCTTTGTATATCTACTATTATATTCTACCGTCTACAAGGAAACCCTAGGGGCACACTATGCATTCTTTTACATAATTAGAAAATGAGCATAGGAATAATCCCAGCCATAGAATGTATAAAGAAACAACAGATCAAATGGTTTGGCCACGTGACAAGGCAGAAAAATCAAAACACAACACAAAGAGCCATCAATAAACGTTGCGAGAACACCAGACCCAAGGGCCGACCACGAAAAAGATGGATTGACGAAATATAAGAAACACTAGGAAACATTAACAGCAGCAAGGGCGAACAGAAGAGCAAAAGACTGCAAAAGTATATCTCCACTCGACGTTGAAAGCAAATTAGGAAGGAAAGAAGAGGAAAATGAGTCAGCACCGAATTTAAACGTTTTACACTTAAGACAGTAAATAACCTGAGAGGTGATCACAAGTGAAAGATTGAGCGAAAAGGCTAGATTAAAGAAACAAATGTAAAATGGTTTAGGCACGTGATAAAGAAACAAAACTCTAAAAATATGATGCAACGAGCTCTCAGGAAATGCTACAAGAACGCCGTGTTCAGGGGTCAGACAACAACAAAACAGACACTTATTTAGAAACATGAGAATGCATAACAGCAGAAGAGACCAACAGGAGAGCAGAAACAAAAATAATACCGCATTTCACTTGGGTGGCGAAAGGCAAATTAAGATGGAAACAAGAAGATGGTGGGATAACAATAGTCGGTGAGAGAAACACACGTCCCAGAACAAGAAAGGTGCACTTTCATACAATTATTCACGATGACGTGGGTAGATTGTGATAAATCAATTAGTACAAGCTGAGAAGAGGGAGACATAATGAGTTGTTGAAGGGTAAAGGAAGTGGGGGGAAAAGTGACATCAATGACCCTCAAACAACCTTATCTCGTGGCTCTGCTATTGTTGAAGTTGACGCCTGAACAACTAGAGTACGGTCTAGCTAGTCGTGATCAACGTTGACGATAATCGGGGAGTTGGGGAGTCTTTTGTCCAAGTGAAGGGTTGGGGGTTGGGAGTACACGGAGACTTTGTACAAGCCATAGAAAGGTTGGGGGTGCTGGTAGTACTGAATTGTTTGCTATTATCTAGGTCACAACGAGCGCTACTATAGAGACTTTGACTGTGACTTGACAAGTTTAGGTTAACGGTGTTCTCTAGCTCAAAATCAAAACGTATCCGAAGCACGCTGCTGGTATAATCGCAAGGAGCTGAGTCGAAAGTGTGAGTTCTGTTCTGTGTTTAGGACACCTTTAACCTGCTCTCTTCTATATTACTTCATACGTTTTGTTTTCACAAGTGTTTGGTTATAAATATAAACTTCTTTGGCATTCCTTTATTTATGTTTACAAATAATACCAGTTGTATCATTATATATTATTATAACTAGTAACAGTTGATTTGAATATCGTTCCTTATAACTTATAATATGTTTTATGTTACATTTTCTTGTGAGTGCACGTAGATATATCTTTTACACTGCCAGTGCAGTTGCATGTAAGAAAAATTGTGTTTTTAGTTTTCTTATGTGTGTACATACACTTGTGGGATGGCGGTGTTTGTAGATTTGCGTGTTTTATAAGAGCTTTCCCAAACATGCATACGTGTTTGTTGTTTGTACAGAGATAAAGTGAGGGTCTTAGGTTTAGTCACATAAAAGACGTTTTAATTCACTTCCTGTAGAGAACTTTCATAATATGAAATAATGATTAATTTGTCTTTTAACAAGTAATTTAAGACTACCGATGCCTGGTGGACACCTAAAGAGAAGAGGCTTTCAATAATCAATAGTTTCCATTACTGACTAGGTCAATCTACACATTTCATCATCCTTCTGCATTGATCTCTACAGTATACTTTTGGCCTCTACGAAGCTGAGGACTGTCCTTTCTCTCACTCTCTCTTTCTCTCGCGCTCTCTCTCTCTCTCTCTCTCTCTCTCTCTCTATATATATATATATATATATATATATATATATATATATATATACATACACTGTCTATACTTCTATCTACAGTACATCGTATCAGTTCTGTTGTGGACTGTTTTCCATGCCATGACACCAAGCTATCCAGTATTTTCTCTCTTTGTCGTCCGCAATCTTTCTTTCCCTGTATTTTGCCAGCCAAGTATTTCAACTTTCCTCTTCTCATGATGTGCCCGAATAATGTTGATTGTTTCTTTCTGATGTTTTTTAGGAGCTCCCAATTTGTGTTGTCCTCTTTAGTTGTCCAGGGAACTTTCAACATTCTGAGAAATCCCATATCTGTAGCCTCTAATCGTCTTTTCATATGTTTGTTTACTGTCCATGATTCACTTTCATAGGTCAGAATTAGTTTGATATAGCACCGATGAACTCTCTTTCTCACTACTATTGACATAGATTTGTTGCATAAGATGTTTTTCATTTCCTGAAATGCTATTTTGGCCTGAGCTATTCTGCTTTTTATTTCTGAGGTGCATTTCCATCTGATGTTATTATTGTGTCCAAGTATTTGACCTGATACAGTATGTGTATATTAGCAGTAGTTAGTAGTGATAGTTTTTTCGGGCCTAAAAGGAGACCATTTGGAGGACTTCGACTTTGCTGATGACATAGTCCTCATCAGCAGTCAGATAAAATGATGCAGGAAAACACAAATGAACTATCAGCAATAGCCAGCAAAATTGGGCTTGAGATCAGTCATGAAAAGTCTAAAGTCATGAAAAGTTTAATTCCAACAGATGACAAAATATACATGGAAAACAAACCAGTAGAAGAGATCGATCACTTTATCTATCTTGGAAGTCACATTGATCGAGAAGGGGATACAAGTAAAGAAATTAGAATCAGAATAGCTAAAGCAGCAATGTATTTCAGAAGCATTGGAAAGTTGCGGAAATCAAAACTAATCAGCACAAACACAAAACTTATGCTATTCAAATAAAATGTACTATCAACCCTTGCGTATGCGTGTGAAAGATGGAAAACAACAAGAGATATAGAAACAAAGTTGAACGCATTCGAAAATAGATGTCTAAGGAAAATACTTGGTATAGCGTGGAAAGAATTCAAAACAAACGAGGAAATTAGAGAAATCGCCAATCAACCACTAATATCTTCAGTAATAAAGAAAATACGATGGTCATACGTTGGACATGTGATGAGAAGAGATAATAACCGAATAGCAAAGCAAGCCCTCATATGGGAAACAACAGGTAAAAGAAAAAGAGGAAGACCCAGGGAGACACTGAGAAGAACATTGATGAGAGAGGCAAGAGCAACATGATTCGGCTCCCTCAATGAGATAGAGCTGCTTGCACAGAACAGAGACAAATGGCGAGATTTGATAAAATATCTGTAAAAGAAAACTGCTAGAACAAAAATTCAGATATGAGAAGGTGTATCTTGGTCTACGCCCTATGGGCCGGCAACGGCACGAAAGGTCAATAGATAGATAGAAGTATTTGACGCGTTGCACTTGTTTCAAATTTGTCCTGTTTATTTTTATGCTGTATGCTGGTGATGATTGTTTCTTTGATATGACCATTACTCATTACTTCTGTTTTCTTACTATTCAGACTGAGACCTTTCTTATTGCTTTCTTTTACTATTATGTCTATCATTTCATGCAGTTCATTCTCTGTCTCTGCTATAAAGAATGTGTCATTCGCATATCGTAAATTATTTATGTTGTGACCGTTGACTTCAATTCCTTTTATATCTACTATTGATCTCATAATATTTTTGCTGCAAAGTGAAAACAAATCCGGCGACATAGCACAGCCTTGTCTAACACCTTGTTTTACATATTGGAACTGTTCTATTTGGGTGCTAATATATATATATATGGTTATGGAAGACCCCGGTATCCCTGCAAACGAATTAAAATCCATAATTTCTCAACCGCCCGTGCCAGCGTAATCATCCGAATCTCATCTCCCAAACAAAGAAAGGTAACTGTAGTCCCCATCGTAGTAGTCTCAGCACACGCCAAAAGACATAAGGCGAAACTGCTCAGAAAGTGAACACAGCCAACTGTTCCCTGTCATACGGTATCATCATTCATCGTAAACAATTGGAATATCGAAACATGATCAAAACGGATGAGACACACAGCTCGCGGTGTGCACAGAGCACTTAATTTAGTAGCTCCTGCAACAAGCCGGACTTGTAATATGAGGAAACTGCAACAATGAACACATTTCATGCATAGCCTTCAATTGTTCCCGCCGTCTATCCACCATATACTGGAAGTTCACGTCCTCTTGAAAATGATGATCGTCATATTTAAAAAAAAATTTATAGTGCTTGATGATGTTAGGCCATCGTTGTTGACGCTAATTCTGAACATATAGACACACAGTTAGTCGTCAGATTATCTCCATCGCACATCAAACAACAGACTGTAAGATTAGCGTACGTCTGGTCTAGGGATGTACGATGAGCCATTAGAATACATGATACACACCAATGTCGTACACACAACAATTTCACCCATTTAGATTCCTGATTACTCAAGTGAAAGCAGCCTATGACGAACAAAACACGGTACAAATTCCCTAAAGAGATAAAACTGCGGCAGGCGAAGTAGTTTACATTAATGAGTAACATGGAAATAACTTACGTCAAGGAATTCCAACAACGGTCGTGAACAGCACCAATGTGACGTAAAGCGCAGATTAAGTCTAGACGTTGGAAGGTCTCATCCACAACACTTGATTTGTCAAAAAGGGACTGTTGCCGGCCTAGGATTTCGCTTTAGCGGCGCAGATGTAATAAGTACATCATCATGTTTACTTTAACGCAGAAAAGTGCAATATAGAACCAAAATTAATGAGATCCCGAATGCACTTTCTGCAATGATTGAGAGAACGTGACCTAGATCCACCATCTTGGGAAACAGAAGTCCAAGGTCAGTATATATATCTATTGACCTTTCAAGCCGTAGCCGGCCCATAGGGCGTAGAGCAAGATATTCCTTCTCCTATCTGAATTTCCGTTCTATCAGTTTTCAATTCTTTTAAAGATATTTTATCAAATCTCACCATTTGTCTCTGTTCTGTGCAAGCAACTCTATCTCATTGAGGGAGCCGACTCCTGCTGCTCTTGCCTCTCTCATCAATGTTCTTCTCAGTGTCTCTCTGGGTCTTCCTCTTTTCCTCTTACCTGTTGTTTCCCATATGGTGCTTGCTTTGCTATTCGGTTATTATCTCTTCTCATCACATGTCCGACATATGATCATCGTCTTTTCTCTCCTTTCTCATTTGCCTTTCAGCGTCAAGGGAATATATAATTTGCTGTCTTTTGCTCTTCTGATTGCCTCTGCGGCTGTTATGTTTCCAAGTGCTAGCTGTTATGTTTCCTAGTGCTAGCTGTTATGTTTCCTAGTGTTTCTGATATTCAGTCAAATCCATTTTTTTTCGTGGTCGGCACTTGAGTCTGGTATTCTCCCAACGCTTATTGAAGGCTCGTTGTGTTTCGTTTTGATCTTTCTGCCATGTCACCATTTTATATGTTGTTTCTTTATATATTTAATGGCGAGGGTTATTCCTAGTTTTTCTTCTTCTTCTTAGTTCTTCAATTCTGATCTTATCTCTCAGCCTTTTTCGGTCATTCATATAACATATTCGTCTGAGATTTCATCTCAGTAGAGGTTATTTTTTTTTATTGTTCTTGCATCTAGGATCCAGGACTAGCATTGGTAACAAGTTGGGATGAAGATTTTATTGTATAGTGCCCGTTTTGACTCTAGAGCTATTTCCTTGTTGGACAATAGTGGTGATAGCTGTCCATTTATTTGACAAGCTTTGTTGCACTTGAGTATATTTCTGCTATTTGTGAATTGTTGTTTGTCACTAGACTTCTAAGGTATTTAAATTCTTCTATTTGTTTTAGTTGTCTGCGTCTATAGTTATATTCATGTTCTGTTTCTCTTTTGCGATATTCATGACTTCTATTTTGTTGTTGTTAATTTTCATGTTGTATTTTGTGCTTGTGCTGTTGAGACTATTTAAGTGTTCTTGTAGGTTTTCTATTTTTCCACGTATTAGTGCCTGATCGTCTACATATAGAAGCTCGTTGGTCTCATCTGTCTCTGATGGGTTGGCTAACTTGCATAAATAGTCCATGTATGTAATAAACAGTAGAGGGGATATTACGCACCTTTGTCTTACACCTGATCTAACTTTGAAGTGGTCTGTGTATCGTGCTACTGTTCTGACTGTACAGCTGCTGTTGATGTAGAGACTTTTGGTTAGATGTTGGCTTTCTCTGCATGTTAGTATCTCCCACAGTTGCTCTCTGTTTAGACTGTCAAATGTTTTTTCCTGGCCAATGAAAGCTATGTACACATTTTGGATGTGTTCTGTCATCTTTTCTGCTAGCTGTTTTAATGTGAATAGAGCGTCAGTAAATCATGTTTTTCTTAACCCTATTTGAGAATCGCTTAACTGCAGTTCTATTTTTGGTCTCAGTCTTTTTTTCTGCAATTTTGGCATATAACTTTCCTACATGGCTGAGAAATGTATACCTCTATATTGACTATAGTCTCTCATGCTACCTTTATTTTCCATATTGGTACGATGATTGCCCATTGTCAGTCTTCTGGGGCTTTTTGTTGGTGCCATACTGCATTGAATATTCTGTGCTGGCATTTAACTCCTGTTACTCCCACTGTTGCTATTATTTCTACTGGTGCTATTTATTCCCGGTGTTTTATTTCTTGGTGTATATTTGATTACTTTTTTTATTTCCTGTTTCATTATGTTGGATTCAGTGTCTGTGCATTCTTGCATGGTTTTTGTTGTGTTATTGGTAGTTGGTACTAAATTTAACAGGTCTTCAAAATATTCTTTCTATCTTTTTTGCTTATGTTGGCTTTTTTTTATATCAGCTGTATGTCTTTGTCATTTATGAGCTCAGCAGGTTCGTGGTTTGGTTTTCTCACTCTTGCTGCTTTTACTGCTTTGTAAAAATCTTTTGTGGCTGCCTTGAAGTTGTTGCTCATATTTTGTTCAATTTCTGTCTTTTTGTTTTGCTTAGCTTCTTTGATAACAATTGTAACTTTTTTTCCAGACTAAAGGGATATTTTTAATGTTCTTCTTGGTTCTTATTCTCCCTCCAAATTTTAAGCAGTTTCTTCTTTTCTTTAATTGCTTCTCTGATTGCTTCGTTCCACCACGGGGTACTCTTTTTCCCTTCTTTTGTCTTTAGTTTCCTTCAAAATACTGTTTTTGATGTGTAGATTACTGTTTTCTTAAATTGTTTCCACTCTTCTTCTACTGCTTACTTCGTTAGGAAGTTTCTTGAATTCCTCTGTTAGTTTTTCTTCTTTGGTTTTCCTTGATTCTTGATCGTTTCATTGTTTTAATTTTATTGTCTTTTCTTTTTGCTTAATTAGTTTGTTTGCGTTACGATGGCGCTGGATAGATCACACACTACAGAAGCCAACTGAGAGTATTACACAACAGGCCCTTTTTTGGAATCCCCAGGGGAAAAGACAAAGAGGAAGACCAAGGAATTCTTGGAGAAGACAGATAGAAGCAGAGATGAAGATGATGGGGAAGACATGGAATGATCTTAAAGAATGGCAAAAAGTCAGAACGACTTGGAAAGTGTTTGTTGAAGACCTATGCTCCACTGGGAACTAAAAAGGTAGAAGAAGAAGAGAGTTTGTTTGCGTATCTTCTCATTATTTTTGTCTGTCTAAGCGTAATCATAACTACTTTATGGTCCGTGTTGTCTGTGATATTAGGGATTGCTCTGCTGTCGGTTACTCTTTTCTTCTTCTGTTTTCTTGTTAGTATAAAATCTATCTGGCTTCTGCATGTTGTGTCATTCTACTTGTACCAGGTGTATAATTGCAACTCTCTGTGTTTGAAGAATGTGTTGGTGATAAACAAATCATTTGACATAACTCCATTTCATAATTCCAAGTCTGCTTCCATTTTCATTTATTTCAGCTGTCTTACCGCCACCACAAAGGGTCCCAGGATATATCTGTTCTCAATGTTGCGTTTCCAAAGCCTTCTATTAAAATCTTTAATCACTAACATGTCCTCACTTTTTGTCTTGTTGACAACACATATATATATATATGGCCTTTGGTATGTTGACACAAGGTTGGTAGCAAAAAACATAACACACAATTTTGGATAGACAGATCTGACTTAGAATGAAGATGTATTTGTGGTGCCTGCCTCAATTCCGTTCTCCTTCATCTTATTTCCTTTTTCCTGTACTTTTTAATCTCCTGATTTTGACATTTTTTCCTCAAATGCTGCTGTTCCGTCTTTCATTTTTGTTCTCCGTGTGCTATGATCTGACACCAGAATTTCCCAGTTTAATTTCCTCTTCATCCCAACGTTGTGCTAACAATGCCAGACCTGGACCGTAGATGCAAGAACAATAAAAAAAAAATAACCTCTACTGAGATAAAATGTGTTAGACGAATGACAGGAAACAGCCTGAGAGACAAGATCAGAAATGAAGAACTGAAAAAAAAGCTTGGAATTACCCCGCCATAGAATATATAAAGGAACAACAGATAAAATGGTTTGGCCACGTGACAAGGCAGAGTGATCAAAACACAACACAACAAGCCCTCAATAAACGTTGCAAGAATACCAGACCCAAGGGTCTATCTATCTATCTGTCTGTCTGTCCGTCCGTCCATCCGTACTTCCATCCGTCCTTCCGCCCGCCTATCCACTCATCTATCAATCAGTCTGTCTGTCTGTCTCGGTGGAGTATTAGAAACACTAGGAAACAATAGCAGCAGAAGTGAACAGAAGAGCAAAAGACCGCAAATGATATCTCCCCTAGACGCAGAAAGGCAAATGAGGAAAGAAAGAAGAATAAGATGCCCTCGTTGAGAATTCACTCAAGGAAGCTCTGCAGACATCCTTATATTATATATCATGGCAGGTCTGCCCTTTGGTCTCTTTTAATCTCTAAGTTCGCCATACAATAATTGTTTTGGAATATGATTGTTGTCTATTTCTTTTCATTTGACTCAGTCACCTTAGCCTTCAACTTCTAAGAGTTGCCATGATGGATGGATGCTTGACTTGTTGCAAAACGTTTTTAGTTGATTATGTTGTCCTGCCATTTGATGTTCATTATCTTGTGACGGCAGTGCACCTGAAAGTTGTTTAACTTTTGCTCCTGTCCTGCATATGTAGTCCAAGTTTCAGATCCATATAGAACATTGATAAATTACAATCTTTGTCACGAGATTTGTGTTGGCCTCCATGTTTAAGTTATGTGTTTAGTACGGACTAGGATCATCGCAGTCGAAGTATTCCCATATCTGCTCTGCTACCTGTTCCAGTAACCCTCGAAGAACCCATCTACTAATTGTCCTGTCATGTATTGACTGAACTTGTTGCACTCTTTTCTGTTGAGGATGCTTTTCCTGCTTTCGCCCTTTGTAGCGCTGTTCCACCATTCTTTTAACAAGTGGATTATTCTCAGATTCCTTGTCGCCACCCTGTGAGAGGTGTTTTATTAAAGCCTTTGCAATATCATACATTTTTAAGTTTATATATAGCAGACATGCTGTAGAACTAGACCATTTTTACATAAAGACTGCTTGGAATAAAGTAACAGGATAAAGTGCCAGACATTAAAGTTAGGCATGTTCGTAAGAGGCGAGAAAGGAGGGTTGGGCATGGGACTGGCTATCCCATACTGTAGAAAAAGAAGCCGAAAAAACTTCACAATTATGGACAAGTCAAAGAAAGGTATAAAAGTAAATCTGCCATCCAAGGAATGATAAAAGCTCTCTGTTTAAGAGACATTTAGAAGCAGAGATGAAGATGATGGGGAAGACATGGAATGATCTTAAAAGAATGGCAAGAAACAGAAAGACTTGGAAAGTGTTTGCTAAAGACCTATGCTCCACAGGGAGCTGAAAGGTAGAAGAGAAAGAGAGACACTAAAGTTATCATTAAAGTTAGTAAGATAAACATAAATTACATTAGGTAGCTAAACCTATATAGATTTTTGTGTTTATTTTCTATGTTTTCTCCACCTCTACGCGGTGGCCCTGCATGATATACAATATTTTGTATATTTTATATTTGTGCCTGACGTCACGAAAGTGACAACTCAAAATTTCCACAAACTGTTACAAAAGGCCCAAGTGAGATGAATGGACATGTTGTTCACATGACTGACCAAGACATCAGGAATCTACTGTTGCACATCGAGCACAACTAAAGGAAGTGACTTGTTAGTGGAGACATAAAACACTCTTATATAAGGCTCTCTAAGACTTTGCACTACTGATGTCACTTGACACCCTTGCAAGGAAACATGAAGTTCAATAGCAGAACCAAACTTTACATACTTTCAACGCACATGCATATATACACACACACACACACACACACACACAATGGAGAGAGAATAGGTGCAGTCACATAGGGCTGAGACTGTAGTTATCAGTGCTTGTGATGGATGACTATTTCATACATATGAAATGCTCATACGTATGAGTGTGTGAAATGTGAAGTTATATTATCATTAATAATCTAAGTGAAAAGATGTTGATTCGTTGATCTGTTTTTGCTAAATATTCAGTGTCAAGATTTCTTAGAATAAAAAAAAAATAGAGAGCATTCTAATGAAAATGAAAAAAAAACTATCATTACAAAATGTAACCCTTTTCTTGGGTCTGCTAGGGGATTGCAGAATGAAAACACAAGAAAACTGTTGAATGTTTTGTTTGTGTGTCATTGAATTGAAAAAACAATCTTTACAGCATTATCCCATTACTGGCATCTGTAGGGGGGACATATGCAACTGGAGAATAAAGGTCACATGTCCTGAGCAGTCACCATGAGATGTTTGGGTCTGAGTTTTTAATTTTACCCCTGATAGATAAAAAAAAACAAAAAAAAAACAAACAAACTTTTGACCCAACTGGAATTTGAAGAGGTATTCTCCTAGTTTGGGGTACAATGAGTTATGGATTCAGTCACACGCTCCCCAATTATTACTATTGAGTTATGTGAATTACATGTGACCATGACCTCAGCCAAAAACAGCAAGTTTCAAACACCAAATTTGTGTACTTTAGGAAGGTCATCTAGATAAGAAAAGGCACACTTTACAAAGAGGCATTAACTCAAAGTCCAACCACTAAATGTAAATGGAAAAATTTAGCCTGAAATGGTTTGACTGTGTCTTAATATAACATATGAAGAAAAGAAATGGTGTCAAGATTACCGAATCGTCTAAATTTGGCCGGCTTATTTTATTAAAAAGAAGGTAATTAAAAATTATGGTAACTTGAATAGTTGGTTAATTGATATATCATCCTCATAGGACAACTCCATAAATGCTAAGATCTCCACCTCTGTATATTCCCAGTGCATGTAGCACTGACAACCCCAGTTCTGTGTTTAAAAATCTTCTTTGGCTCCCTGCATAGCACTCTTATCTGGCATACCCCTTTTGACTTGACTTGAGGCAGTTTGCTCAAGGTTATAGATTCACATTCATTGCTTGATGGGCCCAGCCTAGTTGGGAGAACCACCCGACTGGACCCCACCAACATTTGGACAACCCGTGATCGATTCCCCTGGAAGCAGTGTGAGTTGTACTCGTGGTTAGAAAAAAATTACCCCTGCGGTCGACCCAGCCGCTGCTAGAAATGGGTACCAGGGTAGTACTCTGAAAAGGTGAGGAATGCCGTCTTGTGAGTTTCAATGCTTGAAGCGACACTCGATGCTTGAAGCGACACTATCCAGAAGTCTCCGAACACTTCTGGATAGGTGGCCGAGCACATACGGGTGAAAACTTGCATACAAAGATGGAGATTCAAGTCTAGCACTTGACCTTTACTTGAACTTGAATTAATAAAAGAAAAACAGTTCAAAAGTGGCCTCTTCACAACTAAATAATAATCATTCATGAATTAAATGTATTAAACAGTCATAGAAAATATTAAATTACATTGTTACAATCACTACAAGAATAATATTTTTAAAAATTTGTTTCAGTTCTAATTAGGTTTTTTTGTTATCAGATTTGACCATGAATGGACTTGTCCCTTTCTTCCTCCTGCTGGCCATCACTGGAAGTTCTCAAGCTAGTAAGTAGCTAAGGATTAACGGTTTACTTCAACATCACACACTTCACATATTTCTTTGAGAGTGCATAAAGTACTTTTGTTGTATGTTTCTGGTTGCAAGCATATTCTTTGATGAGACTAAAGAAAACCAGAAGACAAGAACACTATTGGCCATCATAGAAATGTGATTTTACAGAAGAATGCCATGAATATCATGGACAGCTAAAAAGAGTCATGGAGATGTTCTAAAACGAGGCCAAATCAAAAGGAAGCTTATTTTCAAAATAAGGAGGAAGCAATTTTTCCTGTGTGTTACCGGGGCCTCATTATGAGGGAAGTAAAGAATAGTGACACTGTGACCTTCCAGGCATGTCGTAAGAGACGACTAAGGAGGTTGATCGATGGCTTGACAAGCTGTCATTGTAAAATGTATTATGGAAACAGCGCCATATATTTTAGAGTAGTGATCTCTGCAATATGTGCCACTTTAGCACGCAAGGTTTCTGTTTTTGAGATTGTAGTTCTGTCCTATGGGCTGTCTTTGGCTCGAAAGGACGATATATAGATAGAATGATTATTTTGGGGCCATGTTATGAGAATGTAACTTCTAGAATAGTGACAACTGGAAAAAAAATTATGGAAAAAGAGATAGAGAAAAATTGAGAGAGAATATAGAAGACAGTTTAAAAGAGTTGTTTTTGTTGGAAATCAACAACAGAATCCTTACAGCTGTAGGTTATGAAGAGCTAGGATCACCAACACCAGCAGATATGGTACCTGATGATAATGATGATGATAATATGCAGGGAAGAAATGAAAAGATTTTTGAGAGTCAGTTCAAGAACACATAAAACCACTTTAACTATTTTTAACTTTGGCCAATGGGTATTTAAACAACAAGAGAATTCCAAAACAGGCTCTTCTATGAGAAACATCAGGGTACAGAAAAAGAGGAAGACCCAGAGAGACACTGAAAAGAACACCTATAAGAGAAGCAAAGTTAGCAGGCATAGACTCATCAGATAGGATTGAACATCTGTACCAGAATAGAGATTGGTGGTGAAAAACGCTACAAGCCGTATGCAGCATCAAACGGGGCAGGAAGAATCAAGAATGGGTGTATTTTAAAATCTATTTTACATCTTCGAGGGTCATGTCTGCTAGCATAGTGACCATGTCTCTCTACAAATTTCTATCTATACCGTTGTTTATCAATTCAGTTGTTTACTTTCTACTATTATCATCATCAAGGGTCGTGTCTGCTGGCAATGTTGATTATATTTCTTCAGAACTTTCTATATCATTTTCTTATCACTTACTCTATTCACTTCCTACCATAGCCTTCCCTTATACTGTTTTTTATCTTGATTTTCCTCTACTTCTTTCTCCTTCAATTTTTCCAGTTGTCACAATATCTTGCAGCTATTTTCTCATTACATCATCATCATCATCAAGTACTGGGCTTGCTGGCATAGGTGATCATGTCTATGTCTCTCCACAACTTTTGATCTCAACAGTTATTTATCATTTCTGTTGTTGGCCTTCTGCCAAACCATAATATTAAGCTGTTTGGTATCTTATCTCTTTGCTTTCCTCTATTTCTTCATCCCTCAATTTTTATAGTTATCACAATATATTCCAACTGTTCTCTTCTCATGGCCAAAAATGATGATTGTTTCTTCCTAATATTGGAAATTAGCTCTCTTTTTGCTTTGGCTTCTTTCAGAATGTTTTCATTAGTCTTCTTAGCATCACATAGTCAGAACATTATTATTTCTGATGTTGTGAATAAGCTTCCCTCTATCTTTGCACTACTTTAGAACATCTTCATTGCTCTTTATAACTGTTGGTGATATTTCCAAAATTTTCCTTTAAAATCATATTCCAGTGACTCCCAAGATTTTCTTGTGAGTTGTCTGACTGTTCAGAATTAACTTACATTTGTCAGGCTCTATGTAATAAAAGTAACAATAAAATCATTTATCTATTTCTATTGTCAACAAATTGTCTGCACAATTTTTTTTTCATACCCTGGAGTAATAACTCAGCTGAAAAGTTCTGCATCTCACCTCTGCATGCATGTCTACCAAATGAAATTATGCATATGCAAAATTTGACCTGCAAGTCACAAAATTAAAAGTAACTGATTATAACTGTTCGTCTCTTACCTCTTCCAGAACCCCAGATTATTTCAAGTCCTGAGGTCATAGGTGTCTATGTTGGGCAAGCAGCCATGTTCAGATGTCAAATCCAAAATCCGCAGGGTAGTGTGGTCAGTATTATAATACATGTTTACAGATTTCTTTGTAAGAAAAGACATGTTTTATAACATGATGTTAAATGTAATTTGTGTGTGTGTGTGTGTTAACACATACACCAAAACAATGTTCTGAATTAAAGATTAAGCATGAAAATGTAGTTATTGACTATTACCATGTATTTTTATGCTGGAATAATTTATTTTAAAATATTATAATTTTATATATTGGTCATTGCATTATAGTAGTAAACAAGGGCTTCTTCTATGCCTTCAAGTATATAGGAAAGATTGTGTTCACATTTTTCAATACCAATGACATTTTTGAAGATCTGTATCATGCCAGGCAGGCCTGCTTCCTCAAATATAAATTCACTGATTTATTTATAAACATACACATATTGTACATAAATTTGCTGGTACACATTTTTAGAGAATGGGTGAATCCCAGGATAATCTAAAAAATGATTTGCCATTTCTGAAAACTGAACCTGGATGATTCTGGTATTTGCACTAATGTTTGCACTAATGTTTGCACTAATGTGCATCTTGGTTCCTATTGCATACAACATCATCAGAAGAAGTAAACATGATAATCATACATTAAATTTGCTATCTGTAAATGCTGCATGAAGAGAGAGTTTGTGGTGTGTATTAAATACTCTCCATGTCTAATGATCTTTGTTGTATCATCAAACTTTGTACAGGGCCCACTTTGTATTGCACCACTTGTCCCTGTATTGGGCAAGCCTCCCAAATGTGACTGTCCCTTCCTCCTTTCTTAAATGTGCTCTGTCATTTGGTGTAAACTGTCAGTCTTGGTACTTTGCATTGTGTTCTGGTTTGTCTGTTGGGTCAGAATACGTCACACACCTGTCTACATAAAATTGACTTCACACACGTCTCTTGTACATCATCTTCATCATCATGTACCATACCGGTTGGTGTAGGCGATCATGTCCTTCCACAATCTTCTATCTACAGTGCATCATATCAGTTCTGTTGTTGACTGCTTTCCATGCCATGACACCAAGCTATCCAGTATTTTCTCTCTTTGTCATCCACGATCTCTCTTTCCTTTTATTTTGCCAGTAGTAACCAAGTATTCCAACTTTCCTCTTCACATGATGTGTCCGAAAAATGTTGATTGTTTCTTTCTGATGTTTTTTAGGAGCTGCCTTTTTGTGTTGGCCTCTTTGAGAACTTCCTCATTGGTCTTTTTAGCTGTCCAGGGAACTTTAAACATTCTTCTGAGAAATCCCATCTCTGTGGCCTCTAATCGTCTTTTCATTTGTTTGTCTATTGTCCATGATTCGCTTCCATAGGTCAGAATTGGTTCTATATAGCACAGATGAACTCTCTTTCTCATTTCTATTGACATAGATTTGTTGCATAATATATTTTTAATTTTCTGAAATGCTATTTTGGCCTGAGCTATTCTGCTTTTTATTTCCATGGTGCATCTTCCATCCGATTTTATTATTGTGCCCAAGTATTTGACGCGTTGCACTTGTTTCAAATTTGTCCTGTTTATTTTTATCCTGCATGCTGGTGATGATTGTTTCTTCGATATGACCATTACTTCTGTTTTCTTACTATTCAGACTGAGACCCTTCTTGATGCTTTCTTTCACTCTTATGTCTATCATTTCTTGTAGTTCATTCTCTGTCTCTGCTATTAAGACTGTGTCATCCGCATATTGCAAATTATTTATGTTGTGACCGTTGACTTCAATTCCTTTTTTGTCTACTATTGATCTCATAATATGTTTGCTGTAAAGTGAAAACAAATCCGGCGACAGAACACAGCCTTGTCTGACTCCTTGTTTTATAAGTTGAAATTGTCCTGTTTGGCTGTTAATTCGTATTGCTGCTGTTTGTTGCCAGTACATGTTTTTTATGATTCGCAGATCCTTGCCATCAATGTTTAATTTCTCCAGCATATTTACTATTTCCACATGCTTTACTTTGTCAAATGCTTTTGTGTAGTCTATAAAGCACATATATAGATCTTTATTTACCTTTGTAGATCTTTCTATCAATGTTCTTAAGATGTATATTGCATTATTGGTGCTCTTTCCTTCCATAAATCCACATTATTCCTCACTTATTTCTGGTTTTATTTTGTTTCTTACACGTCTCATGATGATTCTTAGTAATATTTCCATCATATGGCTCATGAGACTAATAGTGCGATGGTTGTCACAATCAGTGGCGCCTGACTTCTTTGGTATGGCTACAAAGATAGATTTTAGTAGATCTTCTGGTATGTGTCCAGTGTTATATATGTCATTGAGTAGTTTTGTTATGACTTGTACTCCCAGCTCTCCTAATGCATTTATCTCTTCGATTGTTATATTGTCGGGACCTGGAGCTTTGCCTCTTTTCATGTATTGAATTGCGTCCTCCACTTCACTCTGCATAAATGAGGGTCTTGTGTCTTTGTTTGAATTGTTTAACTTTGGTCTTTCATCATCATAGAGTTGACTGATATATTCTGTCCATCTTTCCATTATCTTCTCCTGTCCCATTATTATATTTCCTTCCTTTGACTTTACACATCCTGAAACTTTAACTTCTTTTCTTCCTGTTAATTCATTTAACTGATTGTGCATACATTTTGAGTCTTTCTTTTGTTGTTTTTCCATTTCTTCACATTTCTGTTTTAACCATCCTTCTTTTGCTTCTCTGCCTTTGTTCTGGATCTCTTTGTGCAATATTTTGTTTGTTCGTTCTTTTTTCTTATGTTTTCTTCTTTCATCCATTAGTTGTAATATTTCTTCTGTCATCCATTTCTTTTTGTTGATTCTTTTGGTCACTGGTATAACTTCTTTTGATGTTTGTTGAATCGATTGTTTGAGCATTTCCCACTGCTCCTCGATGTCCTGTATTTTCTCAATAGCATTATATCTATTTTGTACTATCGTGCTGTACTTATCGCTCATCTGTTTATCTACTCTAAGTATATCTAGTTCTAATTTTATATTTCTTGGGGATTTCTGTGCCTTCCATAGTTTTATTCTTATCTTTCCAACTACCGGTACATGGTCACTATTGCAATCTGCTCCTGGCCTTGTTTTAACAGATGTTAGTCCATTCCTGAATACCTCTTGTACATAAGAATAGAAATACTTTATTTACACAGTCCACTGAATATAGTTTCTCAACACAACATCCCGGTGGCATAGATCACTGCTCAAGTATCAGAGTAATGCTAAGGAGGTTCCAGTTACCTCCTAACTATTCGTAATTAATCTCAGGGCTCTCTCATCACACACTGAATCAATTATCTCTGTTCACATTACCTGAACAGTGTACAGAACTTAACAACCAACATACTGTCCACGTCATAAATTCATCTCATAGAACATATCATTACAAACACTTTCTCACTAGTTTGCTCACTGTCACTCCACAGTATGATTACAGAACATCCAGCTTCGTAAATTAAGGATCCAGTCTCACTTGTTCCTTTAATTCACTTCTCCCTAAGCGAAATGTTCACAGTCTGGTCGTACTACACATGGCTAGCTAATATGGGCATTCACCATGTTACTACTAAAATAGATCCACTTCTCAAATAACTTAGATTACAGGGGACTGACTCAATGAATCTCTCTGAAAACTTCATCTTACACACTTCTAACTAAAAAGAGCGTTTGCCCTGTTACTACTAAAATGGATCCACGCCATAATGATCCGGACTGGCTTCCTACCTCTTGAGCTTACATGTGATCTCTTACTGTTTTCTATCTGCGCAGCCCAAAAAATGTCTCATGTCTCAACTAATGGAAATCTCCCCACACCATTCTCCCAGCCAATGGAATCACTTCCTTTTCTTAACTGTATTTACTCTTCGTGTATCCCACTTCCCATTGACTTTTCCCAAGAACTACCTGCGTCTCACTCTGGTCATCCCAATCTTCACGCAAGACCCTTAACTCATACAGTCTGTGCTTCTTAATTTCTCTTAACACACCATGATTATCTCCACCTCTTTATACCTTTACACTCCCTCTTACACCAACCTCATCAAGGAAGTTTTTGCTTGCTGTTGTTGCTTCTCAACTCAGGGTTCTCTATAGTGTTTTTCTATGTTTACTTTTTTTTCTTTTGCTCTGTATTTCCCATACAATGACTTGCTTTACAATTCTCTTGTTGTCTCTTCTCATCACATTTTCAAAATATAAGCACCTTTTTTTCTTGATTATAGATGTTGTTAGATGCACAGCCATTTCTTTACTTCTGTACTAGCCTTGAATTAATTCGAGGGATATAAAGTTTTTCCTGAGACATTTATTTTCAAATTTATTTTATGAAATTATTTCTATTGCTTCAGTTGTTTTTCAGCTCTCACATGCATAAGTAAGACTGAATAATATGTTCCAATGTATTAATAAATAGTTGTAACGTTTGAAAATAGTAATAAAATATTTAATTAGAGAATAAGTAGGACATGAATATTATGAGAAAATAGAGTGGTAAAATAATTAATATTTGTGGCAATAAAATGCCCCAAAAGAAGAAAGATTGTAGAAAAGATTCATCACCTTGAAGAACGCTTAAAACATGATCAAGTTGTTTAACAATTTAATTTTGCTTCGGGACAACATGTGTTGAGATGTCAATAAGTTTGTAATAATCATTGCTTTTTTCATATAATTTGTTAGCTTGTTAAGATTATGAGATTGTATGCAGAAGAAGTGAGCCGAAGTGTATTTTTTTCTCGTCATTATGTAAATTAGCCCATACAAAATGGACTACTTTTTGGTGGAAGTGATTTAATTTTGCCTACAGGTTAACACATACTTTATTTGTTCATCTGGAGCCAGAACTTTTCTTGGTTATCATTTGTCTTTCAGGTGAGCTGGAGCTCAGTGACCTACAACTTTAAACTTTTCCAGGGAAGCCACTTCTTGGCTGATGATGCTACCAAATATTCACTGATAAATATGGCAGGTAGGAGGACATTTTTATATTTTAAAAAGCTATTTATGTTTGAAACTTTCTGTAATGAAATGTTTTTGTATATGATAATTTTATTTATCATTTGTAATTGACTAGATAGTCCATACACATTTTCTAGCCCCCCTCTTTGATTGCACAGCTTTCTAGCGAATTCTACTTTAATAATCAATTGTTGTTGATTTACATTTAAGCATTGACTTCCATATTTTGAAATTATTACTTCAGTTGAATCATGTTGATTAATTCTTTTTTGGCATAATTTTTTCAGGCTAGATTTTTATTTTGTTTTCAAAGAATTCATTATTTCTATTTTTTTAAACATTTAATGTCATAAACTCATTTATCATTAGAAATAAGAGTAGTCAGATAAATTGCTGTTTTGATGAGTATTTTCTGTTTGATTACTCAGAACCCATTACGTTTTGCTCCTGAAAGATTCTACTTTTAATTCTAGAGTCACCAAATTGATGTGACAGAAATAAATACATAATGAAAAGTAGCAGATACCAGTATGGTAAAGGATTAAAATGTCTAATTCTATCTATCTATTGACCTTTCGAGCTGTAGCCGGCCCATAGGGCATAGACCCAGATACTCTTTCTCTTATCTAAATTTTTATTCTAGCAGTTTTCAATCCTTCTAAAGATATTTTATAAAATCTCGCCATTTGTCTCTGTTCTGTGCAAGCAACTTTATCTCATTGAGGGAGCCGATTCCTGCTGCTCTTGCCATTCTGATCAATGTTCTTCTCAATGTCTCTCTGGAATGTCTAATTAGGGACAGAAAAAAAAACTCATAGATGAATAAGACAAACAGAATAAGCGGCACATAAAAATGAAACAAGTACCAGATATAAAAGGGTAAAAGTTATCAGCTGAGAGTGAACTGCAGACTTTACAAATGTTGTTTATTAAAATAGAGAATTCATAACCATGAAGAAAGGAAATATACAATAAAAAGCCACCATAGATGTTGCTGAATATTCTAGAGCCTGAAATAAATTTTAACATAAATACAGAAATTATAATGACAAATATAAAAAAAATAATCAAAGACAACTTTCAAGAGTAGGAAAGTTCCAAATCATGGCAGCTTAAATGCATAACTTTTGAAGGCATATTCAATGAAGGTAGGAGAAATGCTGAGACTAGATCTTGATCCTTCCTACAATGTCATGTCACATAGGGCTTGTAGTGTTTTCCAACACCAATCTCTATTCTGGTAGAGATGTTCAATTTTATCTAATGAGTCTATGCCTGCCAACTTTTCTTCTCTTATAAGTGTTCTTTTCAGTGTCTCTCTAGGTCTTCCTCATTTTTTTTGTATCCTGATGTTTCCTTTAGAAGAGCCTGTTTTGGAATTCTCTTGTTGTATCTTATCAGCTGAGACTACTTTACCACAAATTCAGAAAATAAACATAAAGTCATCCTCTTTTGACTGTTATAGACAATGTAATGAGATGATCACCAATAGCATACTCCTGCTGGATGAAAACAATGTACAGCCTATAATGTTCTCAGTTCAGTAAGACAATGAATGTGAGGATCAAATAGCATTAATAGCCTATTTCTGCCATTTCAATACACAAATTTAATACGGTAAACAGTTCTGGTTGAAGGTAAACTTCAAATTGACTGATTTAATTTTTGCCAAACTTAAGAATTTTAACACCACTCAAATTATACAACCAAGAATTTTAGTTTTAAGAAAATCTCTCATATCTTGAAAGCAGTAACATTATTTGGAAGTACAGGTGAGCAGTAACACCATTTAGAAGCACAGCTGAGATATCAGCAAAAGTGTTTTTTTTAAATCGGAAGAATTTAGTGTTTTAAAGTCAGCCAAGTACAAGGACAAGAACTAAATGAAGAGAATGCTACATAATTGAGTGATTATATATGGAAATGAATAACTCAATATGGAAATAAATGACTCAATAACTCAATATGGAAATGAATGATTCAATATGGAAATGAATGTTAGGGAAAAACAAAAAAACAAATCTTGTCATCAGTTTGTACAATCTGTCTGAAGTTAAAAACTCACATAGCATAATATTTTGACTAAACAAAATCAGCAACCAAAGTCTTATCAAGAGGTGTAGTAAAGAGAAAATGCATACATTGATATGTTGAGGGGGGAACTGAACAGCTCATGTTGTCAGAAGAGATCTAAAAACTGGCATACAGTGGACTATGGAGGAAAGACAGAAACAGAACAATGGAGGTAGGGGATGAATTGTATGGGTCAGACTCATGGACTGGATAAAGTGGATTGAAGTAGGTCACATAAGGCTGGCTGCTGCATACACACATTAAGGGAAAACAATGGGAAGGGACAACAGGTGATGTTGTGAAATGAGGACCACAATGGGAAATGTCAATAGGCGATGTTATGAAATTATGACCACAATGGGAAGGGACAACAGGTGATAATGCAAAGCTGTAAGGAAATGGAGTTAAAAATGTGGCCTTCTGCACTCGTTTCTAACTAGAGATGTACTCTTCATGTTCAACAAACTGCTAGTTTCAATCATATTTAAATCAATTAATAGGTGCATTTATCATCTGTATTTCATTACATTTTTTGTAGGGGGACAGATATACAATCTTCAGATTTTGAATATTGATAAATCAGACCAGGGTTTCTACAAATGTGCCATTGAAGGAACTGATCAACAAATCATCACACAACTTAAAGTTCTTGGTACGTAAGAATAAAAGTAGAAATTTTTTCTTTGCTACTGAGTGTTGCTTTCAATAACAACCTGAATAACTCATAATATATTTTTAATGAATCTATTCCAGCACTGGTCAATCCGTTGATGAAAGGTTGGGGCAGTATGTTCAGTACAGTTGCAGTGTAATAATGCTAATCATTTATAACTTCCAAATCTGTTTGCTATTCCCTTTTTGTAGAATCATCACTGAGCTGTGTTTGTGAGTCACAACACTCAGAAAACAACTTATACTTGATGGCAATGACAACTGACTTGTAAACTGATAAACTGACTAATCTAATGTACATTTCGGTGGACAATTATCTATTTCTGTGTGTCTAAAATAATTTGTTGTCTCTATTTCATTTATGATCTCTCTGTTCTCTTTTGGAATATACCCTAGGGACTAGGGCCACTGGCTTGTTCACCACAGCTGACTAGCTGTTATGTCAAATCTTCTTCCGGGGGGACTAGTTGGTTTCGAGGCAAGACGCCAGTCTCAAAATAATGAGGTTGTGAGTTCAAATCCCGGCTGCACCACTTGCGATTTTTATTTGTGGTATCTCTCTGCAGCAACCACCCCTGGTCTCAGCAGTGAGGCCCAGCTTAAAACGTCTATTACTCATCGACGGAAAAAATACTCCTGTCCTAACTCTACTAAAAAAAAAACGGAACTGGACACGAAAGATAAGAAAATATATGCAAAAAAGTCGGGGCTGGTCCCAAAGTAAAAATAGTTAGACACAAAACCCAAAAAAAGTTAGATGCAAACTCAAAAAATCAAGTTCGTTATGCCCTTGTCATAACCCTATTTATTTTCACTCTACGACTTATATTGGAGGAACACATTGAAAAGCAAAAACCTTTTGTACTTAACTTCATCGACTTCAAAAAAGCATTTGATAGTATTCATAGAGATTCTTTGTGGAAAATTCTGAAGCAATATGGCTTACCATCAAAAATCATAAATATTATCAAAGACATGTATGATGGTTACACATGTGCAGTTCGAACAGAGGAAGGACTGAGCGAATGTTTCCCAATAGAAACTGGGGTTAAACAAGGATGTATTTTATCGCCCTTGTTATTTGGAATTGTTATGGACTTCATAATGAAGAAATGCTGCATTGGTAATAAAGGCATCGAATGGATACAAGGAGACCATTTGGAGGACCTGGACTTTGCTGATGACATAGTTCTCATCAGCAATCAGATAAAAACGATGCAGGAAAACACAAATGAACTATCATCAATAGCCAGCAAAATTGGGCTTGAGGTCAATCATGAAAAGACTAAAGTCATGAAAAGTTTAATTCCAACAAGTGACAAAATATACATGGAAAACAAACCAGTAGAAGAGATCGATCACTTCATCTATCTTGGAAGTCACATTGATCGAGAAGGGGATACGAGCAAAGAAATTAGAATCAGACTGGCTAAAGCAGCAATGTCTTTCAGAAGCCTTGAAAAGTTGTGGAAATCAAAACTCATTAGCACAAACACAAAACTTAGGCTATTCAAATCAAATGTACTATCAACCCTTACGTATGCGTGTGAAAGCTGGAAAACAACAAGAGATATAGAAACAAAGTTGAACGCATTCGAAAATAAATGTCTAAGGAAAATACTTGGTATAGAATGGAACGAATTCAAAACAAACGAGGAAATTAGAGAAATCGCCAATCAACCACTAATATCTTCAGTAATAAAGAAAAGACGATGGTCATACATTGGACATGTGATGAGAAGAGATAATAATCGAATAGCAAAGCAAGCCCTCATATGGGAAACAACAGGTAAAAGAAAAAGAGGAAGACCCAGGGAGACACTGAGAAGAACATTGATGAGAGAGGCAAGAGCAGCAGGAATCGGCTCCCTCAATGAGATAGAACTGCTTGCACAGAACAGAGACAGATGGCGAGATTTGATAAAATATCTTTAAAAGAAAACTGCTAGAACAAAAATTCATATAGGAGAAGGTGTATCTTGGTCTACGCCCTATGGGCCAGTTACGGCTCGAAAGGTCAATAGATAGATAGATAGATAGATAACCCTATTAAGAGAAAATGGTACTACCAATCATGTGGATTACCCCTTCCTGTCATAACTCTAATACAAGAAAGTACTACTACTCATGAAAGTTACGTCTCTGTCATAACCACACTAAAAGAAAGTACTATTACCAAACATAAAAGTTACGCCTCTGTCATAACCCTACTAACAGAAAATGGTACTACCAATTATGAGGGTTACCCCTTCCTGTCCTAACTCTACTAAAAGAGAGTACTACCACTCATGAAAGTTATGCCTCTGGCATAACCCCACTTATTTTTTAAGGCAGGGATGCCTTCTGTCTCCATTGCTCTTTCTACTGGCCATAGATTGGATTATGAAAATAACTCAAAACAACAGAAATGGAATCCAGTGGTCACTGATCAAACAACTTGAGGATTTAGACTTTGCTGATGACATAGCTCTACTATCACACAGTCATGAACAGATGCAGGATAAAATGAGCATACTTGATGAGAGATCACAATAGCTAGGACTGAAGATTAATAGAGATATGATCAACATTATGAGAATTAATACAGTTGGCAATAAACAAATAAAACTAGGAGAAATACCTCTATTAGATGTACAATCTTACATATATCTGGGCAGTAATATAGATAAAAAGGGAGGAACAGATAATGATACCAAAATAAGGATATCAAAAGCAAGAGGAGCTTTCATTGCACTGGGAAACATATGGAAATCCAAAGAAATTAGGTTAAATACAAAAATAAAAAATTTTCAACTCAAATGTTAAGGCGGTCCTATTATATGGCTGTGAAACATGGAGAACAACAAAATTGACAATCACGAAGATACAGACTTTCATTAATGCATGCTTATGCAGAATAAAAGGATGGAAATGGCAGGACAAAATCACTAACATAGAATTATGGAAATGTACCAGTCAAACACCAGTGGATAAAGAGATACAGTGAAGATGATGGCGCTGGATAGGACACACACTACGGAAGCCACCTGAGAGTATTACACAACAGGCTCTTAATTGGAATCCTCAGGGGAAAAGACAGAGAAGAAGACCAAGGAATTCTTGGAGAAGACAGATAGAAGCAGAGATGAGGATGATGGGGAGGACGTGGAATGATCTTAAATGAATGGTAAGAGACAGAACGACTTGGAAAGTGTTTGTTGAAGACCTATGCTCCACTGGGAGCTAAAAAGGTAGAAGAAGAAGAAGATAACCCCACTAATAGAAAGTACTACTCATGAAAGTTACACCCCTGACATAACCCGTCAAAAGAAAATGGTACTTCAAAGCATGAAAGTTACACCCCTGACATAACCCGTCAAAAGAAAATGGTACTTCAAAGCATGAAAGTTACACCCCTGACATAACCCGTCAAAAGAAAATGGTACTTCAAAGCATGAAAGTTACACCCCTGACATAACCCGTTAAAAGAAAATGGTACTTCAAAGCATGAAAGTTGCGCCCCTGCTATAACTCTATCTATCTATCTTTCTATTGACCTTTCGAGCCGTAGCCGGCCCATAGGGCGTAGACCAAGATACTCCTTCATCTGAATTTTTGTTCTAGCAGTTTTCAATTCTTTTAAAGATATTTTATCAAATCTCACCATTTGTCTCTGCTCTGTGGAAGCAGCTCTATCTCATTGAGGGAGCCGATTCCTGCTGCTCTTGCCTCTCTCATCAAAGTTCTTTTCAGTGTCTCTCTGGGTCTTCCTCTTTTTCTCTTACCTGTTGTTTCCCACATGAGGACTTGCTTTGCTATTCGGTTATTATCTCTTCTCATCACATGTCCAACATATGACCATCGTCTTTTCTTTATTACTGAAGATATTAGTGGTTGATTAGCGATTTCTCTAATTTCCTTGTTTATTTTGAATTCGTTCCATGCTATACCAAGTATTCAACTTTGTTTCACCGTTCAACTTTGTTTCAATATCTATCATCATCATCATCATGTACCCTGCCGGTTGGCGTAGGCGATCATGTCCCTCCACAATCTTCTATCCACAGTGCATCGTATCAGTTCTGTTGTTGACTGTTTTCAATATATCTATAACTCTACTAAAAGAAAATGGCACTAACAAGTATAAAAGTTACGCCGCTGTCATATCCTACTAACAGAAAACAACAGTCTTGTTATAACTCTATAAAGTTGTCTTTCCATCACAAGTCCATTAATTTACCGTCCATGGCTCTTTAAAAACAATGCCACACTAGAATTTCTTAGGTTGTTGTTATTCTAACATTCAGCGGTTAAACTCATCAGGGCGCCCCGCGTACATGACTAGGCCGGTGTCAGTTACTCAAGCGGGCAATTTCCCCCAAGTAGCGGCTTTGTGGTGGTCACCTGATAAACTCATTAGCGAGCCCCATGTGTGTTTCTCTAGGTGTCAGTTAGTTAGTCAAGCACTTATGTAAGTTCCATGTTATTGACATGTTACCATTAGATGCAAAGAAATTTTAGAAAATTTTTAAAGTTGTCTTGAATAAAAATTCTATAAGACTGTTTTGAGAGAATGTACAAAGTACCACAGATGATGTTACCCCAATATCCCCGACACATTTCACCCCTACCGGGCCCCATTCCACAAAAATTTCTCCTTTCGTCACGGTAAGCCCCAAGAGGTCACTATGACATCAGCCAAACAATTGAGGCTAGACTTTTATATAACAAAAAATAACCCTAACACGTTAGGCTAGACTTTCATATAACAAAAAATGACCCTAAAACGTTAGGCTAGACTTTCATATAACAATAAAATAACCCTGACACATTAGGCTAGACTTTTTTATAACAAAAAAAAGGCTTTTCTAGCTTAACAATTTGTGAGTGAAAACGAAACCTATACTACTGATGTGGATCTATAGGAAAATAAGGAGAATTGGGTGGAAGGAAAAGAAGACAAATAAGAGAGTCCTGAATCAGCTGAATATGAAATAACTACTTAACATAATTTTAAAAAAAGACAACTGAAATTTGTTGGAATGTTAAAGAGACATAATATTCTTCTAAAAGTAATCTTGGAAGGAAAGGTACAAAGTAAACGAGGCAGAGACAGACCAAGGCTACAGTGGACTGATAATATAAAAATGTGGACAGGTGAGCCTATGACAACATGCACCATCAAGACAAGAGACATAGTAAAATGTATGGTAGCCAACTTTCGATGTGGTGACGGCAATAGTAAATATGTGAAAAAGCTTTTCAGAGGAATTAAGATGACAAAAATGATCACTTAAATATACCAAACAAAAGAAAACATAATTTAGCTCAAACATTTCTCAGTGAAGTTCTAACAGTAATTGTCATTTAGAGCCTGACATCAACTCCCTCACTGAGATTAACTCTTTCCGTACGTTTCGCCGCATAGTGCGCCATGCTGAATTTGATTAGTGTGAACACTATCAAACCATATTTATTTTACATGTCCTGTATCATCTGGGTATTGGTGGAATCTAAAACTTGTTCAATTATCTAAACATTCATATATAATATGTAATATGTTAGATAAATATAAATATGTAGATTGATTCTTAAAACCATGAACAATCTTGTCTCTGAAATCTCCTCCGTTGCGTCGATAAAAAGCTTCCATTCGGAGAGATATGTTGTGATATAAAATGCAGGTCCCTTGGCAAGGTCTAATGCTCGATAACAAAGGTCATCAGACACAGAGAGTCTCGAATTTCTACCCTCTGTGCCATCTTCAGATCAAAAGGACAATAAATAGAAAGAAGCATCGAGTATTACAAAAGTAGCCTTAAAGAAAGTGATATGTTTAGCAAAGATATCTGTGGCTTATTGATATTAATATTGATGTCCAACATACAATAATGAATTAAACGTGAAAAGAGTGCACCCTTTTCCCCTCATGAAACAATTTATTGGGCTCTTTAAGATTAATAGTTTTCCAATTTGTATCCACAGACAGGCCAAGTATGCTCTTACCTGAAGGAAGCACTCTAAACGTCACTGGTAAGTCATATACACTCTCTCTATACACTCTCTCTATACACTCTCTCTATACACTCTCTCTATACACTCTCTCTATACACTCTCTCTATACACTCTCTCTATATACTTTCTAAAAGCTAATCAAATGAAATACTGTGTCCATATTATATGAGAACCTCAGTGGCAGCATGTTGCCTTTGCTAGAAAGTAAACTTCGGTTCAATTGCTGTTTCACACTCTAGTTGACCCTGCTGAAAAAATAGGTACTTTTTACAATGAGTTGGGGAAGGTAAATAACAGTGAGGGAGAACACTGGCCCCTTCACTTTTAAATATTATTGCCTTTTATGGTGAAGTTACACTCCCCTTTGACTTTGAAATGATATACACTTTTTTTAAAAATCCTATTATATGTTGATTGCAGTTAATTTCAATCTCTTTTACATTTTGCTTTAAGTGATCATTATGAAAGATTATTCTTTGTGTTTTGCTTTGTAATGCAACTATCACTTCCGGTCAATATGGTGGATAAGGCAGCAAGAACCATTAAGGCTCTGTCTGAAAAGTGTTTCTTGTTGCAGTTTCCTCATATTCCAAGTCTGGCTTGTTGCTGGAGCTACTGAGTTTAGTGTTCTGCGCACACTGTGAGCTGTGTTTTTAATCTGTATCATGTTTTGATATTCCGATTGCTTGCGATGAATGATGATATCATATGACATGGGACAGTTCAGCTGCATTCATTGTTGATGCTGCTACGCTTTATGTCTTTTGACATGTGCTGTAGCTGCTATGATGGGGACTACAGTTGTCTTTTTTTGTTTGGATCCTTCAATGAGATTTGATGATTCCACTGGCATGGGTGGTTGAACAATTATGGATTTTTATTTGTTTGCAGTGATACTGGGGCCTTCGACTAACTACAACTACTACTATCACAGTTTTTTTGCTGCCATTAAGAGATAACATTTTAAATCTGTATGTTTGTAGTATCTTATAATGCTTGCACTAAATCTCATTAGCTGTACCTAGAATAGTTTGAAATACAAGTTAACTGTCAGCTTTAAGTCAAGTGCTATCTATTTCAAGGGATGGTTGCAATGAATCTCCATTTAATTTTCCTCTTGTTCTGGTGTTATAATTTCTTCTTGATCCTCGCACTTCTTTGCTCTATGTTTTGCACTTATAATCCATTCTCAGCATGCAATTATTTGGGATTGCTTCCTTAAACTCTGTTTTTTCTTCACTTTCTTTCAAAGCAGCAGTTGGTTGTACCCAGAGTTGTACCTCATCAAACTACAGTCCTACCAGACTAATAAGTCTCCAACCTGAGGATGTGTCAATTTGTCCTTCTCTTCAGTGGATCGTTTACCAGAACTACCATGCCCATCCTGCATAGACTGCTTGGGTCTTTTCTTCTGCTTTAATATTACCAGGCCTTGCTCCCTGGACGTGCTCATGGTGTAGATGTTTGAGAAGGAAAGCTGACAATCTTGATACTTCTCAGAATTTTGTACACAGGGTGGCCATTTGTGTTTCTTGATAATATTACAGTGTGTTTATTAAAATGTGTTTTTTTATTCACAGTTTTCTACTATAAAACTGTTCTTTCTAATACATGCAAAAACAGATAATATTTGTTAATGGTGGTTTAAAACTACACATTTTACATTATGAGATATTACATTATTTTATATTATTAAGAAAACCAAACATAGAATATTCAACTCAAATGTTTTATCAACCCTTACCTGTACACGTCAAAGCTGGAAAAAAACAAAAGAGATTAAGAGAAAACCAAACGCTTTTGAAGACAAATGACTAAGAAAAATACTCTATGTACTATGGAATAAATTCAAGACTAATATAGAGATAAGAGAAATGGCCATGCAACCAATAATCTCCTCTATAATTAGTAAGAGAAGATGGACATATGTCGGACATGTGCAGAGAAGAGACAACAAGAGAATTCCAAAATAGGCTTTTCTATGGGAAACATCAGGGTACAGAAAAGAGGAAGACCTAGAGAGACACTGAAAAGAACACTTATAAGAGAAGCAAAGAAGGCAGGTATTGACTCATTAGATAAGATCAAACATCTCGCCAAGAATGGAGATGCATGGTGAAAAGCACTACAAACCCTATTTGATGTCTAACAGTGTATATATATTTTATATTAATATTATTTCTATATTTACACAAAAATGTACAAAGTTAATTGATTGTGTGTATCTACAGACTGCTGTCTTGCTGAGGGAGTTTCCAAATCATGTTTGCCAGTATGCTATCCAAGTCAAATAGACCTGCAGGAATTTAATCTTAGCTCTAACTGTGGGACTCTGAAGAACATTAAGGGACTTTCCAAATGTCTAACAGGTCAGAGTTCTGATCTAAAGCTGGTCATTTGTGTTGACATTGTTATTGGAATTGTTGATTTGCATTTTATCATTCTATTAATTCTATTCTAATATAACATCATTCTATTAATTATTTTAGTGAAGAAGTTCACCTCAAGGCCACTTGAGAGAGTAGCTTTTGGTACATATTTTAATCTTTTGTGTTCACCAGAAGACTATTACATTTTGTCGTTCACTCTAAAAAGGACATTAAGTTGTTTTTGTGTTTAGTAATGGTTTTATTGAGCTGTAACATCTGTGCTTTATAGATCCATTACATCTGACTCCTGTATAACATTTTGGGGTACTAGATTAACTTTGTCTTTTCTAGCCATAGTTGCTTGGTCAGACTAGTTAGTTATCATGGCTAAAGCAGAATGTTAGATCTTGGTCAGTTCTCTTATACTGACATCATCAATTAGCTGTGTGTTGCTGCTTCCTTCATCCCATGATATGTCTGTAATTTTAGCCTCTCATTTTAACCCTATTCTTAAAATATGACATTTACAATTTAAATAACAACTTTGCACATTATAACTGTCCATGCTTCCTAATGAATTAGCCAGTGAATATTAATTTAGCATCTCTATCATCTTTTATAGACTAAAACAGACCAAATTCTTTCATTGTAGGCCTATAAATATTTTCTTGGTTTTTCAATTAATTTTTCTGTGAAATGATGTTTGTAGTAAAATATTAATCATTTTTAAAGTTTATTCAATTGGGTCTTTCAATACCTTCAGAATAGAACGGCCAGAGTACAAGTTCAAGGTCAACTAAGTAAGAAGGTCTCTATCAAACAAGGTGTCCCACAAGGTGGAGTCTTGTCCTCAACACTCTTTTTAATTTTCATAAATGACATCGTAATGGACATTCCACCCAGAATGCACTCACCAATATACACAGATGATCTGGCCTTATGGGCTCGCGAGGAAAGTATGTTGGTGGTTGGACCCAGGATGCAAGATGCCCTAGGTAAACTTGAAAAATGAACAAACACCTGGTTCTTACCAGTCAACGGAAAAAAAACTACATATACAATTTTCAGCCTATCAAGAAACACACTCTCTGCAAACTTGAAGATAAAAGACCATACACTGCCTATTGACCAAAACCCAACATATCTTGGCGTCAGCCATGAATCGCAGAATGACTTGGAAAAATCAGATCGGGCAAGGAAAAAAGCCAGAAAACGAACAAATATTATGAAGAAATTGGCAGGAACGGACTGGGGAGCAGACAGCAATATCTTGAAACGACTATACGTAGGAAGAGTCAGACCAGTTATAGAGTATGGAGTCACAGCCTGGGCTATGGCTTCCAAATCACACCTTAGAACAAAGTTAACAGAACACAGAACCAATCTGCCCATATCATCACTGGTACTATGAAATCTACATCTATCAAGACTCTAGAAACAGTAACAGGTTTACAACCCTTAGGTGACAGATGGGTCACTAAAGTATTGCAACAAGCGGAGAAATATAGAAGGCTCCTTAGCCACCCCATGCACCAAAGAATAACTGGTTCCAAAGCAATGCACCAAAGAATAATTGTACGACTAAAGAGGAGCAACTTCGCTGCAATTGCCAATGAACTAACTACTGGAGACCCAGTACTTTCCCAAACAATATCGAAACCCTTGGGCCCATCTGATGTCTCCTCATGAAAAACATAAAATACCAGAACTTAAGGAAAATATAACAGGAATCATGAAAAAAAGCACCCAATCAGACACAGAAAGAAAACACATAGCAGAAAAACACATACACGATACCTACCCACAGGACTCTTGGTCCCACATATACACAGTTGGCTCTGCTACAAATGCCACCAGAAATGGAGGAGGAGGTGTGTTCTTGACGCTGAATAATCAGGACGAGATCACCAAGTCAATAGCTACTTGGAAATTCTCAAACAACTTTAAAGCAGAAATTGAGGCCATCAGAGATGCTGCAACACTGGCTACTCAACACAAAAATAACATGCACAATAAAGTGGTGATTCTGACTAATGCGCTGTCAGTACTATCAGCTCTAAAAAGCCCCAAGAACAATGAATTAGATGACTTGAAAACAACCCTAGACCAACTATGCAATAACTTCAAGAGAGTAGTCATTCAGTGGATACCATTATACTGTAATATACAAGAGAACAAACTCGCAGACAAATTAGCTAAAGATGGAGGAAGATTACCACAAGAGAACCATCCGCTCAGTTATGATGAAGCCAAATCCATCTTCAAAGGTCAGTTCCATGAAAAATGGAAACGAGAACACCCAAAGCATAACGAGAGTGATGGATACCACCAACTATCAAGGAGGGATCAAGTCTTCATACTTCACCTACGTACTGGCCACAATAAAATGAGAAATCACATGTTCACCAAATTCAAAATAGGTACAACCAGCCTAAGCCACTGTACACTGGACAATATGACTACAAAACATGTTCTACAGGATTGCCCCCAGTAAACAGACCTGAGAAGAGCAACGTGGTCCACCTCCCTGGAAGAGAAACTATATTGGGCAATCGATTCGCTTAAACAGACAGCTGACTTCATGAGAGAGTCTGGAATCCTACTCTGATAGAGTCTTGATCACAGAGAGAGAGAGAGAGAGATTTTAAAGTTTTAAAATTATAGATGCACCAGAAGGGAATCATTTCTGATTTTATTGCTAATGCTCAAATCACTAAATATTGCTTTACAGAAAAAACTGACAAATTAAACTTTTATTAGAAAATACAACTTACATATCCAGTTACCTTTAGGACTTTGAGATTTTTAAAATAGTTTTTTTTTCAGCGGAGGAATGTATGTCTATAATGCTACTAGCGCATACATTGTCAGAATTCAGCTAATAAATTTGGACAAATCTTTACTCTCTCTCTCTTTTTTCCAGGTGGCAGCAATCATGACAACTGTTGTCTTAACAAGAGAGTGAATGCCCCTTGCCTTGATATCTGTCACAATAATGTTCCAGAAAATGCTGGCATAGTTTACTTCAATGGATGCTATGCTGAAAATGTTGTTAAAGGAATATTTAGTTGCTTTGAAATAGGCTTAGGTAAGTCTTTCTGTGTTTCCTTTTTTCTATTATTCATTATTTTTTTCTTGTTTTCTTCCCTGTTACTTTTCTTCTTCAGTTCAGACTGGCATCACCTCAGTAAGGATATTCCCTTATCTGTTCCATCACCCATTCCAGCAATCATTACAGCACTCATCTACTGATTGTTCCTGTCTTACATTGATTGAACATATTGTGTTGTTTTCCTATCCATTATTCCAATCTTCTTTAACATGTGGATTATCATCAGCTTTTATCATCAGCTTCTCCTGGAGTTCATCCAGCCTCTGAAAATGGGCGTTAGAGACTTGCTGTAAGAAAGTAGAATTCCCTGGCATAATTTTGCTAACACATCAGTGATAAATGTACTGATGTTCATTACAAAACTGTTGAACTAACCATATATTCCCCTTAAAATGACATAGTTCTTATCAGTATCATGGTGAAAGTGATGTAAGAAAAGATAAATTCCATCATCAATGACTAGTAATGTAGGACTTGAGATCAACTAAAAAAGAATGTAAGTAATGGAAAATCAAATTCATTTAAAGGAAAAACAGTGGAAGAAGTAGATCACTTTGCATATCTTCGAAGCTAACATAAATCAGGGAGGAAACACAAAGAAAGAAATTATAATCTGAATAAAAATGGCAACAACTTTAGAAAACTTGATAAAATATGGGAATCAAAATTACTAAGCACAAAAAACACAGCTCAGGATTTTCAAAACAAATATATTATCCACTCTTACTTATGCATGCGAGAGCAGGAAAACAAGTTGAGAAATAAAACAAAAAGTTAGATGCATTTGGAAACAAATGCCATAGGAAAATACTTTGTATACCATGGAATGAATTCATTACATGGCTTGATTGGAGAATAGATAGACAGAAGCTTACTTTAGCCTTAATGCCTCCTTTTCTTACTTTTGCATTACTTATTATGTCACTCATTATGAGGTTCTTGTAGATTTCTACTTTTGCATTACTTATTATGTCACTCATTATGAGGTTCTTGTAGATTTCTACTTTTGACAAATGCTTCATTGTTTTAACTTTCTACCACACTTTCATCTATTTTTTCTGGAAGTTAAACCAATTGTTTATGGTTTATAGATAATCATCATCATTAGGTACTAAGGTAATCATCATCATTCGGTACTAAGGACAACGGTGTTGGCGATTATGTCTGTCTTTTCATCTTTTTCTTATGCCTGTCCTTTTTATCAGTTCAACTTGTGCTCTTTTTTTGTGTGTAATGTGTTTTCTTCTTCACATCACATGCCCAAAGTGGATTGTCTTTTTCTGATAGAATTTACACAATTTCTTTGTATTCTGGCCTCTCCCAATACTTCCACTTTGCTCTTTTCAGCTATTCTTGGTATTCTCAACATTCCTCTCCAAAAACACTTTTTTGACTTTCAAGTACCTTCTTGTTTGCTTACTGATCATCCATGATTCACTTCCATATATGAAGTTTGGTGCTACAAAACTTTGAAGAGCTCTTTATGTTACTTCTATTGACAAAGATATGAGGTTGCATAAAATGTTTTTTATTTCATGGAATACTGGCTATTTTGCATTTAATCTCAGTAATGATCTACCATCTGCAGTTTTTATCATGGCCGGGTATTTAAATTGTTTAGCTTGTTTCAACGCTGCCTTGTTTATTTTGATGGGTAACTTTGGAGTAGTTTTTTTCCTTTAGGATGATCAATACTTCTGTGTTCTTGTGTGCCAGTGAGAAATACAAAAATGATTAATTCACAACACAAAAACTGCAACTCCAGATGCTCATAACAACACTTGCTAGTTAGTTAGTCATTAGATTATCTTCATTTCACATCGAACAACTGTCCATAAATGCTCAGATCTCCTCCCCAGCAAATCTGGCAGTGTGAAATCGTAAACGGGTGCACAAGTCATCCCCCGTTTATCTTATAGCTTTTCCGAATTCAAGCAGCATTTCTCTTGACTAACATGAAGATCTGGGAGTCGCACCAGAGCTGCAGATTCATGAACAGCATAGAAATCTTTATTATCTTGCCCTTTTCTTTGAGCATACTTTTAAGGATTTATGATCATCCATTATGACGTAGCTCGCACACCATTGTAACAATGGAAGCACCCACAATACTTGATTCACTTTAAGGACATATGAATCACATAGTGCCAGTACAGAATCCTTAAGGTGGAACATTCAGTTGACTTGGTACAATGATCTACCTGAAGGAGCTGAAAGTAATTGCTTTCAAATAAATTCAGTGGTGGTTGTTGAACAGCTCACAATGTCATGACACAAAACGCAAATTGACTTCACAACAGGGGAAGTTGATATTCATACCAACTTTTTTGCCAAAATTGGACTGCTGCCATGTGCACACTCTATATAGCACTGACGCCAATTCATTAAGTGGAACATCTGGTTGATTTTAGCACAGCGATCTACATTAGAAAGCTGAAATTAATCAGTTTTCAAATGCACTTCCTGCAGTGGTTGATGGAACACAATCTCTATAATAACAATCACTGTCAACATCATATATGATGATTCAAGATATCTAGATCTTTTACAAAAGTTTGTTCCCACAGTTCGTTAGTTACACCCCATAGCTCATCTGATTAAACATCTTGCTTGTATATTAGAAGTCATTTATTACATAGGGTGTTAGCTATGGCCATCAAAATATCTATTAAACTACATAGTTACTGGAAATCCTGTGTATGTGTCTATGGCTACTGCTGGTGCTATGAACACTCCAAGTTATGTAATTAAATCCACATAGCTCTTTCACCACTATAAAATAATATTTAACTTCCATACTTTATTTGAATCAACTACAATTACTATGAGGTTTGTATATTCCTAGTCCTAATCTCCCTAATAAGCACTGATCTCTTTAAAGACCCAAAATATCTTCATTTAGCTAAATTTTTTTTTATTGAAACAAATGTGTCTGAATAATTTCACTAAGACATCTCTCTGGATCAGCCTTCTCCTTCTAAAGGATTATCCCAATCAGTCCTCTGAATGTTCTGAATTTGTCCATTGTATATCTGTGTATCTCAATCTCAATTCTCTTTCTCCCTCCAAATCTCTCAATCTCTTATCTTCCTGAATGTCCCTTGAAAGTTAAACACAACTTTCTTAAATAGTGAATTCAGTCAGCCTCCCAATGTGGGTAACTTTCACATTTTCCCATCCTTTCATTTTATCATACTGCTGAGAGATTATCTGCTTAGTCTGTCATTCTCTTTTGCTATCATAATCACTTACAGCTTTTATCAACAAGGGCATATCAATATCAAACATTTCATCCCCTGGCAAGCATGCGGTCTATTGTTTATTTTAAGGATCGAGTTTTTGAATTATTTTCAAGTCATCATCATTGCACTCTGAACATGCCCAGATGTGCTCAGATCCCCTCCTCAGCGAGTTCCACAGTTTCCAGCAACCGATGACTCCAGTTCTGTTTTGGTTGATTAGTCTTCTTACATGCCCACTAAGTTTCTCATTTCTGGCTGTGTCTATCTTAACTCCAATCTTTTTTATCTGAAAAAGTGATGTGGACTCATGGTTGTTGAAGTCCTGTGCCCTTCCAATATCTTGGAGGGCATTGACGACATCCGCTTGATCCATTAGTTGACCATCTTCAACGACAGCGCAGCTAGCGAACCTGTCCACTCTTTCATTTCCCCATACTCCCACATGTCCAGGGACATAGACAAAGGTGGCCCTACATATTTTTTACTTCTGTATGGACTCTACCCATTGCCTGGGTACAGAGCCCACCTCCACTTTTCTTATCAGGCTCATTGAATCACTTTGTATGCTGGCATTGGGGTAGTCTCGTGACTCTAACCAGATGAATGCTCTGATCAGTGCCATCACCTCCATCACCATGCTACTCATGGTCATAACATATATACCACTGTCTTCTTTGACTATTTTCTCTGCTGAGTGTAAATGCCCATGCACTTCTATGGTGTCGTATTACGGATCCGTCTGTATAGGTGACTGCATCTTTCTATCGGTGTTATCCCAGATGAGACCATTGACCTCTGCATTGACCACGACTGAGTTCTGTTCCCTATATTTTCTGTCAAGTGTGACAATGCATAAAAATGTGCCCCTGAATGATGTAGGCACCAGTATCCACTCCTCGTCAGAATTAATATTGGTAAGCCCACAGACCTGTTTCAGGATTGTTGAGACATAGTAATCTGACATAATCCTTAGGTGTATAATCCTCAATACCACACTCAATATCACTTGCCATTTAGACTAGGCTCATTCTTCTCACTTTCCCAGTAACCAGTGATTGTAACTCTTCTTCACTTTGTACCTCTCCTGCTCACTTCTTTCACAGTTCCTTGCAAAATGGTCTTTGCTGATATTTGAGATATGTGGCAAGCTATTTCATTTTGCACTTCTTCACAATAGTCAAAGAATAATAATGTACCCCAATTGCTTGTTTTATCCATTTGTGTACTTTTTTATATTTGTGATATGATCTAAGTAAGCAATACCTAATAACTTACCATATCATTTAATCTATATAGTTTGTACTTTCTTCTATTGCTCTGCTGTAGAATCAATGTTTCACAAGTGTATAGAAAAACTGATATAACAAGGATGTGCATCAGTCTAATTTTGGAGCCAAGAATGATGTTTATATTTTTCCAAATAGGTTTTAGTTTTACAAGGGCTGCTGTAGTTTGAGTTATTTTATCCAATATGTCAGCTTTTGAGTTTTCATTGGCGACATTACTAAAAATTTAAAATTGTCAGCTGTTTCTAGTTCTTGTCCATTTATTTTGATTTTTGCAACAATGCCTGCAGGGTTGTTGGTCATCAGTTTTATTTGTGTAACATTTATCTCCATATGTTGGTCATCAGTTTTATTTGTGTAACATTGATCTCCATATGTTGGTCATCAGTTTTACTTGTGTAACATTGATCTCCATATGTTGGTCATCAGTTTTATTTGTGTAACATTGATCTCCATATGTTGGTCATCAGTTTTATTTGTGTAACATTGATCTCCATATGTTGGTCATCAGTTTTATTTGTGTAACATTGATCTCCATATGTTGGTCATCAGTTTTATTTGTGTAACATTGATCTCCATATGTTGGTCATCAGTTTTATTTGTGTAACATTGATCTCCATATGTTGGTCATCAGTTTTATTTGTGTAACATTGATCTCCATATGTTGGTCATCAGTTTTATTTGTGTAAAATTGATCTCCATATGTTGGTCATCAGTTTTGTGTAAAATTGATCTCCATATGTTGGTCATCAGTTTTATTTGTGTAACATTGATCTCCATATGTTGGTCATCAGTTTTATTTGTGTAACATTGATCTCCATATGTTGATCATCAGTTTTATTTGTGTAACATTGATCTCCATATGTTGGTCATCAGTTTTATTTGTGTAACATTGATCTCCATATGTTGGTCATCAGTTTTATTTGTGTAACATTGATCTCCATATGTTGGTCATCAGTTTTGTGTAACATTGATCTCCATATGTTAGTCATCAATTTTGTGTAACATTGATCTCCATATGTTGGTCATCAGTTTTGTGTAACATTGATCTCCATATGTTGGTCATCAGTTTTGTGTAACATTGATCTCCATATGTTGGTCATCAGTTTTATTTGTGTAACATTGATCTCCATATGTTGGTCATCAGTTTTATTTGTGTAACATTGATCTCCATATGTTGGTCATCAGTTTTATTTGTGTAACATTGATCTCCATATGTTAGTCATCAGTTTTATTTGTGTAACATTGATCTCCATATGTTGGTCATCAGTTTTATTTGTGTAACATTGATCTCCATATGTTGGTCATCAGTTTTATTTGTGTAACATTGATCTCCATATGTTGGTCATCAGTTTTATTTGTGTAACATTGATCTCCATATGTTGGTCATCAGTTTTGTGTAAAATTGATCTCCATATGTTGGTCATCAGTTTTATTTGTGTAACATTGATCTCCATATGTTGGTCATCAGTTTTATTTGTGTAACATTGATCTCCATATGTTGATCATCAGTTTTATTTGTGTAACATTGATCTCCATATGTTGGTCATCAGTTTTATTTGTGTAACATTGATCTCCATATGTTGGTCATCAGTTTTATTTGTGTAACATTGATCTCCATATGTTGGTCATCAGTTTTGTGTAACATTGATCTCCATATGTTAGTCATCAATTTTGTGTAACATTGATCTCCATATGTTGGTCATCAGTTTTGTGTAACATTGATCTCCATATGTTGGTCATCAGTTTTGTGTAACATTGATCTCCATATGTTGGTCATCAGTTTTATTTGTGTAACATTGATCTCCATATGTTGGTCATCAGTTTTATTTGTGTAACATTGATCTCCATATGTTGGTCATCAGTTTTATTTGTGTAACATTGATCTCCATATGTTAGTCATCAGTTTTATTTGTGTAACATTGATCTCCATATGTTGGTCATCAGTTTTATTTGTGTAACATTGATCTCCATATGTTGGTCATCAGTTTTATTTGTGTAACATTGATCTCCATATGTTGGTCATCAGTTTTATTTGTGTAACATTGATCTCCATATGTTGGTCATCAGTTTTGTGTAAAATTGATCTCCATATGTTGGTCATCAGTTTTATTTGTGTAACATTGATCTCCATATGTTGGTCATCAGTTTTATTTGTGTAACATTGATCTCCATATGTTGGTCATCAGTTTTATTTGTGTAACATTGATCTCCATATGTTGGTCATCAGTTTTGTGTAACATTGATCTCCATATGTTAGTCATCAATTTTGTGTAACATTGATCTCCATATGTTGGTCATCAGTTTTGTGTAACATTGATCTCCATATGTTGGTCATCAGTTTTGTGTAACATTGATCTCCATATGTTGGTCATCAGTTTTATTTGTGTAACATTGATCTCCATATGTTGGTCATCAGTTTTATTTGTGTAACATTGATCTCCATATGTTGGTCATCAGTTTTATTTGTGTAACATTGATCTCCATATGTTGGTCATCAGTTTTATTTGTGTAACATTGATCTCCATATGTTGGTCATCAGTTTTATTTGTGTAACATTGATCTCCATATGTTGGTCATCAGTTTTATTTGTGTAACATTGATCTCCATATGTTGGTCATCAGTTTTATTTGTGTAACATTGATCTCCATATGTTGGTCATCAGTTTTATTTGTGTAACATTGATCTCCATATGTTGGTCATCAGTTTTATTTGTGTAACATTGATCTCCATATGCAGTAGTTATTTGATCTATTCATTGTATCAAGTCTGCTAGTTCAGATTCTGCTACTGATAACCTTGTTATGTTATCAAACCACAGCTTGTTAATAGTATACAAACAGCACTTTCAAGGTCTTCTAAGGCATCCAGCATCATGCTTTCCAAGAAGATTTGGAAAAAAGTAAGAGAGAGTATGCAGCCATGTCAAATTCTAACTTTTCTGAACCCTTCCCCTCGGTTTCCATTTATAAGTTTTGGGTTTGTAGCATTGTTATATCAATGCTTAACTACATTGGCACACAAGTTGTACATCCTCATCCAGAGTTTAGACCCAGAGATAACAACTCAGTCTCATGAAATTAGAAGAGAGAGAGAGAGATCATACCTTCTCTTTCAAGCTAGTTCTTATTTCTGAAAGTCTTTTTTTTTACATATGATTTCTAACAGTGAGCAACGATTGCTCAAACCTTCTTATTTTTCTACATGAAGAACAACGAGAAGCATGAATCTTATTATCTAGTGCATTCTATCTGACAGAATCCCTTCCAAGTGAGCCTGAAAAGGTTAGTGCTAAGGCAGTGTGTGATGCAACATCAGGAGACATTCTAGTCAAATGGTCAAAACCTACCAAGAACCCACAGAAGGTCACTGGTTACAAGATCATGTACAAGTCAGGAATACAGGAAACCTACAACACGGTGTGTAGACTTACATATTTTAAACAGCAAAAATTAACAAATGTATGTTATTTAAAAAAATAAAAATAAATCAGAGAACATTGTAACACTTAAATGTGATGAATGAGGAGTATATTAGTGCTAATATTTTTCTATCATTGGCACATACTTTTGTCAACACTATACCAGTACCATCTATTTTCCAAAGAAAAGAAAAGAAAATGTTTTACCCATTTAACCCTAGATTATGATTCCTACCTGTGACTGACATTGTTACATTTCCTAGTGAAAATAATGTAATATTAAAAGCTCAAAAAATAGTATTTTCATTAAACTTTTGATACACAGCTGTGTGTTTACCAAAGGAGAGACACGGGTACTCAAATTTTCTCACTCAGGTTGATTTATGACCTGAAATTTGACCGCTTGTATCAAATGTGTTGCATTGTCTATTTATATGGCCGCCAAAAGTCCCTCAGTATGTTCGGCTACTTCATAGTATTATTCGCTGATTTTTCCAAGTTATAAAGGGTTGTTGATGTCAGTTGATGATTGCAAAAATTTGCCTGGTTACAGCAAAGGAAAAATGATGAATTTTTAAAATATAGGCACATTTTTGTTACATTACACAAGAACGTATCGTACACAATGACAATTTTTTAAAAACCAACTTCAAAGGAAACAAATTCAACACTCAGTGGTGACCAGAAGTGGTAACCACTGGAAGGTTCATGGAGGGTTCATCGGAATGTTCATGGAGGGGGGAAATATTTGACCTTGGCAAACTGTCAGATTTTTATGAATTTGTATATGATGCTGTAATTTTTACAATGGTATCTTAATCTAAGGTTAAGGAAAGCTGAACTGATATTGAATCCAGCCTCTTGTTCAGTTCACTAATCACTTCTCTCTAAAACAAAGAAATTATTGTTATTTTATATGAAAGATTATTGAGAAAAAGTACCAATCATAATGTAAAGTGTTCCTAAAAGTAATGTGCAAATTGGTGAATTGGTGAACCACAAACATCATTTTTTATCACTGTAATAATGTTCGGAACATTTCTTCACAGTCACTGCCAGATAAAAATTAATGTTCATTTTGTAAACAAATGAAACAGGCAGGAGCTTAAAATACTAAATCAAGCACTATTTATGTTTATAAAATTGAGAATGAAATTAAGGACAATACTGTGAATTTTAAAAATAATTCTTTTGTTTACAGAGTATTTATTGCAAACATAATTATGTTATCACTGTTCAAAATAGTCCCTACGAGTTCAATGCATTTATGCCAGTTCTTAGATACAGAGGGAAAGAAAATTCTCTTGGATGTCCGATCCCATCAGCTGTTGGTCGCTGACAACTTTCAGCTCTGGTGCTGTGAGGTGTGCCTTCGCCTCTGGGTAGACATGTGATTTTATAATTTCAATATGTGGTTTATAATTTCACAAATTCACATTGCGGGAAGATCTTACGGTCAGTTGTTTGATGTGCGATGGGGATAATCTGATGACTAACTGTGTTTTATATGTTCGGAATTGGAGTAAAAAACGATGTCCTAACATCATCAAGTGCTATACATTTTTAAAAATATGACAATCATCATTTTTAGGAAGATGTGGACTTCCGGTCAATATGGTGGATAGGCTGCAGGAACCATTGAAGGCTATGTATGAAAAGTGCTCCTTGTTGCAGGTTTCTCATATGCCAAATCCGGCTTGTTGCAGGAGCTACTGAGTTAAGTGCTCTGTGCACACCGTGAGCTGTGTGTTTCATCCATTTTTATCGTGTTTCGATACTCCAATTGTTTACGATGAATGATGATATCGTATGACAGGGAACAGTTGGCTGTGTTCACTTTCTGTGCAGTTTTGCCTTATGTCTTTTGGCATGTACTGAGACTGCTATGATGGGGACTACAGCTACCTTTCTTTGTTTGGAAGATGAGTTAGTAATTTGAATGATTCCACTGGCACGGGCGGTTGAGCAATTATGGATTTTAATTCATTTGCAGTGATACCGGGGCCTTCCATAACCATAACCATAATACCACTTCCCTGACAGTGACACATGGTTTTCTTATATCATGTTCTCCATGGGTGCAATCTTCATGACTGTCATGATTGCTGGACATGGGTGAGGAGAATCTTTCACACTAGAGAGACCTTGAACTTCTCTGCCCATCCATACACTTGCACATGACTCATATTCTAGTCATACTCCTTTCTCAGCTAATGATGAATCTCCACAGGTTTCACACCTTCACTAAACAAGAATTTGACAACACTTCACTGCTCTTGCTTGGTGCACTCTTGCAAAGGAACCGCCATCTTGTTAAATTTCCCAGGTTCCCATGCATGCATGCCAACACCATCTATGGATAGCTCAAAGTCACCACCTCCAAATACTAGACACACAATAATATCAGTCGTTAAAGCTCTTTTAAATACGTTTGATCAAATTTACCACTGAATAACTTTTGTACATGATCAGTTTGTAAGTGTAGACAATGCTTTATTACTTTTTTGTGCATTTGTTTAGCTATCTTGATTTTTGTTTATTTGAAACACTCATTTTTCAATTATTGTTTTGTAATGTAGTTTTACTGCATTCAGAAATATTTGTATTTGTAAATGCAGATGGCTTCCAAGAACTAATAGTTGTTAACAAATTGTTAAATATAAAATATTTTTTAAAGAAAGAATTTGTTAATTTTTGTGATAATTCTTGATATTTTGATATATTTTTATAATTAAGATATCTTGATATATTTTTTTAAAGAGAAAATGGATTAAATAATAAATAAATAAACAAGCAAACATCAAAATATAATATTATTGCAAGCAAAAATATGTGAATTCCCCCAAACTCTGAAGATATCCTTTGTTTCAGATACTTATAAAGAGCCCTAATGTGGATCATTATCTCCTTAGCAGTGCTCATAATATGATCCTGTCAGACATGAACTACAAGCTTCATGTCTCAGCACTGGCAGACAATGGTGCCAGTTTAGAGTCTGGAGAACTAGATGTTTATGTCCCAAATTGTGAGCTGCTTGGTGTGGTCATTTTCAGTAAAAAATTGTTTTAGTAAATATCATTAAATGCCAAGGTTAAACAAAAGAATAGAAAATGTAACATAAATAAAGAAAAGGTTGTTTGAAACATAACCTGTTAAGAAAATATTTAGTGAAAATAAAAATAGTCTTATATTTAAATCCATACAGGTTTTTGACAAACTGTATTGAATGATCTTTCAATAGCTCTTTGCATCTCCAGTATTAAAAGCCACAGGGTTGTCTTTCTTTGATAGAGTATAGAGACAAAAATAGTGTATGTTCAGAGGAAACATTCAACTTTATTTCATTTGTCATAAAGTGTAGCTTAAAATTGTTTTATCTTCATTTTAGGCACCTTTCCTGAAAAACTGAACACAAGTATTATTGGTAAGCAATATGGTTGTTACTTTCACACTGCTAGTGATACTATAATGTGCAGTTATGGTAATGATGCATCTATCTATCATCATCATTCAGTGCCGTCTCCACATCGAAGGCTGGCTACCATGGAGCACCATTCCACTCTGTCTCTTGCTTTGATGGTGCAGATTGTCATAGATTGACTTGTCCATATTTGATGTTACTCGTCCATGTTAGTCTTGGTCTGCCTCTTTTACCTTGTATTTTCCCTTCCAATATTACTATTATTAGGCTGTTGTGTCTTTTAACATGACCCAAAAATTTCATTTGTCTTCCTCTAATTGTATTTAGTAGTTCTCTTTTTATTTTCAGTTGTTTTAAAACTTCCTCATTTGTTTTCTTTTCTTTCCCTCCAATTCTACCTATTCTTCTATAAATCCACATTTCAAAGGCTTCAATTTTCTGTTCTGTTTTCTGGTCTAATGTCCATGTTTCTGCACCATACAGGAATATTGAGAAGATGTAACATTTTGCTATTCTTAGTTTTAGCCCTGGTGTTATTTGTTTTGATGTTAGTATATTTTTCATGGCATTGAAATTACTTTTTTGCCATACCTATTCTGTTATTTATTTCAGTTGTACATTTTCCATCACTGGTTATAGTATGTCCCAGGTAGTTGTAGTTCTGAACTGTCTCTAGATGTATTCCTTCCACTTTGATATTTAATTGTAGGTCTTGATAATTTTCTTTGTTTATGATCATAGTTTTAGTCTTTTTGATATTCATATCTAGTCCATATTTTTTGCTTGTCATGTATCTATCTATCTATCTATCACATTTAAATATAAATAAATCCTTATGTAAATGTATATATAATGTACTTGTCATATAGGAAATTTACACAATCTTTTAAAATGTATTAAATGAGCCCTGAGGGTGAAAATTAATTGATTTATATTTATACTTTCCTAGCCAAACCGACAAATCTGGTAGCAACATTTGCTGAAAATTCTACAGATGTTCTTCTGACATGGGATACAGACTTTGATGACTCCTACTCAAGCTTTGCAATTTTTTATAAGACTCTAAGTGCTGAACAATATACAGTAGTAAGTTTACACAGTGACTTGTTCTTGCTTGGTTAGTCTTCTGTTGAATTTATCACATCATGTTCCTCTTCCATCTCCACAGGACTTTATGACTAATTAGATCATCGTACATCTGGACCCTTATGTATGGATGCGAGAGCTGGAAAACAACTACAGAAATAGAAAATAAATTGGATGCATTTCTCTCTCTCTCTCTCTGCGTTCAGGACTCAATCAGAGTAAGGATTCCAGACTCTCATATGAAGTCAGCTGTCAGGCTAAGTGTGTTGATCGCCCCCACAGACAGAACATCACAATTAGAGTCTGTCAGATCCACTCTGACTGAACACCCGTTAATACGTTGCACTGTGTTCTGCGTCAGTGGCCCAGTGCATCCAATTTCAGCCAGCATTTTATTTGGGTTTGCTTTCCCTAGCCTTTGATTGTCCCCAGTCTTCCTGCAAGGCAGCAGATTGTCTTTTCTGTAGGGGGATTCTGCCCGTAGATGGTAGGCCCTCCCAGGTTTACGAGCACCATCTGCCCGAGTCACTAGAGGTGACTAACACAGACATGCACACACAAAGATGTGAGATGTGACTGACACGGACACACAAAGATGTGAGATGTGACTAACACAGACATACACACACAAAGATGTGAGATGTGACTAACACAGACATGCACACACATGCACACACAAAGATATGAGATGTGACTAATACAGACATGCACACAGCGATACGAGGCATGACTAACACTGACACACATCAAGATATATGACACATGACTAACATAGACATGCACATAAAGATATTAGATATAACTGACATTGACATGCACACACAAAGATATGACACATGCCTAACATAGACATGCACACAAAGATAAGAGATATGACTAACATAGATATGCACACACAAAGATATGAGATGGGACTAACATAGCCATGCGCACACAAGGATATGAGATATGACTAACAAAAACATACACACAAAGATATGAGATATCACTAACCCAGACATGCACACACAAAGATATGACATATGACTAACACTGGTACACACTAAGATATGAGATATGACTAAACACAGACACACATAAAGATGAGACATGATTAACACGGACACACCGAGATATGAGATATGACTAACATGACACACACCAAGATATGAGCCATGGCCAGCACACACAAGCTAAGATATGAGCCATGGCTAGGACAGAAACACAGCAAGATATGAGCCATGGCTTCACTAAAAAACACCAAAAAATGAACCATGTCTAGCACAGAAACACATTAAAGTGCCCATATGCTTGGGCTTGTTGTAGTCGGCAGACTCTTCTGAACATGGGAATCACAGGTTTCGTTAAACAGTTGTCCGGAGATTTGAGAGTGCAGTCTGACCCATAGAATGTTCTCTTGCATGTACAGATTCCCGATCGACTGTTGACAGGTGTTGTTGAAACAGTTGTCCGGAGATTTGAGAGTACATATGATGTCACAGCCATCAGAACACATCTGTTCGTACTGTAGCCCAAAATTACCATCAGGACAAGTGTCATTACAGGTATAGCCAAGATGTTTAGACATTTTCCAGATTTTTTCTCAAATAAAGGACAGACACTGAGACAAGACCCGGAACAGTCGTGTCCATAGATCCCATGTGAACAGTAGCCGTGACAAGTACCGATGATGACATTGCAGCCTTTACTACACCCACTGCACAAAACGACCAAGAATGCTCGTCCAGACAATAGGTGCCTGTAAATGTTTGCACCTCACATACCGTCAGTGCACTGTCTGCCTGCGAAATGGTCGGTGAGAACTCAATCTTAATGTGTGCCATTGATGTTTGTGTTTTGACTACAACAGTGTTCACAGATAAATTAGGGTATGATATATCATTATACTGGAACACTACTCCGCCACTGTCAGAGAAAGCTTTAGAGTGACATTCTTTACCCGAATCATAGTGCTAGCTCGATGATAGATTCGAATGATGTGAGTCTTCTGGGGCGTTGCAAAGTTCAGATACCAGTAAACAGAATTGGTTCCCCTTCTCTATTGTGTGTGTGTGTGTGCAGTCATTGTCATAGAGATTGGTCTTTGTTTTGCTATTAACTGCGGCCTCTGGTCCACATCCCTCTCCTGTAAAACAAGCATCAAATTTGTCGGTCTGGTTTGTGATCTGTTTGAGAGCCACTTTCCGACCCCCGCCAATGTAGATGGAGCAGATATTTGCAACTATCGCCCTTTCAATCTGTAATTTGTTGATCAGACCAGACCCAGAGCAGAAGGCATCAATCGCGTGCGGACTAACTACAAACCTTGATACATTGTTACAGGAGGCAGAACCATTCAGTTTTACCATGAAACTGTCCGGATATTTTAAGTCATTCGCATAAATCCTGAACCAGGAGCACGGCAAAGATTGATTGAGAGTTGCCTCAATTGATGTAGAATCTGTGTCCGGATTACATGAGGTGTCGGTGTTATCAAACAGGAAAGTAGGTTCAGATTTTTGGGCATATTTGCAAATAAAATCCAAGTACTGACACTGGGGTCTGAAAATTTTGTGCTGACAACTGTCATTGTTTGGACATGTCCCTGTAGTTTTTTCACAAACTAAGCCATTATAGCAGTGACATTGTAACGTACAATTTGTCCCAAACCAACCGTCGGCACAAGTAAGGTCATTAGCTCCATGGTTGCTAATGAAGCCAGCGAATAAAGACTTGATCTACAGCGATGGTTAACGAACTGTGTACACACATTTATTATCAAACACATGATTTACATTTCAAAAAAAATCCGCCATCTCACTGTGGTAACAGATAGCGTGAAATTCTCTAATAGAATGAGATGAACCGTTGGAGACAAGGAAAGTCAACATTGTTTACATGGCTTGGACGCAAGAAGCGTCCATTTTGGTGCGTCCCATGACGTCCGCTCCTAGATCTGAATAGATGCATTTCAAAACAAGAGTCTGAGGAAAATACTTCATATACCATGGAATGAGTTCAAGGCCAGTGCAGAAATAAGAGAAATGACAAAACATCCAAAAATATCAAATTGTAATCCAGAGAAGTCAAATATTGGCCATGTGATGAGAAGAAACAAGAGAATTTTAAAACATGTGCTCAAATGCGAATCAGAGGGTAAAAGAAAAATAAATCAACCTAGAGAAATATTTAAAAGAACACTGAGGTGAGAGGCAACAATAGCAGGCAATCAACTCTGTCACTGAGATTGAGCAACTTGCCCAGAATAGAGTCTTTCCAGGAAGATAAAATACCTATACTTTTTCTTTTATACATTCAAAGTGATTAAAAGAAGTCAAAAAGCCAGGAGAAAGCTAGCTATACTAAGAAAGCTGTGTGGAACCACTTGGGATGTGAGCAGGAAAATACCTAATAAAGTTTACCAACAAAGTATACACCCACATTTAGAATATGGATCATCTGCATGTGCTCAGCATCAAACACCACACTGCAAGAGCTGGATAAAGTACAAAACCAGGCACTTAGGGTCATCACAGGAGCAATGAAATCAACAACAATATTGGAGATGGAAAAAATTGTGGAGGATACCAGCACTCAAAGAACACAGGGATACAAAAGTGCTGATACAGGCAGAAAAATTATTATGCATGCCGAGACATCCAATGAAGGACAGATTCTAAAATTTTGTATTTTGATGATTTAAAAGGAACAGTTTTATCCACCAAGCCAAAGGAATTTGTAGACAAACACCAGAACAGACTCCCTGGACAGAGGAATCCGGATTAACATTACAAATACAGACAGAAGTGAAAGGAATACTTGACAAGGAGAAATAAAATAGTATTCTGTGTAAAACAAACACTATCACTTTCTTGGATGAAGAATATCAAGAAGATCTCTGGGTTTGTGTATACACAGATGGATCAACACAAAATTCAGTAAAGAATGGGGGAGCAGGAGCATACATAGTGTACCTAAATAACACAAGGGATATAAATAGAATAGCAACAGGGAAATACTATGTCACCTATGATCCAGAAATCCAAGCAACAATGTTGGCAAAATAAAAACTGCTGAACATTAATCTTGACCCACAGCCTGTAGTGTTTCTAGAGATGCAAGATCAGCACTCCAGGCACTACAGTCCAGAAAATTACTACATCTTTAGACCTTAATGACTGAATTATGCAAGCATTACAAGGTCGTTCTGCACTGAATCTCTTCTCACTGTGGAAAACCAGGAAATGAGGAAGCAAATCAGCTGGCAAAGGAAGGTACAACAGGCACACAACCAGATGCACCGGTTACATACCATCAGAAGAAACAGATAATCAAATAAATCAGAAGACCACAAAGCCCAAATCTGGATGCCTTTCATAATATGAATAGGTGGAAACAATTTATCATTATACGACTTAGAACAGGGTACAATCAACTCCATAGTCAATGTATACAAAATTCAAGATTGGCACCTCAGCCACATGTACATGTGGACAGGCACCCAAGACTGCTGAACACATTGCTTCAGGACTGAGAAATATAGTAGACTGAGGAAAATCCATTGACCCATAGATACAACATTACAGACAAAACTATACAGAAAACTGTAAAAATAAAAATAAAAAACAGTACAATTTATACAATAAATGACATTACAGATATAGACAATACTTCAGGTAGCGAATAAAAGATAGATTAGAAGAAGCTGTATATTAAAATGTAAACTCTTTTGTGGTTCAAAATTGAATATTGTAGCCCGAAAACTCTCAGATTTGCCAATCTTTGATCTTTTTGTTACAAACATTTTTTTATGCTAGAATGTCACTCATGCATAAATATTTCATCATCATCATCAAGTACTGGGCCTTACTGGTGTAGGTGATCATGTCTCTCCACAAGATACATATTTACTTCAGCTAAACATTTAACATTTTGTGTGTGGAGTCACAAATTGAGATCACTAAATTCTGCAAAATTTCCAAGATTATAATTTAATTGCCACTTTGAGATGAAAACTGGCAGCTGTGCTCTCTTTCCTCAGGTTTCAAATGTCACAAGAAAGTTTTATAAACTAACAGGCTTAGAAGAATTGACTGAATATACAGTTTACATTGTAGCCTGTAGAGATGAGGACTCTTGTATCCAACAATCAGTGAATGTTAATTTTGTTTCAGGTAAGACAACATACTTTGTTACAAGAAAAGAACATATGAAGGAGATTGATAATTACCAAAAATATTGATATGATTTGTATTCAAACTTTCATGAAGCATTTTGTAAGTTTTTCATGCCTCATCATCATATCTAAGGTAAAATAAAAAAAGAAGAGCGAGAAAAAAACGTATGAAAATTAACTACAAGGGCATTAATTTTTATATACCTATAAACTGAACTCAGTATACAAAGACATTAATTTTATACCTTTACAAATGAAAATGGAGCTACAAGTAACAGTTTAGAGAAATGATTAGTGGGCACCAGTCACTGCATTATTTAACTCACTAACAAGGAGATCTGCAACACACAACAGTATTTTAACATGGAGGAAAATAGCAATATATAAATAAGAAAAAAGAAAGATAATGGCATATAGGGAATATAGTGTCAGTGTCCATATCTTTTTTATAAAAAATATTCAGCACTTTTTTTTTTGTATAATGTGATCAGTATTACACCGGTGTCATTTTCCTTTCCCAGAAAAATTTGGTATTCATTTAAAGCTTTCCTTTCCCAGTAATGCTAAGTCAGTTTCTGTAGCATGTCCTATGTTTTCCAACATGTGCTCTCTCTGTCATAATGTGATATTGTCTGAATGGATTGTTTCAGTTTAATTTGGTATTTACACTGATACCCAATGTATAGGAGAGTTCCTCCCCTTTCTGAACATCTGATTTATTTTGTGAAAAGCTTAATGTTAGACATGTGGTGCTATTTCAAAGTGGACGTACCAAAAAGATATATTTAAATAATATTTATTGTTCACAAAATGACTTCTGGGCATGGCAAATTTGATGCAGTTAGTTTTAGAGAATTTTTTAATGAGCAGAATTTAATTAATGAAATTTAATTAATTATTTAGTATGCAGAAATAATAAAATTTATGTAAACATAAATAGATAATTTGTGTATATAATTGTTTATCAGTGCAGGTCTATACAGGTTGCTGGAAAATGTTGTCTGCTCTCCTACATTACTCAAGATAATCAAGTAATTTCACAGCAATATGTCTGCCACTATTCATTTTGATGGTAGATCTTCCTAGTTCTTTGAGATGAACTGTGAAGTCAAACAAGGATATGTCTTCACCCCTACTCTTTTTGGAATATTTTTTGCTGCCCTTCTACACAATGTGTTTAAAACCGTCTCTGGAGACATCTACATCTGTACAAGATCTGACAGCTCCTTATTCAATCTAGCACGTCTGAGGTCAAAATTTAAAACAACTGAGACCCTAATCAAGTAGCCTCTATTCGCTGATGATATAGCACTGGTTGCTCACGATGAATTCATCTTGCAGTCAATGATTGACAATCTAGCTAGATCATGTGATTTATTCTCCCTGTCAATAAGTATACAGAACTGTGGTGCATCAACAAGGTGTAGCCAGTCCCGTAGCTATATCATTAAATAACATACCCCTTGACTCTGTGAGAAAGTTCAGCTATCTTGGTTCTATGGTTACAACTGCAAAGAAGAAATAAATTCCAGAATCACAAAGGCAGCTTGTACATTTGGTACACTTACAGACAGAGCATGGGCTACATCAAGCTAACACTCAGGACTAAGATTCAAATTTACCAAAGTTGTGTGCTTAGTACACTGCTATACGGATCAGAAACTTTGACTACCTATGCAGGGCAGGAGAAAAGATTAAACAGTTCTCATGTGCATTGCCTTTGAAAGATTATGAGCATCAAATGGCAGGACAAAGTAACCAACTTTAATGTCTTACAATGAGCCAAACTCCCATCCATCATGGCAGGACAAAGTAACCAAATTTAATGTCTTACAACAAGCCAAACTCCCATCCATCATGACAGGACAAAGTAACCAACTTTAATGTCTTACAATGAGCCAAACTCCCATCCATCATGACAGGACAAAGTAACCAACTTTAATGTCTTACAATGAGCCAAACTCCCATCCATCATGACAGGACAAAGTAACCAACTTTAATGTCTTACAATGAGCCAAACTCCCATCCATCATGGCAGGACAAAGTAACCAACTTTAATGTCTTACAATGAGCCAAACTCCCATCCATCATGACAGGGCAAAGTAACCAACTTTAATGTCTTACAATGAGCCAAACTCCCACTCATCATGGAAGGACAAAGTAACCAACTTTAATGTCTTACAATGAGCCAAACTCCCATCCATCATGGCAGGACAAAGTAACCAACTTTAATGTCTTACAAGGAGCCAAACTCCCATCCATCATGACAGGACAAAGTAACCAACTTTAATGTCTTACAATGAGCCAAAGTCCCATCCATCATGGAAGGACAAAGTAACCAACTTTAATGTCTTACAATGAGCCAAACTCCCATCCATCATGGCAGGACAAAGTAACCAACTTTAATGTCTTACAATGAGCCAAACTCCCATCCATCATGGCAGCACTTAGGAGTCACAGACTAAGGTGGCAGGGTCATGTAAGAAGAATGCCAAACATCTGTATTCCCAAACTAATATAGTATGTCAAACTTAAGAATGGAAAAAGACCAAAGGGCAGACCAGTGCTGAGATATAATGATGTTTGCAGGGCTTCTTTGAGGGAATTCTCTATCAATGAAAGAAACTGGGAAAATCTGGCTGCAGATCGTAGCACATAGGGAGCCACGATAGCTCAGTGGTTAGTGAACTGGACTACCACGGACAAGGGGTAGGGTTCGATCCCAACCGACGGCTTCCGCGATCACCCACCCTTAAATGGATACCTGATTTTTTTCTGGGAAAGTAAAGCAGCACGGGCGTAATACTGACCACATTACCCCAAAAATCATGTGCTGAAGGTCTGTAAAATATAGGGTCACTAACACCATATTTCCCTATACGCCACTTGGCGTGAACGGGGTACTTTACTTTTACTTAGATCGTAGCACATAAAGAAAAAAAAATGATACAGCAACTTTCGAGGCAGTGCTGATATCAAATTCAAAAGACAAAAGGCGCAGGAGAAAGGAGATGAGGCCAGGAACCATGATTCAGTCATTGTTCATTCTATGGATGGATCTGTCTATCCTATATTTGCAGATTCAGCCACGAGAGAAGCTGTTCAACAAAGCAGCATCCAGCATAAGACAGTAATATTTTTTACCAAAATAATAACTTATCATGATTACTTGGTAACAACCATCTGTCAAGACGCCAAAGGCTATATATATATATATATTTATTTATTTCATCGTTAGTGTGCAATCTGAAAATAAGGATAGATCATTGGATATGAAATTTTCACATTTAAAAAATGTATTCTGTGTCAACATAAAATGTGAATTTCACTACTATATTAAATATTCTGAGTGTGATTTCATCTAGTGAAGATATAATTGGATATAGTTAACAAAAAATAATACGTGGAATAAAATATGCACCTGATTTCATGGAAAATATTTATAGATTCATAATTCAGTGAACATTTTTAATATTTCAACTTTCATTTTCCTCTTTCTTTAATTTGTGCATACTTATCCCAATGATTTTATGTCATACAAATATTAATTTCATGTTTTGCAATATTCCCTCTTTAATTTGATATATGATATAAGTTTTATTTAAAATGAAAATTTAAATATAATTTTTACATTGGTAACATCAGGTAGTTCATAAATCTAAGTCAGATAATTCAGATCAAGCCAGTAAAATAATCAGGAAGGGAAAGTTAAGGCTGGGTTAACCTGGAAGCTGTCAATAAGAATCAAATGTAACCTTTTGTCCTCCTTAGTCCAATGGGCTACTGCAGTTCACTAACAAGGAAATAAAAACATCCATATTGGGGTGATTACTAGAGAACATCTCATTCTCCAGAAAGATATCCTGCTGATGTATTTGACCCACTTATTCATTAGAAACAAATTGAGCATTGAGAAAGTTTTGAACATGTGACAGTCAAAACTTTCGGGAAGTAAGAAAAGGCACTATTAAAGCATAAGATAGTGGATGCCTTAATAATGAGGCATGTAATAATGTAAACAGATGAGTCAGTAGATGACAATAAACTTGGTATTTGGAAGTCTATGATCTTCTAGCACAGCGTAGTCCAACCCATGGGCCAAATATGGTCCACAAGATTCATTTGGATGGTCTATGGCCCTCTGCTACGGTTTCACTTAATGAGATAAATGAATAATGTATTTTTTAAATTGTTGGTATTGGACAGATAAATTCATCTTTGCTGCAGGTTCTATAGTATCCTTTTAGATGGTAGTAGAGAATAGCCTGTACCCATTTAACAGTGTATTCCCTGCTTCAGGAAATGTAACAAATTATAATACTTTCGGCTAGAGATTCAAAAGGCTTTTACAAAGACCTTGTCTGGAAAATAGTTTGTTTGATCTGTCAAGTAATGGCTTTCATGTAGAGATATGAATTTGATTTACAGTGTGTGGCTTGACATTCTGAAGAGTAGGTGTGAAACAATGTCCCAGTTAAATGAGATTCTAGGGCAGTAGGCCCCTAACAGTGCGATGGTCCAGAAAATCTTGACCTCAAATAACTAGCTGCTTTTGACAGAATGCCAGATGCTGGAATAATGCTATACAATTATTAGAAGTGGCTATCTTAATGTGACTGACCAATAGATTAAGACTGATCATCATTAGGCTTAGGTATGGGCGGTACCAGAAAAAAAAACTATATTCAAAGAACAGTAAGTTAAGAACAGTAAGTAAAATCTTTGACACTCTCATTTTTTAATAATAAACTAGGCCCCTACATGTTTGCTTATAATCTTTTGTTATTACCTACCTACCTATCCTAGTGTACATGCATATATATATATATAATTTTATTTGTATAGCTATGATTGAACCTGACTTCATGTCCAGTGCACAAAATATTGCGCTTTCATGGTTTTATATATATATATTTATATAATATTAATTAATAATATTAATATTTAAAAGTTTATCACTTTTTTTTTACATTTTGTAATATCGTTGGCTACTTGTCTTTAGCTTCCATTTTCATTTAAAACATTTGTAAACATCTGCAAGTGAATTCCATACAATTTTTCTTATCTCTACAGGCTCCACTGCAACTGCCAGTAGAAGCACAGACAAACAGATTGGTATATGGAGTATTTTATAATAATTTTAAATGTTGATCGTTTGTTGATCATTCTTTGTGGCATCATGTTATCTATTTTATCCTGTGTCACATAGTGAAATATGGGATACCATTAATGTAGGAGATGGTAGAAGCAGCTCTATTTTAAGTAGCAGAATTCCTCTATAATTAAAAACTGATGTGGGGATGTTTTTTCTGTCACCTTCAAATTTGTGTTAGGGGGGAGCTGGTTGGTCTTGAATCAAGACACTGGTCTCAAGACAGAGGCTGTGAGTTCAAATCCTGGCTACACCCACCTGTTGGGATTTTCATTTGTGATTTCTATCTGTGGCAACCACCTATGGTCTCAGCAGTGAGGCCAGCTTCAAACGTCAATTACTCATCAATGGAAACAAAAATATGAGCACCTTCAAAGATGGAGTTATCTACCTGTGTGGCGAGGGACTCCTGTGTACATGGCTGCCAGGGAAAAATGGATTAACATGCAAAATTCAGTTTATAGTCTCTAAGGACTTCACCATAGGTGAAAGCTGGCAACCAAAAAAAGAAAAATTGTGTTAATGGATCTTTATTGCAAACAAAAAAAGGCAGCTCACAACTCAAACTAATTCAATTAGATCTACACAGATCTGGTGCTAAGCCATGATCATCATCATGTGCAATACCAGTTGGCGTAGGTGATCATGTCCCTCCACAATCTTCTATCTACAGTGCATCGTATCAGTTCTGTTGTTGACTGTTTTCCATGCCATGACACCAAACTATCCAGTATTTTCTCTCTTTGTCACCCACGATCTCTCTTTCCTTTTATTTTGTCAGTTGTAACAAAGTATTCCAACTTTCCTCTTCTCATGATGTGCCCGAAAAATCTTGATTGCTTCTTTCTGATGTTTTTAAGAGCTCCCTTTTTGTGTTGGCCTCTTTGAGAACTTCCTCATTGGTCTTTTTAGCTGTCCAGGGAACTTTCAACATTCTTCTGAGAAATCCGATATTTTTCATTTTCTGAAAAGCTATTTTGGCCTGAGCTATTCTGCTTTTTATTTCTGTGGTACATCTCCCATCTGATGTAATTATTGTGCCCAAGTATTTGAAATGTTGCACTTGTTTCAGATTTGTCTCATTTATTTTTATGCTGCATGTTGGTGATTGTTTCTTCGATATAACCATTACTTCTGTTTTCTTACTATTCAGACTGAGACCTTTCTTGTTGCTTTCTTTTACTATTATGTCTATCATTTCTTGTAGTTCATTCTCTGTCTCTGCTATTAAGACTGTGTCATCCGCATATCGCAAATTATTTATGTTGTGACCGTTGACTTCAATTCCTTTTTTGTCTACTATTGATCTCATAATATATTTGCTGTAAAGTGAAAACAAATCTGGCGACAGAACACAGCCTTGTCTGACTCCTTGATAGCGTGAAGCCATGATAGTGATAGGATAAACAATAAATATGAATATGTTGAAGGTTTTAGAAACAGCATTTAGCAAAAAATATATATTTGTTTTATGCGTTTATTATTTTAAAATTTTAACTACTGGAAAGGCAGAACTCTTCTATCAGTTGCCTCTAAAGTATTCTGCAAGATCATCATGAACAGAATCAAAGATGCCATAGACATTGTTATTGCATGAAGAACAAGCAGGATTTAGAAATGAAAGCAGCTGCCTTGATCATATTTTTATCCTAAGAATTATATTAGAGGAGCATATAGAAAAACAAAGACCACTCCTTCTAAATGTAACTGATTTCAAAAAGGCTTTCGACAGCAAACATAGAGATTCATTGTAGAACATACTCAGACAATATCATTATCATCATCATTTGCCATACCATTTGGTGTAGGCGATCCTGTCCTTCCACAATTTTCTATCTACAGTGCATCGTATTAATTCTGTTGTTTACTGTTTTCCATGCCATGGCACCAAGCTATCCAGTATTTTCTCTCTTTGTCATCCGCGATCCCTCTTTCCCTTTATTTTGCCAGTTGTAACCAAGTATTCTCCCTTTCCACTTCTCATGATGTGCCTGAAAAATGTTGATTGTTTCTTTCTAATGTTTCTTAGGAGCTTCCTTTTTGTGTTGACTTCTTTGAGAATTTCTTCATTGGTCTTTCTAGCTGCCAAGGGAACTTTCAACATTCTTCTGAGAAATCCCATCTCTGTGGCCTCTAATTATCTTTTCATTTGTTTGTTTACTGTCCATGGTTCACTTCTATAGGTCAGAATTGGTTCTATATAACACCGATGAACTCTCTTTCTCACTTCTATTGACATAGATTTGTTGCATAAGATATTTTCAGACAATATGGAATACCATAAAAAATATTAACATGATCAGAGATCTGTAAGACAGCTTCTCATGAGCATCTGTGCAGGACTGAGTGAATGGTTCCATATGGATACTGAAGTGAACCAAGTATGTATTTTATCTGGAAAAATTAAAAAATAAAAAAAGGTATGTAAGAAGCTTTACGTGACAAGTGGACGACACAGACTAAACAACGTTTCGGCTCAATAGGCCTTCATCAGGAACAAACAATAAAAACACACACACACAAATTAATAACGAAACAACCAAAACAAAAACAATCGAAATGTGTTAAAGAAAACAACAACAAAAAGTAAAACTATCCTGTCAAATCCAAAATAAAATCGTAACCAAGTGCGGCTGTCGTGAACGTCGAAAATCGTGCGAAAAAGTGCGTAAATGTAAACAGAACCAGAGGAGTAAACACAAGGGTCAGTGTGCAAACACAAAGGAGAAAGAATCGAATAGTAGACTAACAGGTGTAAAAAGACGCTAAGAGTGAGATGTCTGAGAGTGGGGTACAGTAAAAATAAATGAGGGGTAAGAAGCACAGAAAAAAATTTTTTTATAGAGGAGAAAACTGAAGTGTCTCATAAGGGACTAGAGGAGAAGAACTATAAAAAGCATGGCATAGTAAGTAGACCAAATAACCCAAATATGTGTAGTAGAGAAGGCTATGCAAAAGGGAAGGAGCAAGCAAAAGGAAACTATGCGTATGAGTGTGATACATTCATACCTCTCGGGGTCAGCGAACCATACTGGACTATAAGGCGATTTTCCAAAGTATAGCGGCTGCGGTCGCCAGAGTGACAAAGGACAATACCAGTGACACGGATGTCGTCTTTGCCCTTGTGATCAGGGGAGTTGAAGTGGGAAGATACCGGAGTACCAGTATTTTGTTGGACATCACGTAGATGTTCACAAAATCTTTCCGCTAATCTTCTTCCAGACTCACCAATATAGGTCATATGGCATCGTTGGCATATGATGGCATAAATGATGTTGCGGGACACACATGTGAAGCTATGCTTGATCTCGAACCGTCCATTAGGGAACAAAACCGAGTCAGCAGGGAGCACATAGGCACAGGTAATACAGTTTCGACCACAAGGGGCCGTACCGAAGTGTTGAGGGTGGGAGCAAGGGAGATGGCTCCTAACCAAAAAATTTTATTAATTTTATTAAAAATTTTGTTGGACATCACGTAGATGTTCACAAAATCTTTCCGCTAATCTTCTTCCAGACTCACCAATATAGGTCATATGGCATCGTTGGCATATGATGGCATAAATGATGTTGCGGGACACACATGTGAAGCTATGCTTGATCTCGAACCGTCCATTAGGGAACAAAACCGAGTCAGCAGGGAGCACATAGGCACAGGTAATACAGTTTCGACCACAAGGGGCCGTACCGAAGTGTTGAGGGTGGGAGCAAGGGAGATGGCTCCTAACCAAAAAATTTTGGTTCTCTTGCCTCTCTCATCAATGTTCTTCTCAGTGTCTCCCTGGGTCTTCCTCTTTTTCTCTTACCTGTTGTTTCCCATATGAGGGCCTGCTTTGCTATTCGGTTATTATCTCTTCTCATCACATGTCCAACATATGACCATCGTCTTTTCTTTATTACTGAAGATATTAGTGGTTGATTGGCGATTTCTCTAATTTCCTCGTTTGTTTTGAATTCGTTCCATGCTATACCAAGTATTTTCCTTAGACATTTTTTTTCGAATGCGTTCAACTTTGTTTCTATATCTCTTGTTGTTTTCCAGCTTTCACACGCATACATAAGGGTTGATAGTACATTTGATTTGAATAGTCTAAGTTTTGTGTTTGTGCTGATGGGTTTTGATTTCCACAACTTTTCAAGGCTTCTGAAAGACATTGCTGCTTTAGCTATTCTGATTCTAATTTCTTTACTTGTATCCCCTTCTCGATCAATGTGACTTCTAAGATAGATAAAGTGATCGATCTCTTCTACTGGTTTGTTTTCCATGTATATTTTGTCATCTGTTGGAATTAAACTTTTCATGACTTTAGTCTTTTCATGATTGATCTCAAGCCCAATTTTGCTGGCTATTGCTGATAGTTCATTTGTGTTTTCCTGCATCATTTTTATCTGACTGCTGATGAGGACTATGTCATCAGCAAAGTCGAGGTCCTCCAAATGGTCTCCTTGTATCCATTCGATGCCTTTATTACCAGTGCAGCATTTCTTCATTATGAAGTCCACAACAATTCCAAATAACAAGGGCGATAAAATACATCCTTGTTTAACCCCAGTTTCTATTGGGAAACATTCGCTCAGTCCTTCCTCTGTTCGAACTGCACATGTGTAACCATCATACATGTCTTTGATAATATTTATGACTTTTGATGGTAAGCCATATTGCTTCAGAATTTTCCACAAAGAATCTCTATGAATACTATCAAATGCTTTTTGAAATCGATGAAGTTAAGTACAAAAGGTTTTTGCTTTTCAATGTGTTCCTCCAATATAAGTCATAGAGTGAAAATGTGGTCAAGGCAGCTTCTCCCTTTTCTAAACCCAGCCCGTTCTTCACGCATTACTGTATCTATTGAATCCTTTATTCTATTTAGGATGATTTTGCAGAATAACTTTGAGGCAACTGACAAAAGTGTCACGCCCCTCCAGTTGTTACAATCTCTAAGATTGCCCTTTTTTGGAATCTTAACAATGATTCCTTTTTTCCATTTATGAGGCGTCTTCTCTGTTTTCCAAATGATGTTGAACATTTTTTGGAGATGTATTAGATTATGGCTATCAATTGCCTTGAGGATCTCAGCTGTTAACTTATCCTCTCCAGCAGTTTTGTTATTGGTCATAAGCTTTAAGGTGGTTTCTATTTCGCTCAAGGTGAAGTCATCTAAATTTACATCTAATTCTGTTGCTGGTGTTTCAGCTTCAAAATCTATTAAACTTTGGGGTAGTGGACGGTTAAGAATTTTTTTGAAGTGTTCCGCCCAACGGGCTTTTATGTCCATGCTTGTTGTTAGCATTAATCCAGATTTGTCTAGCATTGGTGTTCCACTGGATGTATAGGTGTTTGTCAGCATCTTTTGTACAGTATAAAGAGTTCTGCTGTCTCCTGTAATTGCAGCTGTCTCTGCTTTCTCTGCCAAATTGTCTATATAGGCTCTTGTATCTCTTCTTGCTGAACTTTTCACTTTGTTGTCTAATTCTTTGTATGTTGCTTTTGCCAGGACCTTTCCAAGATCTGTCTTTACATTAGTCATGGCTCTCTTCGCTTCTCTTCTTTCTTTGATGTATTTCCATGTGGTGTCTGAGATCCAAGCTCGTTTTTCCATTTTCTTCAGTCTGGCACTTGCTTCTGCTGCTGTCGCTGAACTGAAAACAACTAAAGAAATAAAAAATATAAACAGGATGCATTTGAAAAAAAATGCCTGAGGAAAATACTTTGTATACCATAGAATGATTTCAAGATTAGTTCAGAAATAAGAGAAATAACAAAACATCCAAAAAATATCAGCTGTAGTCAAGAGAAGAAGAAGGTGGCATATGTTGGCCATGTGATGAGAAGAGGCAACAAAAGAATTTCAAAGCAGGCCCTCAAATTGGAACCAGTGGGTAGAAGAAAAAGAAGCTGACTTAGAAAAACACTAGAAAGAACCTTAAAACAAGAGGCAACAACAGCAGGTGTAAGCTCCCTAGCTGAGATTGAACAACTCACCCAGAACAGAGCCGTATGGCAAGACCAAATGCTGGTCCTGTGCAAGGTCTGACAGTTGAAAGATTGTCAGTCACAAGTTCCAGAATTTCTGCCCTATGTGCCATCTTCGGCTTGAAAGGACAATAGATAGATCCCTATTTACTTGGCTAGACTGGTTAGTCTGTTACCAGAGCTGCCACTGTGAGATTGAATAGGGTTTTTATCAGTTGTTTCCCCTGATCCTATCGTAATAATCAACTTATTTTAATTTTCTGGAGTTTTACTGTATGTTTCTAATGTAAATTTCCCCTATTTTGATGTCATTTCTGTGTTAAGAAACAAATTCATATTGATTAGTTTGTGAATGAATTAGAAGTATTTCACAATTTATTTTGCTAACTACTTGCCTCTAATTTTTAACTCCAATTAAAATATTTTGCACTTAACAAATCTGCCAACAGAATCCATTGCATTTTTTTTTTAAATACAGGCTCTACTATGGCTCCCACTGGAAGCACAGACAAACAGAATGGTATTTTGTGTATTCTATAATTAATTTAAATATTGATTGTTATGGGGAGTGGGGTGAACAAGAGATAAGATATTGGCCTCTGAACTAAGTGGCAAATATGGAAATGTATTTGATTTACAGGTTTTTTATTACTTTAATGATACCTACTCCTCTTGAGGAGTAAGTATCATCTTGGATGCAGAAAGAGCAAGAACAATGAAAGGCTTTTGGGCTGACAGAGTCCTTTTAGTGAAATTGAATGGAAAGCCAATAGATATTAATCTCATAAAAATTTATGTACCAACAGCACAGTCTAGAGGAAACAGTTGAAAAATGTTACCATGAGCTTAATATGGCACAACAGTCTGGTGTGTGTGAAATCTAGACCAAGGGCAGATTGCAATAGTGATCATGTATCAGTTGTGGGAAACCTTCGAGTAAAATTAAAGGCAGCAAAACGAGCCTCAGTTAATATTAAGTTAAATTTAGATTTACTCAAATGAGACAAGAGGTTACAAGACAAATATAACATCACAATTCAGAACCTGTACAATGCAATAGAGAAGATACAAAGCATTTATGAACAGTGTGAAATGCTAAAAGAATCAATGGAGCAAACATCAAAATACCACCTCATACCATTAGTGAGGACAAATTCAAGAAATAAATGGGTGACAGATATTTTACAGTTAATGGATACAAGAAGAAGAAATAAGGATAACAAAGAGAAGTATTAGAAATTAAATTTAAAAATTGTAATAAAATGCAATTAAGCAAAAGAAGCATGGCTAAAACAGAGATGCAGAAAGATTGAAATGCAACAAAAAGGAGATGCCAAAGCTATGCACAAACAAATTGAAGAATTCTATCTATCTACTGTCCTTTCGAGCCGAGGACGGCACATAGGGCAGAACCAATCTCAAAAACAGAAACCTTGCGTGCCAGAATGGCACATATAACAGAGATCACTGCTTCTAAAATCTATGGCTCTGTTTCCATAACAATACTTTTTACAATGACAGCTTGTCAAGCCATCAATCAACCTCCTTAGTCGCCTCTTACAACATGCTTGGAAGGTCACAGTGTCACTGTTCTTTACTCATAACAAGGCCCTGGTAACACACAGGACTAATTGAAGAATTAACTGGAAGAAAAACTCTATAAAAACTGGATGTTTAAGATCAAAGGAAGAACTGTTGATTGATCAAGAAAGAATAAGGGAACAATAGACAAAATACATTAAAGATCTTTATGATGATGAATGAAGAGAAGTAAATATTCAGGATAATGGGGAAGATCTAGAAATATTCAAAGAAGAAGTAGGAGATGCTTTGCACAATATGAAAGCAGGAAAGCCTCCTGGATGAGATAATATAACTAAAGAAGAGATTGAAGCAATGGGTAATTTTGGAATAGAAATAATAACAAAAATATTGAATGATATCTACAACAGCGGATATATACCAGACGGCATGCTCAAATAAATATTCATAGCCAATAATTGAAAAGAAATATGGTGTGATTGAATGTGATGTTCATCACACAATAAGCCTTATTAGCCACATGACTAAGATATTACTGAGAATCATCATGCGAAGAGTGAAACAAAATCAGTCCAGAAATTATTAGTGAAGAACAGTGCGGTTTTGTTGGAGGTAAAGGTATGAACAATGCTTTATACGTCATAAGATCTATAGTAGAAAGAGTCATAAAGGTGAAAACAGATCTATACATGTATTTCATAGATTATACCAAAGCATTTGACAAAGTAAAGCACCAAAAAATAATCAAAATTTTAGAAAGCATAAACGTAGACAGCAAAGATCTAAGAATAATAAAGAACATGTACTTGCAACAAACAGTGGCTATAAGAGCTGGCAACTAATTGGAATGTTTCAACAAATAAAGCAGGGTGTTTGACAAAGCTATGTGCTGTCACCAGATTTATTTTATATTTATAGTGAGATTATTCTAAGATTCATAAGGGGCATGTCTGGAATAACAGTTGGGGGTCATAATATAAATAATTTAAGGTATGCTGATGATGCAGTCTTAATCACTAACAGTGAAAACGAGTTACTAGAAATGTTACACATTATGGTGAAGGAAATAAAAAATAAAGACTCATCCTTAATAGCAAAAAGACAGAGGTAATGGTAACAACAAAGAAAAAGACATCACTGCAATACACAATAAAGACAAGTGGAACAATATTACAACAGGTAAATGAATTTAAATATCTGGGAACATTGTTAACCTCAGATGGTAGATGTACAACAGAGGTGGGATGCAGAATGGCTAGGGTAAAAGCAGCTTCCCAAAAAATGAGGAAGATGCAGTGCAATCCATTTTTGACAGTATAAACAAGAAAAAGAGTTCTTAAATGTTATGTAGACCCAGTTTTAACATATGGATGTGAATCATGGACAATAGGACAACGGAGAAGAAAATCACTGGAGGCTGTAGAAATGTGGTTTTACAGAAGAATATTGAGAATGCCATGGGCAGCTAAGAAGAGCAATGAAAACATCCTGAAAGAGGTCAAAGCAAAGTGAGAGCTAATTTCCAATATTAGGAAGAAACAATAATTGTTTGGCCATGTAATGAGAAGGTAACAGCTGGAATATATTGTGACAACTGGGAAAGTTGAGGGACGAAGAGATAGAGGGAGGCACAGAGAAAAGATACCAGACATCTTAAGAGAATGGCTTGGCAGAAGGTCAACAAGAGAAATGATAAATAACTGTTGAGATCAAAAGTTGTGGAAAGACATGATCACCTACACCAGCAGGCATGATACTTGATGATGATTATTATTTTAATGCTCTGCTTTAGTATCATTAAATCCATAGATGAATATAGACAATAAAAGCACATTTATTATCTATCATTATTATTAATTATTTTTTTGAGGGGGGTTTTAGCATCTTGCTTTCTGTGTCATCACGATCAGGTACCATACTAGTTGGTGTAGGCTCACTACATCATCACTCTCCACATCTCTTGGTCCTCATGCATGTCATAATTTCAGTTGCTCTTTTATTGTGCCCTTTGGATAAGCTGTTCAATATTTTTTATCTTGGTTTTCCTTTGCTCTTCTTTTCGTTCATTCTGTGTACTCATATACTTCTTCCTTCCTTATTTGCTTTTCAGCGTTGAGGGGAGATGTAATTTGTGATAATTAGTTGTTCATCTTGCCTCTGCTGTTGTTATGTTTCCTAGTCTTTCTAATATTCTGTCAATCCATCTTTTTTTTTGTGGTCGGCACTTGGGTCTGGTGTTCTCAAAACATGTATTGAAAGCTCATTGTGTATTGGTGTGATCTTTCTGCATTATCAAGTGGCCAAACTATTTTATCTGTTGTTTCTTTATGTATTCTATGGCTGTTAAAATCTCTCAGACTGTTTCCTATCATTCGTCTAACACATTTCATCTCCGTAGTGATTATTTTATTTTTTTTTACTCTTCTTGCTGTTCAGCGATCAGCTATTGCTATGCATTTAGATCAGCTTGGGTCATGAACAAGGTGGTGAGTTTGAGGTCATCACCAGTTCCCCATAGCTTGTCATGTTGAGTTGTTTCTGTGGATCATATTTGTGTTCTTGGGGTGTTGAGAGTGCTGCAGTCTTGTAGTGTATATTCTGGAGTTTGTTTGGCGGTTCCACAGTCACATGTTGCAACATCACTGAGTCCTATCTTGTGTAGATGTGCTCTGAGGCCACAATGACCTGTTCTGAGTCTGAATATCTTGGTCTGCTCATGTCTGCTAAGTTTGTTTAGACTCATGTTCTGGCTCATGTTTTCCATGCATCTCTCTCCATTCTGTTTACCTAGCTTGCTTCAGGATTGTTTTTTTTTGTCTTTGAGACACACGGGTTGTTTTAACTGTTGAAGGCTTCCACCCACTTTTTTGAGTTCATCTGCTTTTTCTTTTCCAGGGATGCCACAATGGGCTGGTATCAACTGCAGGACTAGTTGTATCTTTTCTGAACGTGAACATATGTTGTTATTTCTTGAATGAGTCTATCATGTTTAGGACTTGACATTGTTTGTTTGACTGACTTTGCCATTGTGAAAATGACAATATTTTGGGCTTTAAACCTCTTGAGTGTTGAGAGTTTGTTTGGCTGTGTGAAGTGCCATTGTCTCTGCTCTAAAATTTGTGTACCTTTCTCCAGCTTGAAAAGAGTATGTTTCTGTTTTTCCATTTGAGTAGGTTATATAAATGCCATTCTTGCATCTTGGGTCCAGGTCTGGCATTGGTAGCACAACGTTGAAATGAAGATTGTATTATAGAGTGCCTATTTTGATGCTAGTTATTTCCTTGATGGACAATAGTGGTGATAGCTGTCCATTTATTTGACAAGCTTTGTTGTATCTTGAGTCTATTTCTACTGTTTGTGAATTGGCATTTGTCACTAGACTTCCTAAGTATTTAAATCCCTTTACTTGTATTAGCTGTCTGCCATCTTAAGTTATGTTGATGTTCTGTTTATCTTTTGCGATATTCATGACTTCTATTTTGTTTATGTTGATTTTCATGTTGCATTTTGTGCCTGTGCTGTTGAGTCTATTTAATTGTTCTTGTAGGTCTTCTATTTATCCATGTATTAGGGCCTGACCGTCTGCAAATAGAAGCTTGTTGATCTCCTCTGCCTCTGATGGGTTGGCTAACTTGCTTTTATAGTCCATGTATGTAATAAACAATGGGAGGATAATATGCACCCCTGTCTTACTCCAGATCTAACTTCAAAATTGTTTGTGTAATCTGCTGCTGTTCTGACTGTCATCTGCTTTCAATGTAGACTTTTAATTAGGTTGGTTAGTGTTGGCATACTCCGTATGTTGTTAGTATCTCCCATAGTTTTTCTCTATTTACTTCATCAAATGCTCTTTCCTGGTCAATGAACACAAATTTTTATTGTGTTCTGTCATCTTTTCTACTAGCTGTTTTAACGTGAATAGAGCATCAGTACATCCTCTTTTTTTTTCAAAACCCCATTTGAGAATTGTTTAATTGTAACTTTATTATTGATCTCAGCCTTTTTTCCATAATTTTAGCATATAACCTTCCCACATGGCTGACCCATACATACACTAATGCATAAAAAATATTTTAGTGTCAAATCAGCAGATCTTTGTTTTCAAAACATTGAAAAGCGTACTCAATTCTTCTTGTTAAGCAAAAGGTGTAACTTCTGTGTTGACATACCTGTGGAGTCTTAACAGGGACAACACCTTGCTCACTCTGCGACCATCCCAGAATTTCTGAAGTCTGACATATGCTGTACATCTCTGGTTCAAAGGTCCACTAACAGATTGTCCTTTGGCTGCCTTTCTTTCACCATCAACCATCTTATGTCAGCTGTTATGATAGTTTCAGGATCCCTTCTGAATACATGTTCTATGTCACTGCCTGTTACCACAGTGTGCACACAATATTTAGTCAGAATTAATATTCTAATTTCTTGGTTCTAATTCATTGCCTATTTTTGCTTTAGGTGATGACATGGTCATTAAAGTAGTGCTTGCGGTTGGAATCAGCATATCTGTCATCTGTCTTGCTGCAATTACAATATTAGCTATTTTCTTGTTTTATAAGTAAGTTCACACTTTTTATTTTTCGTTCTTTGTTTTGAAAATTGTATACGTTTGTGATAATACGATAAGTCCTCTTTGTGTTCACCTGATGATTACTCTTCTTCATCATCTGCCCTTACAGGGCATTAAGTTGACATTGATGTGTTTATTTGGTTTACAGTATTTTTAAAAGCCTGGACAAAATATGGGAAATAAAAAATACTAAAGAAGAAAACTAAACTTAGAATATTCAACTCAAATGTATTATCAACAAGTACCTATGCATATGAAAGCTGGAACACAACAAAAGAAATTGAGAAAATACTGAACACTTTTGAAGACAAATGCCTTAGAAGAATACTGTGTTTACATATTAAAGACTAAAATAGAATAAGAAAATGGTCATGCAACAATCTCATCTACACTTAGGAAGAGAAAGACAAACATTGGGCAAGTGTTGAAAAGAGACAATAATAGAATTTCAGAATAGGCTCTTCTAAGAGAAACATCAGGATACAGAAAAATATAATGACCTAGAGAGACATTGAAAATAATACTTATAAGAGAAGCAAAGTTGGCAGGCAAAGACTCAATGGCTAAGATAAAACCTCTTGCTTAGAATAGAGATGGATGGCAAACAAACACTATGAGCCCTTTGTGACATCTAGCAGCACTGGATCAAGTATCCAGGTGGCAATATTTTTGTCTTTAGGCCCAATACATCCAACTTAAGATGGTATTTTTTATGAAGGGATTGTCTTCCAGCTCAATCTCTGATTGCTTGGACTTACTGGTTAGTCTGTTACTAGGGGCATTGTGAAGAGACAACTTAATTAGCTGTTTTACTTGTGCTGAAGCAGTCAACTGTGATTCCATATCTCCATCCTGCTGAAGGTGACTTTACCCCTAGAATGTAAGTAATGTCTTTAATGCAAATCTGTATGAGATCTCCAGATATCTGAAACTTGGATTCTGTTCAAAATGTTTCAGATCCTGGGTGTTTAGTTTGTACAGATATGCAATTCATGTGAAGATTAGGCACAGTATCAAATAAATTACAGTTAATAAGATTGGTTAGTGTAACTTGTGAAAGTATTCTTGATAAAAAGATTTGAGTATTTGTTTTCCAATATTGTAAATAATAATATTTGGAGAAAAATAAAGCTGATGTGGTGGTTAATATGTTTTATTTTTAAATTAACAAACTTGGTGATGGATGGCATCTTTAATCAAATATTTGTACCCAAAACATTATATGTAGAATTTAAATAGAAATTAATTGAATTTAAACTATGTCAACAAATGTGTATATCAGGTCCAGATTTCAAAGCTCCATGTCCTTTGACAACCCAGCCTTCAATGATATTCAAGATGTCAAGGTAGGAGAATGATTTATTTCCTTTGAAGAGTTTTTTTAAAAATTATAATTGAAACCCTCTTCAGCCATCCACACCAGTACATTACAATTAACTACATCCACATCAGTACATTACAATTACCTACATCCATATCTGTACATTACAATTAACTACATCCACATCAATGCATTACAATTAACTACATCCACATCAGTACATTACAATTAACTACATCCACATCAATACATTACAATTAACTACATCCACATCAATACATTACAATTAACTACATCCACATCAGTACATTACAATTAACTGCATCCACATCAATACATTACAATTAACTACATCCACATCAATACATTACAATTACCTACATCCATATCTGTACATTACAATTAACTACATCCACATCAGTACATTACAATTAACTGCATCCACATCAATACATTACAATTAACTACATCCACATCAATACATTACAATTACCTACATCCATATCTGTACATTACAATTAACTACATCCACATCAATACATTACAATTAACTACATCCACATCAATACATTACAATTAATTGCATCCACATCAGTACATTACAATTAACTACATCCACATCAATACATTACAATTAACTACATCCACATCAGTACATTACAATTAACTGCATCCACATCAGTACATTACAATTAATTGCATCCACATCAGTACATTACAATTAACTACATCCACATCAGTACATTACAATTAACTGCATCCACATCTGTACATTACAATTAACTGCATCCACATCTGTACACTACAATTAACTACATCCACATCAGTACATTACAATTAACTACATCCACATCAGTACATTACAATTAACTACATCCACATCTGTACATTACAATTAACTACATCCACATCTGTACATTACAATTAACTACATCCACATCAGTACATTACAATTAACTACATCCACATCTGTACATTACAATTAACTGCATTGACATCTGTACAAAAGTAATTGCATCATTATTATCAAAACATGTTCATCATATGGATGGATATATCAATCCAAGTATGTATGTCATCACCAAGATGGACACAAAATCATCATCATCATTGGGTGCAGTCTCCATATCGCAGGTCCGCTACCATTGAGCATCATTTTATTGTCTCTTGTTTTGATAGTGCACTTTGTCATAGGTTCACCTGTCCAACTTTTCATGTAATCAGTCCACTTTAGTCTTGGTCTGCCTTGTAGCATCCCTTCCAAGATGATTTTCCTCAAGCAAAACCTAGGACAGATTGCTTCAGCATGGATAAACTCTAATCTTTTACACCGTGTGCTTTTGATAATGTCAAAATATCCTGCCTATAGTCCATCTAAGGCAGGATCATCAATTGAACAAGTAATCTCTGTTCAAGCATGTTGCGACCATTGTTATTATTGCCACTAGACCACACCTGTAATCTAATCTAGTCATTTGTAATATAGGCTGCAATAAAAAGTACCATTATTACATCCCTTTCAATGCTTTACAAGTTATTGAGTTACTTACAGGTCATCATTATTGCACTCCAACATGTCCATAGGTGCTCAGATCCCCTCCTCAGCAAGTCTCGCAGTGTCCAGCGATTAATGATTCCAGTTCTGTATTGGTCCATAAGTCTTCTTACACGCCCACTAAGTTTCTCATTTCTGACTGTGCCCATCTTAACTCCCATCTCATCCGAGGGAGTGACATGGATTCATGGTTGTCAAAATCCTGTGTCCTTCCCATTTCCCAGAGGGCATTGATGATGTCCGCCCAATCCATTGGTTGACCGTCCTCAACAACAACACAGCTAGCCAACCTGTCCGCTCTTTCATTTCTCTGCATTCCCGAATGTCCTGGAACATAGACAAAGGTGACCTTATGTATTTGTGACTTCTGCAATGACTCTACCCATTGCATGCGTACAAAGCCTGCCTCAACTTTTCTTATCTATCTGGCTCATTGAATCACTCAGTATGCAGGCAAGGGTGTAGTCTTGTGACTCTAACCAGATGAATGTCTTTACTAGTTACAATTAATTATAGAACATTCACTTTTGAGTTGTTCAAAAGGCAAATAGATCTTCTCTGAGTTCACTTATAAGTTAGACTTCTCACATAATTGAACATTTGTAAATTATCTTCAGTGTTCTTAAACATGTCATGCTTGTTATATCCATTCCTGGTTTGAATAATGGCATTCATGAAAGTTAATACATCCTTGTTGTGGGTTGGATTTTTGCTACTATAAATATTGAATAGAATCAACAAAAGCAGTATATCTAGTGATATTGCTGGACTATAGCACACACATTGACTCTAAATACACAATGACTGTTCCTTCCACCAGTGCTGTTGTTTTTCAATTCACAAACCATTGACTCTTTGTGTCCAGCGATTTTTGTTATCAAGCACCATACCTTGCACAGGACTTTAATTATATCTCACCATATGCTCCAGTTCTGGGTGAGAAGTTCAATCTCAACAAGGGAGCTGATGTCTGCTGTTGTTGCCTCTTGCTTCAGTGTTCTATTTAGTGTTTCTCTAGATAGGGGGTTAAGGCAAAGAAATGTAAATGAATGCATAAAAATGCAAAGCTGCAGTAAAGCTGAATGTGAGGAAAAATTTAAAAATAGAAAAAATGGTATGTTAGAAGCTTTACGCGATAAGTAGATGACACAGATTAAACGACGTTTCGGCCCAATAGGCCTTTGGCAGGAACAAACAAAAAAACACACACACGGATATGTAAGTAAAACTAATCCTACATAGCTAGCCAGTAACGAAACATCCAAAACAAAAATAATCGAAATATGTTGAAGAAAATAAAAATGTCTTCCCTGTGTGTCAGACCGAGGTCAAAATGAAAAGGAAATGGTAACCTGAGTGTGGCTGTCGTGTATGTGCAAAAATGTGCGCAAATGCACACAGAACCAGAGGAGTTCACACCGGGGACAGTGTGCAAACACAAAGGAGAAAGAATAGAACAGTAGACTAACAGGTGCTCAAAAGGCGGTAAGAGTGAGATGTCTGAGAGTACAATAAAAACAAATGAGGGGTAAGGAGCACAGAAAAAAGGTATAGAGGAGAACACCAAAGTGTCTCATTGGGGACTAGAAGAGAAAAAAATATCCTGCCTATAGTCCATCAAAGTTGAGTATTATATACCTTCTTTCTGTGCTCCTTACCCCTCATTTGTTTTTATTGTACTCTCAGACATCTCACTCTTACCGCCTTTTGAGCACCTGTTAGTCTACTGTTCTATTCTTTCTCCTTTGTGTTTGCACACTGTCCCCGGTGTGAACTCCTCTGGTTCTGTGTGCATTTGCGCACATTTTTGCACATACACGACAGCCACACTCAGGTTACCATTTCCTTTTCATTTTGACCTCGGTCTGACACACAGGGAAGACATTTTTATTTTCTTTAACATATTTCGATTATTTTTGTTTTGGATGTTTCGCTACTGGCTAGCTATGTAGGATTAGTTTTACTTACATATCCGTGTGTGTGTTTCTTTGTTTGTTCCTGCTGAAGGTCTATTGGGCCAAAACGTCGTTTAATCTGTGTCGTCCACTTATCGCGTAAAGTTTCTAACATACCATTTTTCTATTTTTTTAAATTTTTCCTCCTTTTTATAGATAGGCCTTTTTTTCTTTTACCCTCAGGTTCTCTTGTCTCTTCTTATCACATTTCCAACATATGAGTACCTTCTTCTTTTGATTACAGATAATTTTTTTGGATGCTTTGTCATTTCTCTTATTTCTGCACTAGTCTTAAATTTATTCCATGGTATACAAAGTATTTTCTTGGGGCATTTGTTTTCAAATGTATCTAATTTATTTTCTTTTGCTTTATTTGTTTTCCAGTTTTTGCCTGCATGAGTAAGGGTGTATAATACAATTGATTTGAAAATCCTGAACTTTGTTTTATCTTGGTTGAATTGAGATCTCTTATGTACACCTTAAGCATGTTTAGCACCATCCAATATCATTATCAATGGTGTCAATTTGGGGGCCTTGGTATAGATATCCCCGATGGAAGAATAAATTGTATTATTAGTCCCATAAATGATTCGCTTCCAGAGGTTTATGATGTAAACAAAGCAGTTTTGTCATTGCAAGTGAATAATGTCCACACCTATAATTGGTCAGGATTGTGTAGCAGCAGCAGCTTTATAGCAAACACAGAAAACATCATAGGATTGTGCTGTTCTGAAACAGCTATGCCATGCTACCCTAGAATTGCCTTTAATGGGATTACTGTAACCACAAACCACTCTCCATGTGTGTGCCACATATCTACACCCCAGAAAGAAATACTGAATATAACAACACCATGTGCCGTCTGTGATATTAATGACCACAAACCAGGAGCTCCTGTATGATTGATACAACTGTTGCACCAAGCACTTCATCAGCAGAGCCATATCTATGGAATGTTAATCTGACATTGTTCTTGAATGATGTCCAAGTTAATGAGACATCAGAATCGTGTGGCAGCAGCTACAAGAAGGGAGCGGAGAACATCAAGTTCTGCTGCTATAAAGGAGACTTGCCTTGCTATCCCAGAATTGCCTTAAATGGAATCACTGTAGTTGAAAACTTCTCCTCTTGTGTAAACTACACATTCACATCTAAGAGTGAATCAGTGAAGGTCACAAAATCATATTCTCTCTGTGGTTTTACTAACTACAGGTCATGTGGCTTCTGTTTGATTGAAAATGACAAATTACCACCACTGTGTGTCTATATGTTTGGAATTGGAGTCATCAACGATGGCCTAACATCATCAAGTGCTACGACGATCATCATTTTTGGGAAGGACACGAACTTCCATGGTATATGGTGGATAGGCGGCAGGAACCATTGAAGGCTATGTCTGAAAAGTGTTCCTTCTTGCAGTTTCCTTATATTCCAAGTCCGGCTTGTTGCAGGAGCTACTGAGTTAAGTGCTCTGTGCACACCGTGAGCTGTGTGTCTCATCCGTTTTGATCCTGTTTCGATATCCCGCTTGTTTACGATGAATGATGATATCGTATGACAGGGAACATTTGGCTGTGTTCACTTTCTGCGCGGTTTCGCCTTATGTCTTTTGGCGTGTGCTGAGACTGCTACGATGGGGACTACAGTTACCTTTCTTTATTTGGGAGATGTGTTAGTAATTCAGATGATTCCACTGGCACGGGCGGTTGAGCAATTATGGATTTTAATTCGTTTGCAGTGATACCGAGGCCTTCCATAACCAATAACCAATTCTTCAAGCTACTGTCATCTCTAATAATTTGCTGCACATATTCTACAAGGTAATTACTCAATAGCTATTTACTTCTTTAGCTTTAACTAGGGCATGAATAATTAATAGCAGAGACAGAGAATGAACTACAAGAAATGATAGACATAAAAGTAAAAGAAAGCAACAAGAAAGGTCTCAGTCTGAATAGTAAGAAAACAGAAGTAATGGTCATATCGAAGAAACAATCATCACCTGCATGCAGCATAAAAATAAACAGGACAAATCTGAAACAAGTGCAACGTTTCAAATACTTGGGTACAATAATAACATCAGATGGAAGATGCACCAGAGAAATAAAAAGCAGAATAGCTCAGGCCAAAATAGCATTTCAGAAAATGAAAAATATCTTATGCAACAAATCTATGTCAATAGAAATGAGAAAGAGAGTTCATCAGTGCTATATAGAACCAATTCTGACCTATGGAAGCGAATAATGGACAGTAGATAAACAAATGAAAAGACGATTAGAGGCCACAGAGATGGGATTTCTCAGAAGAATGTTGAAAGTTCCCTGGACAGCTAAAAAGACCAATAAGGAAGTTCTCAAAGAGGCCAATACAAAAAGGCAGCTCCTAAAATACATCAGAAAGGAACAATCAACAATTTTCGGGCCCATCATAAGAAGAGGAAAGTTGGAATACTTGGTTACAACTGGCAAAATAAAAGGAAAGAGAGATAGCGGACGACAAAGAGAGAAAATACTGGATAGCTTGGTGTCATGGCATGGAAAACAGTCAACAACAGAACTGATACGATGCACTGTAGATAGAAGATTGTGGAAGGGCATGATTGCCTATGCCAAAAAGATATATGGCACATGATGATGATGAGGGCATGAAAACAGTTTTTAATTAGATTTCATATGTATCATTGTATGGGGAAAAAATGCCTTGACTTAGGCTTGAGTTTTAGACACAAAGTATATTTAGCTTTTTATGAATTCGATGTTATTCATTCAGCCAGGTCAAGTCATCACAGCTGTAGGTAACTGGTTCACAGAGTTAAGGAAGCAGTAGTAGATCACTCATTGTCTGTGCCTTAGAACTCTGTGTGTGTGTGTAAGTACATGCATGCATGTATGTGTATGTTCTAATACTTCACACCTCTGTGTGTGCATGTATGCATGTGTATATATATGTGTTAATGTTTCACACCTCTGTGTGTTGTAGTACTTTACACTTCTGTGTGTTTGTGTGTTGTAGTACTTCACACCTCTCTGTGTGTACTCCTTCACAATTCTGTGTCTTGGCATTACCACTATAGATATTTGTGGACAGTTTCAGATATGTTTTGTGAAGTGTTAAATTATATTTTTATAAAGTAGCTTCTATTTGTTTGCCTTGTAACTGTAATGTTTACTATTTGTAGATAATCGACAAGCCCAGCATCAGTGACAACAAGCCAAGTGATTTACTTGAAATACAATATAAAACACCACTGGAACATTAGTGAAAAGATCCAGGTTTGACAAGTCCATACAGTGGACAGCAGCCGGTGATCCTGAACTTTCTAACACACGTTTGTGGAGGTGCAGCAGCACACAATATCTTAGATTCTGATTTTTTTATACGTATCACAAAATATACACAGTAACCAGAATATCATTTTTATCTTCCATATAATTTGCTATACAGTTTATTATATTTACTGATAAACCTCTATGTTGTTCGTGTATATATAGTAATTACATGTTGAAATAACAGCTTTTGATAATAAAATTTTGATTTAATCTGAATGGCAGCTTCCTTTTTACTCTTGTATTCATGTTACTTTCATATTTACCTTTATCACAATGTGAATTTGAGTTCTTTTGCTAACTGAAACCTTGAAGCAAATGTTGCAGATAATGTAAGTTTAGCTGTACCAAAAATAAAGGATCAAGATGGTTCTGTTTAAGATGTGAGAACAATAAGAACAGTTTCATGAAGATTGAATAATATTTATATGACAAGTCAGCTTTATTCACCAAATTAAAAATGGACATGATAAAATATAAACAGGCAACAACTTTTCACTTTTTTTAGAAACTAAAGCGTTGGAAGCTAGACAATTATAACATATCTATTGGCCTTTTGAGCTGTGGCCAGCCCATAAGGCATAGACCCAGATACTCTTTCTCTTTTCCAAAATTTTCTTTCTAGCAGTCTCCATCCCAGCAAAAAACATTTATCAGATCTCGCCATTTGTCTCTGTTCTGTGCAAGCATCTCGATCTCATTGAGGGAGCCGATTCCTGCTGCCTTTGCCTCTCTGATTAATGTTATAACATATATAGACACAAGTTATATAATGTCATAAGACAGTACTTTAGCTTTGGCAAATACTTTGTTAAACAAAATAAAGAAAACCCAGTCACATCATAAACCTGCTTCACCCATCCCTTAACTAGATGTGCCTTTGAAGTATCATCAATGAATGCAACTATTCTCTTCCTGTTGTTCATGTGATTTAGTGAAGTCAAGACCTGTTCATTTCTTGTTATTTTTCCAGTTCTTTCTTGTATATCTTTGCAACGATTTAATTTAATTTAACGATGAAGTTTTAAAACAACTAAAAATAAAAAGAGAACTACTAAATACAATTAAGACAAGACAAATTAAATTTTTGGGACACGTTAAAAGACACAACAGACTACTAAAAGTAATATTGGAAGGAAAAATACAAGGTAAAAGAGGCAGAGGCAGACAATGACTAACACGAATGAGTAACATCAAAAGATGGACAAGTCAATCTATGACCTTGCACCATCAAAGCAAGAAACAGAGTGGAATGGCGATCCATAGTAGCCAACTGTCATTGTGGAGACGGCACTCGATGATATCTTTGTATTTACATTTACTTGTATTTATTTCCTTGTTTTGCTAGATTTGACAACTGTGGCATATGACCACACCAGCTTTTTTTTTCCTTTTGTGTTCACCAGCTTTCACCTCTGGCGCATCCCTAAAGTCTAAGATATGAATTTTGCATGTTAATCCATTTTTCCCTGGCCTCTTGACAGGGGCCCCTCGCCTCCAAGATTACTTTTAGTAGGCTGTTGTGTCTTTTAACATGGCCCAAAAATCGCATTTGTCTTGTTTGAATTGTATTTAGTAGTTCTCTTTTCATTTTTAGTTGTTTTATGATTTCATCATTTGGTTTTCTTTTTTTTCCATCCAATTCTACCTATTTTTCTATATATATCCACATTTCAAAGGCTTCAATTTTCTGTTCTGTTTTCTTGTCTAATGTCCATGTTTCTGCACCATATAGGAATGTTGAGAAGCTGTAACATTTTGTTATTTTTGGTTTTAGCCCTGGTGTTTTGTTTTGATGTTAGTTTATTTTTCATGGCTTTAAAATTACATTTTGCCATTCCTATATATATCATCATCATCCTGTGCCATGCCCGTTGGCGTAGGCGATCATGTCCCTCCACAATCTTCTATCTACAGTGCATCGTATCAGTTCTGTTGTTGACAGTTTTCCACGCCATGACACCAAGCTATCCAGCATTTTCTCTCTTTGTTTTCCGCGATCTCTCTTTCCTTTTATTTTGCCAGTTGTATCCAAGTAATCCAACTTTCCTCTTCTCATGATGTGCCTGAAAAATGTTGATTGTTTCTTTCTAATGTTTTTTAGGAGCTCCTTTTTTTGTGTTGGCCTCTTTGAGAATTTCCACATTGGTCTTTTTGGCTGTCCAGGGAACTAACAACATTCTTCTGAGAATAAAAATATATATATATCGTGGCGTATAGGTAATATTGTGTTAGTGACCATAATTTTTACAGACCATCGGCACATGATTTTTGTGGTTGGCAGTACGCCCGTGCCGGAAAAAATCCAGTACCCATTAAAGGCTGGGTGAACCTGGAAGTCTTGTCCTTTGTAGTCCAGTTCACTAACCACTGAGCTATCGTGGCTCCCATATATATATGCAAACTGACCATATCGCCCATAAAAAAACAATGTGCACTAACACCATATTCCGTATATGTCTTAATGTATGGATGGAACAGCTATGAGATTCCAATTAAAACTTGAAATGTATGAGCATTGTGTTGTGATATTCATGTGTGATCAGGCAGGAATCCAATAATTATAAATACTGTTGGAGCACAGTGATGATGTTTATAATTATATTAGCAAGAATGCACTAAATGCATTAAAATTATCATCATCATGTGCCATACCAGTCGGCGTAGGCGATTATGTCCTTCCACAATCTTTTATCTACAGTGCACATCGTAATTAATTTAAAATTATCGCTGTTACTGATTCAAATTACAGCAGCGTTGGTCAGAAAAAAAATGTGCCACTTCTGGGAATTGAACCCAGACACTTGTGATCAGGAAGCGAACACTCTAACCACTCATTATTAGTAATATACTATAATATGTTTAAAACTTGTAGGCACCTTTTAGCAAATTCTAGTATGGTGTTATACATTGCTTTTTTTCCCTGCGATGCTTCAGGGCTTTTAGAAGAGGCTGAATTATTATTACAACACAATGTTCTCATATGAACTGCTACTATCAAAGCCACATCAGTGTCTTTGAGTGCTATGACTGCAAGTGATGGCTTACATCAGCAATCCAGATAGTTCCTTCCAGGAACAAGTGAATATATCAACACTCAATGATTCCTGAATGTATCAACACTGATGTAGATGGGACCGTGAATGTATCAACACTGATGTAAATGACACTATGAGTGTATTAACACTGATGTAGATGACACTATGAGTGTATTAACACCGATGTAGATGACACTGTGAGTGTATCAACACTGATGTAGATGACACTATGAGTGTATCAACACTGATGTAAATGACACTGAGTGTATCAACACTGATATAAATGACACTATGAGTGTATCAACACTGATGTAGATGACACTATGAGTGTATCAACACTGATGTAAATGACACTGAGTGTATTAACACTGATGTAGATGACACTATGAGTGTATTAACACAGACGTATTAACACTGATGTAGATGACACTATGAGTGTATCAACACTGATGTAGATGACACTATGAGTGTATCAACACTGATAAATGTGTATCAACACTGATGTAGATGACACTATGAGTGTATTAACATTGATGTAGATGACACTGTGAGTGTATTAACACTGATGTAGATGACACTATGAGTGTATTAACACTGATGTAGATGACACTATGAGTGTATCAACACTGATGTAGATGACACTATGAGTGTATTAACACTGATGTAAATGACACTGTGAGTGTATCAACACTGATGTAGATGACACTATGAGTGTATCAACACTGATGTAAATGACACTGAGTGTATCAACACTGATGTAAATGACACTGAGCGTATCAACACTGATATAAATGACACTATGAGTGTATCAACACTGGTGTAAATGACACTGAGTGTATCAACACTGATGTAAATGACACTGAGTGTATCAACACTGATATAAATGACACTATGAGTGTATCAACACTGGTGTAAATGACACTGAGTGTATCAACACTGATGTAAATGACACTGAGCGTATCAACACTGATATAAATGACACTATGAGTGTATCAACACTGATGTAAATGACACTGAGTGTATCAACACTGATGTAAATGACACTGAGTGTATCAACACTGATATAAATGACACTATGAGTGTATCAACACTGGTGTAAATGACACTGAGTGTATCAACACTGATGTAAATGACACTGAGCGTATCAACACTGATATAAATGACACTATGAGTGTATCAACACTGGTGTAAATGACACTGAGTGTATCAACACTGATGTAAATGACACTGAGTGTATCAACACTGATATAAATGACACTATGAGTGTATCAACACTGGTGTAAATGACACTGAGTGTATCAACACTGATGTAAATGACACTGAGCGTATCAACACTGATATAAATGACACTATGAGTGTATCAACACTGGTGTAAATGACACTGAGTGTATCAACACTGATGTAAATGACACTGAGTGTATCAACACTGATGTAAATGACACTATGAGTGTATCAACACTGGTGTAAATGACACTGAGTGTGTCAACACTGATGCAGATGACACTATGAGTGTATTAACACTGATGTAGATGACACTATGAGTGTATCAACACTGATGCAGATGACACTATGAGTGTATCAACACTGATGTAGATGACACTATGAGTGTATCAACACTGATGTAGATGACACTATGAGTGTATCAACACTGATGTAGATGACACTATGAGTGTATTAACACTAATGTAAATGACACTGTGAGTGTATCAACACTGATGTAGATGACACTATGTATGTATCAACACTGATGCAGATGACATCATGAATGTGTCAACACTGATTTAGATGTCCGCTTAATGAAGCCACCTACAAAGTTATTTTTCACTTATATTACAGTAGTTACCTTGTGGGGACAGAACTAGAAGTATGATAATTGGTCCCGGAACTTTAAGACTTTCATCATCATCATTGAGTGCCGTCTCCGCAACGAAGGTTGGCTACCATGGAGCGCCATTCTGCTCTATCTCTTGCTTTGATGGTGCAGGTTGTCATCGGTTGATTTGTCCATCTTTTGATGTTACTCGTCCATGTTAATCTTGGTCTGCCTCTGCCTCTTTTACCTTGTATTTTCCCCTCAAGGATTACTTTCAGTAGGCTGTTGTGTCTTTTAACATGGCCTAAGAATCGCATTTGTCTTGTTCTAATTGTGTTCAGAAGTTCTCTTTTCATTTTTAGTTGTTTTAAGACTTCATCGTTTGTTTTCTTTTCCTTCCATCCAATTCTACCTATTCTTCTATATATCCACATTTCAAAGGCTTCAATTCTCTGTTCTGTTTTCTTGTCTAATGTCCATGTTTCAGCATCATATAGGAATATTGAGAAGATGTAACATTTTGCTATTCTTAGTTTTAGCCCTGGTGTTATTTGTTTTGATGTTAGTATGTCCTTCATGACATTAAAATTACTTTTTGCCATTCCTATTCTTTTGTTTATTTCAGTTGTACATTTTCCATCACTGGTTATAGTATGTCCAAGGTAGTTATAGTTCTGAACTGTCTCAAGGTCTATTCCTTCAATTTTGATATCCACTTGTGGGTTTTGAGTATTTTCTTTGTTTATGATCATAGTTTTAGTCTTTTTGATATTCATATCTAGTCCATATTTTTTGTTTGTCGTGTTTATTTCATTAAGTAATTGTTGTAGGTCTTTAGGATTTTCTGCTAGTAGTACAGTATCGTCAGCATATCTTAGGTTATTGATTATCTTTCCATTAATTTGTAGGCCTGGCATCTCTATGATGTTTTTAAAAATTTGCTCAGTGTATAGATTGAACAAGCTTGGTGATAGGATGCATCCTTGTCTTACTCCTCTTTTTATATCAATGGGTGTAGAGAACTCTTTGTTATATTTTATTATTGCTGTTTGCTCCCAGTATAGATTGCATATTAGTCGTATATCCATGTCATCTAGATGTATCTCTTTTAGGCATTCTATAAGTTGTTTGTGGTGTACTCTATCAAAAGCTTTGGTGTAGTCTATGAAGCAGGCATATATTAGTTTGTTTACTTCTGTGTATTTTTCTATTAATGTTCTCATGCAGAATATGGCTGAATAAGACTTTAAAGAGATTAAAAGAGAGATGTGTTGTTGCAGACACGGATTATTACAAAAATGATGAGAGAAACCTAATCAGACGAGCAGAGTGACGTACCGATACAGGCTACCTAACGTTTGATTTGACCAAGAGATCCTGGGGCACCATTAACTGAGGCAGCAACTACATTTGAAAGAGCACATGACAATCCAGCCCCACATCCAAACGACGTTCCGTAGATCTATCTCGTCTGCAGGAAATGCCCCATTAAATACTTAACGACTGCCCTGGCTGCTCAGGAGTGCATGCAGGAAGTAATCTATGGGAGAAAGTAAATGGAGCGTACATCCCAGAGAAGGAGAACCCCCACTCAAATTGCACCGTTCTGACCAATTTCCTTGCAGTGTGTGGAACAGAAAATACACAATGTGTAATTGTGTGTAATGGCAAAGAATTTCACAGTTCACCTCATGGAGAACAGATAATGCTATACAAAAGGCATTGGTCCCTGAAATCCCTAATTATTTAGAGCATGCAACAATGAATATGAAGACGATACTGAGAGGAAAGACTAAGAAGCTGAACCTAGATTTATATGGTTGAGCCTTGCCAACTCATATAGATCTGTCCCACACCAAATGCCTTATCTGGTTCTCAGAATGTACCATAAGCCCTAGAATGTGATAGTGATGTTGTTTGTATTTTCCTGACTTTACAGTGTGATTCTCCACAAGTTGGTACAACTACAAGTCGGTATTGCTATTGGATGTTCAATGTCGCTGATACTTTTTGTAATGGTTAGCAGACAATCCTGAAAGTAGCAGGGGACTTGCAATTGGACTAGATATTTGAGAGGGATGCCATATTCAAATCGATTATTGCCGACACCACGATCCTAACAGAAGACAGTTATACCTTGTAATGCTCGAAGCCTGGACAAACTCACCAAATGGTGAAGCATGAGTTTCATACCAAAGAAATCCAGTTGTCCATCAGACAAGAAAATCATATTTACTATGGCAACCCAGAAGATTCCAACCGTCTGAGAGGAGTCAATCAAGAATCTCGCTTGGTAGGCTACGTCTATTTGAAGGGCATGAAAACGGTCCAGAGAGTAAAAGATGACAGATCAGAGGATAACGGCTTGTCAACCGAAGTAGACAATTAGACATGTTCAAAGTTTTGGCGCCTCCAGTTCAAGCTGATATGGTATGCCGGTGTATAAAGTTTACTCAATCATCGTGGAAGTCACTGAAAGGAGAGTCAACAAATCCAGGAAAGGGTTGGGAGCGTCACCGCGATCTGCAGGTGTAGTTGTTTAATGCAAGTGAGCGAAGTTGACCCTCCTGCTCCAGTCCGTCTTATAAGATTACAAAGGCCAGATTGGCTATATGCTACAAGACTCATCAGAAGAAATAGTCCGGACGGTGGAACCCACAGTAAAGACCAACAGTGGCCCGTAAGTACTGCAGTTGATGAGTCACATGAACAATCTATCTATCTTTCGTTCGCCCGAAGTATTGTCTATATCTGCAATGTCGTTTCCTGTATAAATTTTACTGTCTTTTGTAATTCTTGCAGTGGCCCATATAGTTTTGTCTGTAGTGTTGTATCTATGGGCCAATGGATTTTCCTCAGTCTACTATATTCAGTGCAGTCTTGAAGTATGTGTTCAGCAGTCTGGGGTGCCTGTCCACATGTACAAGTAGTTGATGTGCCGATCTTGAATTTTGTATACATGTGACTATGGAGTCGATTGTGTTCTGTTCTTAGGCGTATAATGATAACTTGTTCATATCTATTCATATTATGAAAGGCATCCTGATTTGGGGCTTGTGGTCCTCTGATTGATTTGATTATCTGTTTCTTATGATGGTATGTAACTGGTGTATCTAGTTGTGTGCCTGTTGAACCTTCCTTTGCCAACTGATCTGCTTTCTCATTTCCTGGTATTCCACAGTGAGACGGGATCCACTGCAGGGCAACCCTGTGGTGCTTGCAGAGTTCAGTCAATAAGGTCTGCAGATGTGGTAATTTTCTAGATTGTAGTGCCTGGAGTACTGATCTTGCATCTGTCAAAAACACTACAGGCTGTGGGCTAAGATTACTGTTCAGCAGTTTTTCTATTGCCAACTTTATTGCTTGTATTTCTGCATCATAATTGTGACAATATTTCCCTGTTGCTATTTTATTCATATCCCTAGTGTTATTTGGGTACTCTATATATGCACCTGCTCCCCCATTCTTTACTGCATTCTGTGCTGATCCATCTGTGTACACACGGATCCATAGGTCTTGTGGGTATTCTTCATCCAGGAAACTGAGAGTTATTGTTTTTCGCTGTAGACTATTTTGTTCCTCTTTGTCAACTATTCCTTTCACTTCTGTCCGTATTTGAACTGATAATCCTGATTCATCTGTCCAGGGAGTCTGTTCTGGTATGGGCAGAAGGGGTTTAACAACTCTTGGCATGTCTGGTGTTTGTCTACTAATACGCTTGGCTTGGTGGATAAAGCTGCTTCTCTTAAGTCGTCCCAATGCAAGATTTTGGAATCTGTCCTTCATTGGATGTCTCGGCATGCATACACATTTTTCTGCCTGTATCAGCACCTTTGTGTCTCTCCGTTCTCTCAGTGCTGGTATCCTCCACAATTTCTCCATCTCCAATATTGGTGTTGATTTCATTGCTCCTGTGATGACCCTAAGTGCCTGGTTTTGTACTTTATCCAGTTCTTGCAATGTGGTGTTTGATGCTGAGCACCATGCGGATGATCCATATTCTAAATGTGGGCGTATACTCTGTTGGTAAACTTTACTGAGTATTTTCCCACTCGCACCCCATGTGGTTCCACACAACTTTCTTAGAATAGCCAATTTCCTCCTTGCTTGAACAATCTGAAACTGAAGGAGATGATGGACTTCAACAAATGCCAAAAGATGTGTCGCGACATTCAATGGTTGTTGAGCGCTCCCATCAAGCAGCTCAAGAAAGTGGAAATTCGGGGAATTAGTGAGGTGGAAGAGAACAAGTGTGTTCAGCAGCCCAGCAAAGACAACAAGGCTTTACAATGAACATAGCATGATTTATGATGCACTGGAACTACACATGTGCGCTTCGCTACTGGAATTATTGAATAAATAGTAAAAGTACGATAGGTTGGTGTTTTTGCCTTCTCTTGGCTCAATCTGAGACAATACAAGTCGAGAAGACATCTTAATAGCTGTGGCACATTCATAACGGGAAGCATAGCAATGATATTAACAATGTTTTTAGACAATACTAAAGCGACTTGAGTACTATCAAACAGATACAACATTTGACACCTCAAGTCTTATCACATATATATTACCAACGTTTGTAGGACTAATACCGAGAATTCAATGAGAATAACCAGGGGGCTATATAGCGCCCAACACTATCTAGTCTTATTAAACAGGATGGACGATATGGGAATATAATTAAACAGGTACAAATATCTGACGTGCCTCAGTATTTGTCACACATGGTCAACGTTTGTAGAACTTTAAGGTAATTAGATTAATATTTACCACAGAACGGGTGTACTGTCACTGTGGCTGAAGGGATGATATCAAGTTATTTAGGGCTTCTGGCACTACAAAGATACAGCACCCACTGCTTTCTAAGATTGTGATACGAGATGTGAGCAGTATCAGAAGTTTCGTGCAGATTACAGTAACAAGCCGAACATGCTGGTAGTATTTAAGTATAGATAATAGTATTAGTTTCTGGGGGGCCAAAGATAGCACATAGAACGGGCAGAAATCATATCTCTCCATGTCTGAAGATTCACTGCTAGGTCTTGTTTTGTTCCTAAGTCCAAAGTTGAGCTTCCAAGTTCCTCACTAAGCAAAGTAGTGTATGTATTGTCAGAGGCGTAGCTAGGGACTGCATCGCCCTGGGACAAAGTCAGTTTTCGCACACCTCTTGATAAAGTGTGAACCATAAGAGGGTCATCATGCTTTCCTTGAAATTTTTTTTGTTTTAGAACATGAAAACCTGCACTTCGTAGCATATTTTTAGGGTATAATATAAAGAGGATGAAAAATAATTAAGCCACCAATTACAATGGTCAATTTGGCGTTCCCCAAACGTTGTCCCGGTCCTTCCTTGCCTTCCCCTAGCAACGTCACTTTGTATAGTCTGATATGAATACATTCAGTTAGATCATTTCGCAAGCTTTCAGGCACAGATGCAGCAGGGCGCCGAAATCTGTAAAACATGACCCACCCTTTAGAGTGTTAGGAAGTAAAAGGGCCGAAATATTCGTTCGATTTGCAACTTCTGACGATCAATTTACTTCCTGTTTAAAAAACACCACTATCATAAAACGAAATAAAATATAAAACTTACAAATATTTCTAATTTCTGTATTGGTAATATTATTTTTTAAAATAATTTTCTTTTAAAATGCTGTATTATTTCTAAAAGTAATTTTTCTTTTAAAATGATGAATTATTTGAAAAATGTAAACTTATGGTCATACTTTAAAAATGTTTTATTCGACGTTTCGAATGTAATACACAAACTTCTTTTTGACGTGCTTATTAAGGGGCCCTTACTCTCGTCAACTTTGAATGCAGAAGATAGCGTTGGTGTAGGAAATCAAATTGTGCCTCGTTTTGTATTTCATCTGTTTGTAGTCCATTGTTTTAAAGATCTGATCATTTTTTAATTATAAAGGTATAATTATTTAACTTACTTTGTTTATATTTCTTGTTTGTTACAAAATAATAATTAATGATACTGTCTAATGAATTTGATTTACCGTAATTTACAGTGTCACTCGTTCACAATCGCCGAACTGAACACTAACCAGGAGGCTAACCACATCAACACTGAACAGATTGAGACTAAAGACCCACCCGGTTGCCGCACAATAACAATTCTAAAAAGATGTCCGATCATAATGAGTTGTTTTAACTAATTAAATTTAATATTCATTTTTTATTTTCTACCATGTGTTTGGTGTCAAAGGTGTAGAGGAAAGTGCTATTATTTATAATTAATTTATAATAATAATTTATTAAATTATTATTACCTTCATTCACTTCAGATTCAGTCAGTAAGTTATTTTAGTTATTAACTTCTTATGATGGTCACCTTACAAATGCATTACATTATATTCCCTGTATTGTCACTAGTGTTTTGACTGAATTTAATGTGTTTCTTTCTGAAAAATACTTGCACTAAATCTGTCATATTTTCTCAAGTCATAGGTATAATTATAGTATTGCTAATAATACTATACCTATGACTTGTAAAAGTGAAAATATTAGTATAGTATTGTAAATATTAGTATGAAAATATATAGTAATACTAATACTTGGTATCCCAAGGTTGTCCATTTGAATCAGTTCAGAAAGTCACGTATCTTTGATCCACAATCATGTTAACCCTTTCTCATGATATTGAAATAATAAATAATAGCCAAGTTGGTAATGCAGCTATGACTTTATGCAAACTCACAGAAAACGCATGAAATTAACATTAAAGACCAAACTCTTAATATATCAGACACTGTTATGTGGATATGAAACCTGGACAACATACTCAAATCATGAAAAAAGACTAAATAAATATCTTCCACATGTGATGTCTCCACAAAATAATGTACATCAAATGGCAGAACAAACTAACCAACATAACAGTCTTGCAACGTGCTAAGACCCTAACAATTATGTCAATGCCATTATATTCACTGGCTCCCTATCAGGAATTACTAACTATACTTACCAGGGAGTTTAAATATATATGTAACTGCTAGTTCCCAGTTCTTTATTTTAATTAGTTTATAGTTTATTTGTTAAATCTTCTGTCTTGTTGACTGTATTTGGACTGTTTTATTTCTTGAATGTGTTGGTAGAAATACAGTTTCATTTCTATGTTTTAAGACTTTCATTGTCAAGAACGTTGTTAACTGTAATCCTCTTGGGCAGTGGTTCTCAGTTTTATTACTTATGCACTCCTGGCAGCTGTTCATTCTCACAAACTCATCATATTAGCAAAATTTTTGTAGTCGCTTTCAAATTTATATGGATAAATGTAATATTTAAAAATGTAAATAGGTTTTAAATAATGGAAACATGATATTAGTGCCAATAACTTTCCATGGCCATAGCAACATTTATTAATAATGTGGTATGTAATATGTTAAACTGCTGTACCTTCCTAAAGAAAATCTCTGGCACTCATTTTCAGGTTTGTGCCCTCCAAAACCATAAGTAAGAAAAAAGCCACATTTAACATTTGAACTTAGGCCCACCTGATCACTGATCAGCAGAGGAGATAACCAACCATTTACCCACAGAGGCTTCTATTGAAGCAGAAAAGTACACAGCCCTCATAAGTTATTTAGGCCCTAAATTTTTTTTTTATTATTATTATTTAGAGAGCAGTTGATCATACAACATGTCCAGACCATGGCAAGACTTTCCTCCTCGCAGACAGTCACCATACCACTTTGTGTCTGACCATCCAGCAGATCTTTATGCTGGTCCAGAGGAGTACATGGAAGTTGGTACAAGAGGCTTTCTGGTGAATATTTTGTTGGGAAAGGAAGAAGTTGGCCTTGATGATGCCTTAGATCTCCTAAGACAGGCAACCATTAAGCTTTATGGGGGAATTAAGGTAGGTAACCGTAAAGAAAGAATGTATTCAGTCAGGATTCATCCATTTATTAGTTATTGCTGTTTTCATTCTTGCATTCCAAAGGTAAGGAAAAAATACTCCTAATATGCTGATTTAATAAGGGTGATTTAAAAACAGACACCTTATGACAAAAAAAGACAAGAAAGACCAAAGAAACTTTTAGAACAAATAACAGGGAGGGCTCGAATATGAACTTAAGGACAAATTAAGACGTTTCAGTGAATCGCCAGACATGGTGAGTATGATTTCTGTCCTATGTACCATCTTTGACCTGAGATGAACTAATTTAAAAATAAATGTTCCATCACACACAGATTTGGCATTTTAGAAAGAAAATGAATATAGTTGCAGATGAAATCATATCCACTGTAATGAAAATGTTCAAGTGTTCTTAGTGTTTACCCGTTAAGTGGACATGCATGCATTATGTTGCTAGTTTACAGGAAGCCACAACATCTGCACATTTTGGCCAGACACGTCCTTTTTTGGCATGGTTAAAATTTCAGCCTGAAATATTTGTTTAAAAAAAAGTCCAAATTGAACGTGTTCATGAGCTTGTCAGACGTCATTTGATTCCTAAAGCTATTATATTCTTTTCTGTTTATTTTCAATCCACGATCAAAATATTCTATATCAATATCGTGGTCGCAGCTAATATCACACAATGTTTACATAATTCAATTGTATTATCGCCAGTAGCGTCACAAAATAGATTAATATTATCCATCTCCAACATATTGTTATATGCACACATTTGTATACCACGGAATGAATTAAAAACTAATGCAGATTTAAGAGAAATTACAAAGCATTAAAAAATTATCGTCTAAAATCAAGAAACCTCTATGGTACATGGACATTAAACAAGAAAACAAAACAGAAAATTGAAGCCTTTGAAATGTGGATTTATAAAAGAATAAGAAGAATTGTATGGAAAGAAAAAAAAAAAACAAATGATGAAGTCTTAAAACAACTAAAAATTAAAAGATTACTAAACACAAATCAAACAAGACAAATTAGATTTTGGGGGCGTGTTAAAAGACACAGCAGCCTACTAAAAGTAATCTTGGAAAGGAAAATACAAGGTAAAAGAGGCAGAAACAAACCAAGACTAACATGGGCGAGTAACATCAAAAGATGGACAAGTCAGCCTATGACATCCTGTACCATCAAAGCAAGAGACAAAGCGGAATGGCACTCCATGGTAGCCAACCCTTGATGCAGACGGCACTCAATGATGATGAATCAAGAGAAGAAGGTAGTCATATGTTGGTCATGTGATTAGCGGAAAGAGAATCTCAAACCAAGCCCTCAAGTGGGAAACAGAGGGTAAAAGAAAAAAATGCCAACCTAGAGAAGCACTAACAGAACATTGAGGCAAGTGGCAACAACAGTAGGCATCAGCTCCCTTGCTTATATTGAATGGCTTGCCCTGAACAGGGTTGTGTGGCAAGATTCAATGTGGTTCCTATGCAAGGTATGGCACATGATAACAAAGATTGTTGATAGTAAAGGATTCCCACCTTATGTGCTGTCTTTGGCTTGAAAGGACAAAAGACAGATAGATAAACACATTTATATAAAATCTACAAATGAATAGTTCTTTGTGTTGTATTATTCACTAGAAGATAATTTGATCTCATCATCATCATCATCGAGTGCCATCTCCACAACGAAGTTTAGCCACCATGGAGCGCCATTCTGCTCTGTCTCTTGCTTTGATGGTGTAGGTTGTCATAGGCTGATTTGTCCATCTTTTGATGTTACTCGTCCATGTTAGTCTTGGTCTGCCTCTACCTCTTTTACCTTGTATTTTCCCCTCAAGGATTACTTTTAGTAGGCTGTTGTGTCTTTTAACATGGCCAACAAATTTCATTTGTCTTGCTCTAATTGTGTTTAGTAGTTCTTTCTTAATTTGTAGATGTTTTAAGACTTCATAGTTTGTTTTCTTTTCCTTCCATCCAATTCTACCTATTCTTCTATATATCCACATTTCAAAGGCTTCAATTCTCTGTTCTGTTTTCTTGTCTAATGTCCATGTTTCTGCACCATACAGGAATATTGAGAAGATGTAACATTTTGCTATTCTTTGTTTTAGCCCTGGTGTTATTTGTTTTGTTGTTAGTATGTCCTTCATGACATTAAAATTACTTTTTGCCATTCCTATTCTTTTGTTTGTTTCAGCTGTACATTTTCCATCACTGGTTATATTATGTCCAAGGTAGTTGTAGTTTTGAACTGTCTCCAGGTCTATTTTTTCAATTTGATATCCACTTGTGGGTTTTGAGTATTTTCTTTGTTTATGATCATAGTTTTAGTCTTTTTGATATTCATATCTAGTCCATATTTTTTGTTTGTCATGTTTATTTCATTAAGTAATTGTTGTAGATCTTTAGGATTTTCTGCTAGTAGTACAGTATCGTCAGCATATCTTAGGTTATTGATTATCTTTCCATTATTTTGTAGACCTAGCATCTCTATGATGTTTTTAAAGATTTGCTCAGTGTATAGATTGAACAAACTTGGTGATAGGATGCATCCCTGTCTTACTCCTCTTTTTATATCAATGGGTGTAGAGTTCTCTTTGTTATATTTTATTATTGCTGTTTGCTCCCAGTATAGATTACATATTAGTCGTATGTCCATGTCATCTAGATGTATCTCCTTTAGGCATTCTTTTTCATTGTTTTTATAGCTTTTTCCACCTCAGTTTGATCTAATGTATGTTTATTGCACTATCAACCTCATATTACAAATACCCATCATGATAATTAAAAAAAGAGGGAATTCTATCACCAGCCAGAAAAATAAATTTTAAAAAATCTTTAAATATAAATAAATCACCAACTTTCAGTAACAATTAGCGACTGAGAGCGACTCCAGTAAGAAAGGGTTAAAATTGTATTTTCTGAAAAATCAGGGTCAAGTTGTTAGCAAATTAAGTAGATATTTAACGAGTATTGACACAGCGTTAACTTGTACTTATTATATTGGTTTGTATTCACTTATTGAAATATTGATATACTTTTTTTATTTTTTTTTATTTTTTGGTTTAAAGTTATACTATTATTTAATATTATTTACTATCTTCATTGTGTTATTTTTCTGTATCATAAACTATTTTTTTTTAAATATGTTCTCTTACAAAATACATAATTCAAATATAGTTTAATTAATAATTTTTCACTTTATAAAAATTACATTTGTTTTAACAGCCTAAAAGCAAAAGGACTGATGTCTCTAAAGGTTATGTTAAGATAGACTTCATGGATCCAGAGTCAGTGAAAGTTCTGCCTTTTCCACCAGGGGAAGAAGATGAAGAAATTAGTCCAGATCAGGTGTGTGTAGGTGTTTTATAATCATATGTGATCATCAAATACCATGTCTGCCTGTCATAGTGACCATGCCATTCCACAACTTTCTATGCACCAGCTGTTTATTAGATCTGTTGTTGCTTTCTTACCTAATTATTTTCATATTAAAGTGTCTGACATATTTTTCTGTTTCCCTCAATTCATTTATCACAGTACAATCTAGCATATCCCTTTTCATTAAATGACAAGAAATGATGGATGGAAAATCCTGTCTATTTTGCTTTGTCTTCTTTTATAGAACATTCTCGTGATCTTTTTTAGCTGTCCATGGTATTCTCATTATTCTTCTGTGAGGCCACATTTCTGTGACCTACAATGATTTCTATGTTTATTGTCCAGGATTCACATCCGTATGTCACAACTGACACGACCAACACCAACTTTTTATTTCCAGTGGCAAAAATGTGTTGCATTACATTTTTTCTATTTTTGGAATGTATCCTTTGCTCAAACTATTATGCACCTCACCCCAGTTGTACATCTGCCATCTGAAGTTAACATTGTTCCTATATATTTGGATTCAGTAATTTGTTTTAATACTCTCCCATTTACTTTAACTGTGCATTTAGATGTCTTTTTCTTGCTTTGCAACAGTATCTGTTCTTTTGCTGTTGAGGCTGGAGAGCAACTCTTGGCGGATGGAAGTTGAAGCATATGGCCAGTAAGCCGTAGTATTTATATCTCTTGACCCAATATATGGCCAGTAAGCCGTAGTATTCATATCTCTTGACCCAATATATGGCCAGTAAGCCGTAGTATTTATATCTCTTGACCCAATTTATGGCCAGTAAGCCATGGTATTTGTCTCTTGACCCCCCTCAGTATATATATGGCCCTTTTCGTCTTGTCAGACGGTCTAGTGGAGGCTATTGCGTATTTTTTTTAGGTATTGTTTTTGCAGAACAGCTTCTCTCATGGCTAATTCTACCAATGTTTGACAAACACACGCGGTCACATAATGAACAGGTCAGGCTCGCTGGTCCACAGGGTTTACCATCCTTTTTCATGAGTCTCTTCTCTTCTAAGTCCTGTCCTAGCACAGTCTCAAACGTTGTTATACCGTTCCTTATACATGCTCTCCATGATGTGCGATCACTTGCCAGATGTTGCCAGTCGTTTTCACAGATGGAGAAGTCTTTCAGAGATGATTTGCAGATATCTCTATATCGTAGTTTAGGTCTGCCGATTTGTCTTTTTCCGTGTTTTAGCTCACCATATAGTATTTGCCTAGGAATGCGTTTTTCTTCCATCCGTTGGACATGCCCCAGCCATCTTAGCCTTCGACTTCTGAGCATCGACATGATTGTTAGGGCCTTAGCACGTTGCAGGACAGTTAAGTTGGTTATTTTGTCTTGCCATTTGATGTGCATTATTTTGCGGAGACATCGCACGTGGAAGACATTTAGTCTTTTTTCCTGGTTTGAGTATGTTGTCCAGGTTTCGGATCCATATAGTAGTGTGCTAAGCACACATGTTTGATATATTAGGAGTTTAGTCTTTCGAGTTAGTTTCGTGTTGTTCCATGCCCTTTTTGTGAGTTTGCCGAAGGTCGTAGCTGCCTTACCAATTCGACAGTTTATTTCTTCATCAAGAGAGATGGTTTGCGTAACTGTGGATCCAAGATATGTAAATTTCTGTACTGATTCTAGTGGGCAGTCTTTTAGAGTAATAGATAGAGGTTTGAAGTCACCTTGATTTAGTATTACTGTCTTCTGAACATTAATTGACAGTGAAAAAAGGTCGCATGCTTTATCCAGGTTGTTGATCAGCGACTGTAGGGTGGCCTCACTATGAGCGACTAGGGCTGCATCGTCAGCAAATAAAAATTCTTTAAGTAGGGCAACATTTGTTTTGGTTTTTGCTCTTAGTCGTGCTAGGTTGAACAGTGAGCCATCTGGTCTAGTGCGAATGTAAATATCTCCTGAGCTGTTTTCGAAGGCGTAATTTAGGAGGGCAGCAAAAAATATACCAAAAAGGGTGCGGGCGAGGACACATACCTATTTCACTCCTTTGTTGACTTTTAAATTCTCTGATGGACTCCCATCAAAATGGACTTTGCCATTCATGTCTTCATGGAAGGAAATTATCAGCCTAAGTAATTTAGGAGGGCAGCCTATGCCTTCTAACACCTTGTAGAGACCATCTCTGTTTACTGTGTCGAATGCCTTTGTGAGATCCACAAAGGCAATATAGAGCGGCATATTTTGTTCCCAACATTTTTCCTGCAGTTGTCTAAGAGTACCCCCCTCAGTGACAAAAGACAAATGAGGAATGAAAGAAGAAACAACACATCCATCTTTGGCATGGGTAAATTGTATTAGATACATTATAAGAAACAGCCTGAGAAATACAAGTTTCTGTAAAGTAAGCTTCAAATAATTTCTGCTGTCGAATACATACAACTGTTTAGGAGTCATGGCGGCTGCGTGTAGATAGTTTTTCTGGCTCGGCTCTTGCTGATGTGTTTAAATGATTTATATGACAGTCTAGTTGTGAAATAATGTGTTGCTATTCCCCGCTACCATTATGTTTACTTCTGATGAGCGGATGGACTGTGAACTTGATCTATATTTCAGTGGAATATTATTTATTCTTCTTGTGTTGATGACTTATTTACCTATCTTTGAGGCTATTATAATGTGTGTTTGCGGGTCGAAAGGCAAACATCTATTTTGACAACAATGTCGCCTACTGGGAATGTCCATCCTGAATGTACAAAGTCTGTGACGCTAGATAAGGTGTAAGAATCAGAAATGATCAATGGCCCAAAAAGTGGAAACAACAAAGTGTGTGGTGCACAAGAGGCATATTCAGAGCATGAAAGACGAATATGGCTGACCACTGTGAAAGAGATTGGAGCCTCATCACATATTATTCCAAAGAAAGCCATATATAAGTACCCATATACAATGATAGAATTATACTACTTAAAATGAAAGCAAAACCATTTGACATAGCAATATTATAGTCATACACACCTCATGGAAATACAAATGAACAGAGACATAATATGTAGATCTAAATAAAGTTATGAGGCAAGTGAATTCTTCAGACATCTTGAAAATCTATTCAGGAGCAGATATTAACTCAGATCACAATCCTGTAATGATTAAAATGAAAGTCAAACTAAAGAGAAACAAACAAAAGACTAATTCATCAACAATACCACTAGACATAACAGTTGTAAATCAAAAAGATGTTAAAGATACTTATATAATACAAGTTAAGAACATATATCAGAAGCTGCTAGAAGGGACAGAGTAGTATAGAAGAGACAATTCTGATGAAAAAGTTACAACCAAATGACAATGCATAAAGAAAAGCATACAAAAAAACTTGCTACATCTTCTCCGAAAAGGAAAAGAACAAAAATGGATAACTGATGCCGTTTTTAAAAAAATGGAAGAGAGAAGACAAGTGAAGAACACTACCCAAATGCAACAATATATATAATGAAATACGCAAAAGGGCAAAAGAAGACTAGCTCAGCCAAAGATGTCTAGAAATCAAAACAGTGGAAAATAAACAAGATTTAAGAGGGATGCACACAGAAATAAAGAGTATGACTAGTCAAATTTTGAAAAGCTACAGAAAGTGGATGTATTGCAAACAAAAAAAGTAAAGTGCTAACAGACAACAAAGTTATAATCAATAGATGGCAGGAATTTATAACATGATTATTTTATTGCGAAAGGGGCAAGAAAACAATCATAAAATGTACTATATCATTTTTTAATCAAAAGTGGAAAAAGCTATATGAACAATGAAAATGGGGAAAAGCTACAGGACCTGTAACATTTTGCTATTCTTAGTTTTAGCCCTGGTGCTATTTGTTTTGATGTTAGTATATTTTTCATGGCATTGAAATTACTTTTTGCCATTCCTATTCTTTTATTTATTTCAGTTGTACATTTTCCATCACTGGTTATAGTATGTCCCAGGTAGTTGTAGTTCTGAACTGTCTCTAGATGTATTCCTTCAACTTTGATATTTAATTGAAGGTCTTGTAAATTTTCTTTGTTTATGATCATAGTTTTAGTCTTTTTGATATTCATATCTAGTCCATATTTTTTGCTTGTCATGTTTATTGCATTAAGTAATTGTTGTAGATCTTTATGATTTTCTGCTAGTAGTACAGTATCATCAGCATATCTTAGGTTATTGATTATCTTCCCATTAATGTTAAGGCCTGGCATCTCATTGATGTTTTTAAAGATTTGCTCAGTGTATAAATTGAACAAGCTTGGTGATAGGATGCATCCTTGTCTTACTCCTCTTTTTATATCAATGGGTGTGGAGTTCTCCTTGTTATATTTTATTATTGCTGTTTGCTCCCAGTACAAATTGCATATCAGTCGTATGTCTGTGTCATCCAGATTTATATCTTTTAGGCAGTCTATAAGTTGCTCATGGTGTATTCTATCAAATGCTTTGGTGTAGTCTATGAAGCAGGCATATATTGGTTTGTTTACTTCTATGTACTTTTCAATCAATGTCCTCATGCTGAATCTGGCTTCTTTTGTTCCACTGTTTTTCCTGAATCCGAATTGCTGCTCATCTAATTCATTATTAACTTTATTCTGAATCCTTCCTTATATAACTTTCAGTAAAATTTTGGTTACCTGGCTCATTAGGCTTATTGTTCTAAAATCGCTGCATTCAAATGCACCATTCTTTTTAGGCAATGCTACAAAAGTTGATGTTTTAGTTCCTTTGGTATGTATCCTGTACGGTATATGTCATTGCATATGTCTGTGATCACTTCAATGCCAAAATCTTCAAGTGCCATTGGAGACAGATAAAGGATATATGGAAGGAGACATGTGAAGAAACCCTGGGGAAAAGAGAACGCCAGAATAAGACATGGATGACAGCAGAGACCCTGGAGAAAATCAAAGAAAGAAAGAATAAGAAAACAGACATAAATAATAGCAATGCATGAAGTGCTGAAATCAAGACACGGGAAACACACACAGAGATAAACAAACAAGTGAGAAGATGAAACAAACAAGTGAGAAGATGCATTAAAAGGGATAAGATGACATATATAGATGAACTAGCTAAAGAGGCAGAGTAAGTGGCAAATAAAGGAAATATGAAAAAACTCTACAACAGCAGAAAGTAATTAAGCGGAACATATAAACAAATCAATGCTTTTATTAAAGATAAGAAAGGAAATCTGCTTAGTAATATAATGGAAAAACGTAGAGATAAAAAGAGCAACTGGAAGAACTCTTCAACAGACCGGGTCAAAATAACCCTCCAGATATATTATCAGCAGAAGAAGAGTTACACATTAACTATGGAAAGCCAAGCAAGGGAGAAATAATGAAAGCCATCAAGCTATTTAAAAAATGGTAAAGCCACGGGACCAGATGAAATTCCTTTAGAAGCCATCAAAGCAGATATTAACACCTCTACCAAAATGTTACATAATCTATTAGATAAAATTTGGGAGAGAGGAGATACCTAAACACTGGAAAGAAGGTTATATGATCAAACTACCAAAGAAAGGAAGTTTCCAGGAGTGCACAAACTATAGGGGAATTATGCTACTATCAGTGCCAGGAGAAATATTAAGCATAATCATTCTGGAGAGACTACAAGAGGCCATAAAGAAACATTTGAGAGATGAACAAGCAGGTTTTAGGAAGAACAGAGCATGTGCTAATCAAATAACTACTCTACGTATAATAGTTGAACAAAGTTTAGAACTACAGTCCCAACTTTATATTGGATCCATAGATTACGAAAAGACATTCGATAGTTTAGACAGAAGAATGCTTTGGGAGTTACTGAGTCAATACGGAATCCACATAAAGTTTATTAACCTGATAATAACAATCAATAAAGGAATTAAATGTAGTGTTGTGTACGAATGGCAGCTGACAGAAGCTTTTGAAATAAGAACAGGAGTAAGGCAGATATGCCTTCTATCTCCATTTCTCTTTCTACTGGTCATAGATTGGATTATGAAAATAACTCAAAACAACAAAAATAGAATCCAGATGTCATTGACCAAGCAACTTAATGACTTAAACTTTGCTGATAAGATAGCTCTACTATCACATAATCATCAAAAGATGAAAGATAAAATGAGCATACTTGATGAGAGATCACAACAACTGGGACTGAAAATAAATGATAAGATCAAAATTATGAGAATTATCGCAGTTGGCAATAATCAAATAACAATAGGAGAAATACCTCTACTAGACGTAACAATGTTACATATATTACGGATCTGTAATACGACACCAAAGAAGTGCATGGGCACTTACAGCACGCTCGGCAGGCAGAATAGTCAAGGAAGACAGTGGTGCATACGTCGTGACCACGAGTAGCATGACAATGTAGGCGATGGCAGTGACCAAGGCATTCAAATGGTTAGAGTCACAAGACTACACCCACGCATGTATACTGAGTGATTCGATGAGCATGATTAAAAAAGTGGAGGCGGGCTCTGTACGCATGCAATGGGTAGAATCATTGCAGAAATCCAAAATACGTAAGGTCACCTTTGTCTATTACCCTGGACATGCGGGAGTACGAGGAAATGAAAGAGTGGACAGGTTGGCTAGCTGCGATGTCTTTGGGGACGGGCAACCAATGGATTGGGCGGACATCATCAATGCCCTCCAAGATGTGGGAAGAGCACAGGACATCGACAAACACAGATCCACGTCGATTCTTCGGATGATGGAAATGGGAGTTAAGATGGGCACAGCCAGAAATGAGATACTTAGTGGCACATTGCTTTTTAATAGTAGCAGAGATACTCTCTTTACTTGTAAATTATTATTTTGATACGAATTGATGGGCAGATCACTTTCAAACTTTGTAAAAATAAACATAAAATTGTGTTGGGCACAATTTTATGATCACAGTGTGGGATCACTAAATGATTTGACACTTTCATATCTCATTAAATACTCTACTTGAAAGTCATACAACATGCATAATAATCTGCGACTCTGTAACAAACATTGGCCTTATTAATATGGCATAAGTTTTGCCAACAAATTATGTATGACAAATCCTGACAAATATGGTGGTTTTTGTTATCTGATGATATGTTACTTTTGCCTTGTCTGATAAAACTTGAGCCTCCGTTATGTAAACAGCCCAGTTTTCTCTTCATTACATTTTATTCAATCATACTCAGTTTTATACATTTAAATTACAAAATTCTTTGCTTTTATGTGTTAATAAAGTTCATTAAATTGTTTTTAAAAATCAGAATGTCATCTCAGAGTATCATTTCATCCAATTAAGAATGTTGAAGTTACTTGATCATAGATTATCTCCTAATATTCCAGCTGCTTTCATCTATTTCAGTATAAATTTATATGGATTTATGTCTTTGTTGAAGCCTTGTGTGCTAAAAATTAGTTACTCTCTCTCTCTCTCTTTGTGGTGCTGTCAAAAATAAAAACAAATACAGTAGAATCTGGTTATAACAAGATTCTCGGACCATCAGAATAATGTCATTATAACCATAGTTACAACCATAGTTGTTATAATGACTATATTTCTAGTTATATCCAATATTGATAATAGGAGAATGCAGTATGTAAACTACAGAAACAGATTGAGTTTGTTAGGTCTCTTACAAAATGTTTGATGTTTCACTTGTAAATGTCCACATAATGTTGTTTCTGCCCTTCAGGATTCTATACAGTCACCCTGAGGAAATATGTTCACTGAATATTTCTGCTTTTGTTTTTAACTTTTTGTCCTCCTTCTCTGTCAACGTCACTCTCGTTTCAAGTGATATGTACTTGTGTTTCATGCCAGTAATGGTAGCTATTGTGATAATAAATTTAATCACTTGTGAATAGATTTTAATAAGCGTGTAGAGAATTCCATGTGTGCCAAAACTCAGCTTTTATGATGAAAGCCTATTGGGCTATCTGATTTCAAAACAGTCATTCCTCCAACCACAGCCATAACTTATACTGTATGCTTTGTTTCCCCAAACCGTACCTCTTTCATCCACTGCTGTGTGTTATAAGAATTAAGCTTAGGCAGTGTGGCCACACAGACACGCAAAATACACTCCATTAATAGTTTTTGTTTTTTAGTAGGCAAATTTAATGAAATGTGTTATGAACTGACTTGCGGGCTGGGTAATAGCATTATACAAGATTATTTTTAAAATAGAATGAACAAGAAAACATTTGAGAATTTTTAAAACTTGATATGATAGGATTCTCATTATAATTAGATTCTGCTGTAACACTTGCTTTACTTATCAAGTGGAGTATGGTAATATTATCTGTCTGACTATTTTTAGGCAGCTGATGAACAAAACAAACAGAATGGAAGTAGTAAACCTGAACAGGAAGTAGCAAAAGCTGGCAAGGAAGGAGTGAAAGATGGAAAAAGGAATGAAAATATGAATGAAAAGTTGGGTGCTAATAAAACAGAAAAGAAAGCAGAGACTGCTGATGATAAGCAGAAAAACAAAACTGAAGGTGGAAATTTGGAAGGAGAAAAGAAAATAGATGCAAGTCAAGACAAGAAGGAAGAGCCAAAACAAGAAGTACAGTGGATGAAATCCTCTTACAAGTTTAAGGCCTTTCGGACAGAAATTAAAAACTTGATGTTTGTGAAGTCTAATGTGCCAGATCCTATCAAGGTTGCTGATACTGCAATGGAGATTATTCTTGCACGTAAAACACTCAACGGTGATGCCATACGCCAGTTGCTACCTGTGCTCGGAGTGTGCCAATATGACCACCACAATGTAAGTAACCATGTTGCACAGAAATTAGATCTTAAATTAACCATTTTTTTATTGATACATTTTTGACATAGCTAGCAGGTGCAAGAGGTCTTGAAAATGGATGTCTGTGACATTGCAAGGTCATTAAAAGAACACCTCTCACAGGAAGGTAATTACAAAGCTGAGCATAACCCACATGTCAAAGGAGGAACATGGATCCACAAAGTGAAAGCAGGAAAAGCACCAGTGGAAAAGAACACAAAATAATGATTCAGTGCAAAACAGGAACAATCAGTATACAAATACTTTGATGATTCATGGAATAGGCAGCAAAGTGGATATGGAAATGCCTTGTTACTGTGATCACAGTCCAAACTAAAGAATAAAGGCTATATGAACCAGTATGACGGGCGTGTCTATTATATCTGCTCAAACAAATTGTATCTGCCAGAATCTCTATGTTTGTTTTGCTAGCTATACGTTTTGGAGGGATGTATGTGTGTGCATGCATGTGCTTTTTTCCATGCTTATGTGTGTACGCTGTGAAATATAAAACTAAGGATATCAGATAGTGCAAACACAAGTTGCAATAAATGACAAATTACAAGATACACGCAGAATCATTAGATGACTATGTGGGGATTGGTTGGTCTCAAGGCAAGGCGCTGGCCTTGAGACAGAGAAGTTGTGGGTTCAAATCCCGGCTATTTGGGATTTTTATTTATTATTTCTCTCTGTGACAACCGCCCCCTGGTCTCAGCAGCGAGGCCCAGCTTGAAACGTCAGTTACTCATGGACGGTAAAAATATGAGTACCTCCGAAGTCGGAGTTATCTGCCTGTGCGGTCTTTCCCCAAAACAAAAAGCAGGAGCCATCTATATAAACAATGAGCCTGTGAAAGAAGACATACAGGCTACGTATCTCGGAGTTACATTTGATAACAAACTATCTTGGAAACAGCAGATAAATAAGGCAACCCAAAAAGCAAGGAGAAAATTGGCTATTCTAAGAAAGCTGTGTGGAACTACGTGGGGTGCGAGTGGGAAAATACTCAGTAAAGTTTACCAACAGAGTATACGCCCACATTTAGAATATGGATCATCTGCATGGTGTTCAGCATCAAACACCACACTTCAAGAACTGGATAAAGTACAAAACCAGGCACTTAGGGTCATCACAGGAGCAATGAAATCAACACCAATATTAGAGATGGAGAAATTGTGGAGGATACCAGCACTGAGAGAACGGAGGGACACAAAGGTGCTGATACAGGCAGAAAAATTTGCTTGCATGCCGAGACATCCAATGAAGGACCGATTCCAAAATCTTGCATTGGGACGACTTAAGAGAAGCAGTTTTATCCACCAAGCCAAGCGTATTAGTAGACAAACACCAGACATGCCAAGAGCTGTTAACCCCCTACTGCCCATACCAGAACAGACTCCCTGGACAGAGGAATCTGGATTATCAGTTCAAATACGGACAGAAGTGAAAGGAATAGTTGATAAAGAGGAACAGAATAGTCTACAGCGAAAAACAATAACTCTCAGTTTCCTGGATGAAGAATACCCACAAGACCTATGGATTCGTGCGTATACAGATGGATCAGCACAGAATGCAGTAAAAAATGGGGGAGCAGGTGCATATATAGAATACCCAAATAACACTAGGGATATGAATAAAATAGCAACAGGGAAATATTGTCACAATTATGATGCAGAAATACAAGCAATAAAGTTAGCAATAGAAAAACTGCTGAACATTAATCTTAGCCCGCAGCCTGTAGTGTTTTTGACAGATGCAAGATCAGTACTCCAGGCACTACAATCCAGAAAATTACCACATCTGCAGACCTTATTGACTGAACTCTGCAAGCACCACAGGGTTGCCCTGCAGTGGATCCCATCTCACTGTGGAATACCAGGAAATGAGAAAGCAGATCAGTTGGCAAAGGAAGGTTCAACAGGCACACAACTAGATACACCTGTTACATACCATCATAAGAAACAGATAATCAAATCAATCAGAGGACCACAAGCCCCAAATCAGGATGCCTTTTATAATATGAATAGATATGAACAAGTTATCATTATACGTCTCAGAACAGGACACAATCGACTCCATAGTCACATGTATACAAAATTCAAGATCGGCACCTCAACTACTTGTACATGTGGACAGGCGCCCCAGACTGCTGAACACATACTTCAAGACTGCACTGAATATAGTAGACTGAGGAAAATCCATTGGCCCATAGATACAACACTACAGACAAAACTATATGGGCCACTGCAAGAATTACAAAAGACAGTAACATTTATACAGGAAACGACATTGCAGATATAGACAATGCTTCAGGCGAACGAAAGATAGATAGATAGATAGATAAAGGAGGAACATGGATCCACAAAGTGAAAGCAGGAAAAGCACCAGTGGAAAAGAACACAAAATAATGATTCAGTGCAAAACAGGAACAATCAGTATACAAATACTTTGATGATTCATGGAATAGGCAGCAAAGTGGATATGGAAATGCCTTGTTACTGTGATCACAGTCCAAACTAAAGAATAAAGGCTATATGAACCAGTATGACGGGCGTGTCTATTATATCTGCTCAAACAAATTGTATCTGCCAGAATCTCTATGTTTGTTTTGCTAGCTATACGTTTTGGAGGGATGTATGTGTGTGCATGCATGTGCTTTTTTCCATGCTTATGTGTGTACGCTGTGAAATATAAAACTAAGGATATCAGATAGTGCAAACACAAGTTGCAATAAATGACAAATTACAAGATACACGCAGAATCATTAGATGACTATGTGGGGATTGGTTGGTCTCAAGGCAAGGCGCTGGCCTTGAGACAGAGAAGTTGTGGGTTCAAATCCCGGCTATTTGGGATTTTTATTTATTATTTCTCTCTGTGACAACCGCCCCCTGGTCTCAGCAGCGAGGCCCAGCTTGAAACGTCAGTTACTCATGGACGGTAAAAATATGAGTACCTCCGAAGTCGGAGTTATCTGCCTGTGCGGCAAGGGACCCCTGTGCACACGGCTGCCAGGGAAAAATGGATTAGCACGCAAAATTCAGTTCCTAGTCTCTAGGGACTTCGTCAGAGGTAAAAGCTGGCGAACGCAAAAGAAAAAAATTAGATGATTATGATACAGTGATCCATATGGATTAGCTTTTTCTACACTGAAGTGATTATTTTGTTTGAAATATGTATGAAGTCATTCAGACAGGATACTTTAGATTATATGATATATTGTATGTTACTTCTTGTGGCCTTGCAACTATTGATATTTCAGCTAGGACCTAATCCTATAAATATGATCCTTATATGATGTCATATAGAGCATTAAAGTGAGCCCCTTCAGCTTCCATTTCTGTTTAGGGTAGCAACATGAATTCATAGGGAGTTAGGTCAGGTGAACATGGAGTGTGCTGGAACATTGGCATGTTGTTTTCTATTTTTAAAAATTTGCTGCAACATTCTGGGTGAGCTGGTGCATTATTGTCACAGTTGTGCCACTGTTCCTGTCTTTGACACCAAACTTCTCACAAACACTTCAGAACCCTGCAATAGAATTCAGGTGCCAATAAATCTTAGGTGAATGATGGCCTTGACATAGAAACAACTCTAAATATGAATTTTTGTTAACTTTGGCCCTGCTATGCTCTCCAACTGTGGCTACTGTTGTTTGACTCAAGATTTTTGCTGTAAATCCACCATATACCACCCATGATTATCCTAGAGATTAGAGTTCTGTTGTTAATAGCCACTTCACATTACTCAAGACACAAGTTAAGATGCCTCTGTTTTGGACCATGTATCATGAGCCTAGGGATGAACATCACAGCAATAAGATGCATGTTCAAGCTTTCTGTTAGGATCTCCTGACAAACTCCATAATGGATTCCAGTTGTCTGAGGGAGCTTATAGATTTTGTGGGTACTGTCCATGAGGATCAGTTCACATATTTTTCCATATTTGTTATTTGTTGGTTTTAATGGGGATTCTCTCTCTGCGATCAGGACTCAATCAGAGTAGGATTCCAGACTCTCACATGAAGTCAGCTGTCAGGTTAAGTGTGATGATTGCCCTCACAGACAGAACATCACAATTAGAGTCTGCCATATCCACTCTGATCGAACACCCGTTAAAACATTGCACTGTGTTCTGCACCAGTGGCCCAGTGCATCCGATTTCAGCCAGCATTTTATTCAGGTTTGCTTTCCTTAGCCTTTGATTGTCCCCAATCTTCCTGCAAGGCAGCAGATGATCTTTTCTGTAGGGGGATTCTGCCCTTAGATGGTTGGCCCTCCCAGGTTTACGAGCACCATCTGCCCGAGTCACTAGTGGTGACTAACACAGACATGCACACACAAAGATGTGAGATATGACCAACACAGACATGTACACAGCGATACGAGGCATGACTAACACTGACACACATCAATATATATGACACATGACTAACCCAAACATGCACATAAAGATATGAGATGTGACTGACATAGACATGCACACACAAAGATATGACACATGCCTAACATAGACATGCACACAAAGATATGAGATATGACGAACATAGACATGCACACACAAAGATATGAGATATGACTAACCCAGACATGCACACACAAAGACATGACTAACACAGATACACACTAAGATATGAGATATGACTAAACACATACACACATAAAGATATGAGACATGATTAACACGGACACACCAAGATATGAGACATTCAACCAACTCTGAGATGTGTGTACACCAATCAAAGACCTGTGTTTGACCTAAAGAGTGTTTACTAAAGGCACGGTGATGCATTTCAAGAATTTTGGTAGATTTGCTAAGCTTCACACAAAACAAGTTGCTCAAACTTTGTGAATTTGTCAACTCTTGCAGCTCATACACAGGGTTGGAGGAGGGTATGTAAAAGCCTAACACACGTAGACAGCTTGATATCACGTGATAACATAGACTCAGGACATTTGACAGAATTGACTTTCAGATTTTTGCATGAATATATCAAGTGGTTACATAGGATTGCAGTCCAGAAACTTTCAGATAGCTCTTCACTTCATATGCAGGACCATCATTATAGTACTCACATCTCTGTCCAGATTGCTCAGAAAGATATTTAAGACTGCACGCCTGATTTCTTGGTATGATATGTTGGTACATTGATATTTCAGTTAGAAGTGATGGCACGCCGTGTCCTTGCTCCTCTTTTTAATGAGTCTCTGGCACCAAAGAGTTTCAGTGTGTTTTTGATGGACAAGCTGTCATCTCCTGGAGCAGATATGCTGATAGAGACTGTACGTAGTGTTATCTGGTCTATTAACCCATCAGCTTGGCAGTCATCACCCCTCACAGAACCTGACCTTGTCATACGGTTGGAGATTATTGGCAAGAAGCTGGTGCTGAATTGTCTGACCCACTTTATGAGGTAACTTATGTGTTGTTTTTTTTTAAAATTGGTTTTCTTATTTGTCTGTCTTGTGTTTCAATACAAACTCAGTTTATGATAACTGTATAATCAGGTCATCATTACCTTTGATAGTGCATGTACAAATGGTGCATTCGATGAACAGATCCTAAAACTGACTAGCTGCTTAGGGATTAGACTTAAGAGAGAACATGCAGTTAAATATAATCTGAGAAATATAAAGAAAAGTAGGGAATGTAGAAGAAGAGAGGTGCTTATTCAGCTTGAGATATACAAAATTTACATATTAACCATATAAAACATAAGATAGGAAGATTTTTAAAAAAAAAAAACATATTTTTACATCATTTTTCCATTACTGGGGTCTGCCAGGGGACCTATGGGATCAAAGAATAAAGGCTGCTGGTCCAATGGTATGAGGTGTTCAGGTCTGAGTTTTTATTTCACTCCTGATAGGAAAAAAAAACTTCTGATTCTGCCGGGATTTTAACCCTAGATTATGATAGCTATCTGTAACTCTCTCAGTTACGATACCAAAGGAAAAATTACTACCACTTAAATGTAACATTAGGTGTTCTAAAAATAGTGATTATTTTATGTGAATCAAAGAAATTTATAATTAATCTTACTCTTAATTCTTATTCGTAATTTGCAGAGAATGACTGTTATTTTTGACGTAAATTCCAGAAAATGACAGTTAATAAATAAATTAAAATGACTTATTTTTTTATGTAAATCAAATAAAACTTATTTTTGTTATTGTACACCAAATATAATGATAATAATTTTGAATTAATAAAAAAAAAAAAAATTTGCCTTTTTTTGTGTGGCCAACTTGGCGCAATGGTTTTTTCTTTTTTGCATCATTAAACACAGTAATAATTCACTTAAAAATTGTAACTTTTTTTTCTATTTGTCATACAAACATGATGATTCAGGTATCATTGTCTTACTCACTTCGAGGGCTATTTAGCTATCCTGTTTTCAATTATTAGAAATTATTTTGAAAATAAAGACCAAAGTACCTACCTAATGCCCCAGATGTGTTACATTGTCTATCGGTATGGTCATCATAAGTACATCACCTTGTTCAGCCAGCACGTTCAGCTACCTCATATGATTATTTGTTGTGTTTTCCGAGTCATGAAAGGGTTGTTTGATGCCTGCTGACGGAAAAAAAAATGACAAATTTCTTGAAAATTGGCGATTTTTTTTTCACATTAAACGATGTATCTCACGATCTCAAAAGATAAATCAACAGCAATGGAAACAAATGAAACACTTAGGGGTCACCGGAAGTGGTAATTAGTAACGCTGTTGGGGTGGGGGGGGTGTTAATGTTTGAACACGGAAAAAATGTCAAATTTTGAGGAATTTGTGTTTTGATGTGGTAGTTATTTCTACATTATCATAATCTAGGTGGACACCAAAGAAGTGCATGGGCATTTACAGCACGCTCGGCAGGCAGAATAGTCAAGGAAGACAGTGGTGTATACATCATGACCACGAGTAGCATGACAATGGAGGTGATGGCAGTGACCAATGCATTCAAATGGTTAGAGTCACAAGACTACACCCACGCATGTATACTGAGTGATTCGATGAGCATTATTAAAAAAGTGGAGGCGCGCTCTGTACGCATGCAATGGGTAGAGTCGTTACAGAAATCCAAAATACATAAGGTCACCTTTGTCTATGTCCCTGGACATGCGGGAATATGGGAAAATGAAAGAGCGGACAGGTTGGCTAGGTGCGCTGTCGTTGAGGACGGGCAACCAATGGATCGGGCGGACATCTTCAATGCCTTTCGAGATGTGGGAAGAGCACATGACTTCGATGACATCACAGATCCACGTCATTTCTTCGGATGATGGAAATGGTAGTTAAGATGATCACAGCCAGAAATGAGAAACTTAGTGGACGTGTAAGAAGACTTATCAACCAACATAGAACTGGAGTCTTCAGTCGCTGGACACTGAAGGAATTGCTGAGGAGGGGATCTGAGCACCTATGGACATGTTCGGAGTGCAATGATAATGACCCGCAAATAACTCAATCTAGGGTTCTCTGACATTCCCCTGGTTTGAAGCCTGACAAGGTATCGATTCAGCCACCCACTCTCACAAGTCCTAGGAAAGATTGCTGTTTTTAATTCTGATATTACAAGTGCTTGAGAAACTTGAGTTTTCCACCTAACAATAAATATAGTGAGCAGGCTGTCAGATAATTCTAACAATATTTACTCAGTTGCAAATTATTGAGTTAGATAATAGAAAAAAATATGTTATAGTAATTGTTTTACATGGAAGTAATACTGTGTTCCTTTTTTTCTTTCTTTTAGATATCGTCACTACAACCCAAAGGTGCTTGTTGAAAGTGGGTTAGGGGAGCCTGAAGATGATGATGGTACATGGGTACCCTCAGAAGTGAGGAAAATGCAAGAGATTATTAGAGCAGAGAGAGAGAAAAGAAGAGAGTTAGAAAAACAGAGAGAGGAGGAACACAGAAAAGAGCGAGAAAAAAGAAGGGAGGAAGCTGAGGCTAGAAGACGTGAAAGGATTAAAGAGGAAAAAGAAAGGGAAGAAAGGAGGCAAAAGGAACGTGAAAAAGAAAGAGAAAAAGAAAAAGAAAAACACAGCAAAGTTGAGAAAAAGGAAGATCACAAAGAAGAGGGGAACAAAAAAACAGAGGACAACAAAGAAAAGTCTAAAGATACCCAGAGCACAGAAGTGAAAAGTGATGAGAAATCAGATGATCAAAAGGATGGTAAGAAGGTACAAGTAAAAGGATCAACAGAATCGCCTCCAACAAAGAAGGCAAAGATGGAAGAGTCAAATTCAGCTAAAGATAATGTGGAGAAAGATGAGGCTGTTGATGATTCAGAAGACAAAGATGATGGCAAAAATGATTCACCAAGGAAAGGAGCTAAAGCCAAACGCGGAGGTAGTACAAAATCCAAGAAGTAGATCCATTTCCATATCTGCATACATGTGGTGCCTAATTTCATCCAGTGACTGATCATATAGAGAAAAATTCAACACTAGGAATCTGACAATTGATCATGATCATTGATATGTCACATTCTAATATTTGCTTCAACACTTTTCTGACTCCTGAAGTATCTTTGCATTCTTTTGCCAATAATGTTTTTTAAAACTCATCTAGTGTTTCATGTAAATCAATATCTTTTGATATAGATACAGAGAAAAAAACATTTATTCTCTTGACATAAGCACACCAATAGACAACTCAATTTGGCCAAGTGGCAATTATAATGGGTCGGGCCAGTTGAAAATCTTACACAGAAACAAATGATAAATATATAAGTAAGCAGTCTAGTAGTAACTGCTACAACATAGTTTAATAACCAAATACGAAGAACTGCACCTCACCTTAGAATGATGCAATTTATTAAATCATTTCATCAGTCTTATAAGACAAAGGATTTTGTAGGATTTTTTTTCTGTGGCTGCTGCTATTTTCTTTATGCACACTCAGAATTAATCTGCCTGATTTTGGTTTCATCTTTTCTCAGGCCATTGTTTTAAATTTGCTTGGTCTTTCCCAATTGTTTGCCTTGTAGCTTCAGGTTGTTTTAACAACGTTGAGATTACAGAACAGCCTGTCTTTGATTCAGCTGTCACACTGAGGGATACATTTTTGCAGATACAATACTTCTCAGCTTAGTGTTGTGAAGTCAATATTGTGTTCCTCGATATGCTAGCATTTCAAGACAGTATAAACAAGTTTACTACATGTGACATAGATTAACAGTACACTTCATGTAAGCAGACATTGGGAACATACAGATATCCTAAAGAGTTTATCAAATAACCAGCATGACTAATCTGTTGCTTTTTTATAGGTCAGTGAATTTAGCAGTTTTGTGAGTATTATACTTTATTGGTGAAAATGTCAACATTTACTTCATGCTGTCAGCAAAGTGTTAGATGTTAATGACACAGGTGTGTTTGACACTTTATTGTATATTAACATTGCAGTGTTTTTTTTAATGTCTATGAGTTTTACAATTCCCTGGTTATGTTCCCTGGACAGCTAAAAAGACCAATGAGGAATTTCTCAAAGAGGCCAACACAAAAAGGCAGCTCCTAAAAAACATCAGAAAGAAACAATCAACATTTTTCGGGCACATCGTGAGAAGAGGAAAGTTGGAATACTTGGTTACAACTGGCAAAATAAAAGGAAAGAGAGATCGCGGACGACAAAGAGAGAAAATACTGGATAGCTTGGTGTCATGGCAAACAGTCAACAACAGAGCTGATACGGTGCACTGTAGATAGAAGATTGTGGAAGGACATGATCGCCTACGCCAACCCATATGGTACATGATGATGATGGGTTTTAAAAAGTGAAAGTTGGGGAGACTGATGTTGCTGAACTTCTGATATCCCAGTTAGATGTTAACAAATATTTTTTTTATTATTATTAATTTTTTAAAATGTGTTTAAGTGCAGAACTTGACATGTTCCTCAAATCTCCTGCTATAAGTAGTCGTTTTGCTCATGTTAGGTATTTCAAAAACGCTTACTGGAACTAATGTCTGTTTTTTGTCATTTTTAATTGTTTTTCAATGTGCAGTCCTATTTCAGGATTCCATACACATACATCTTTGTTCCATTGTATGACATGGTTTCATATGATGTTATTAATATCATTAATGTAACAGATAACGTTTATGATGTAAAACAATGTTTGCCCTGTGTATGACCAACATATGCGCACATTATTGTAACAGGAGTATTAAAACATTTGCCACATCTCTATCACTTCATGTTTGTTTACAATTTCATTTTTCAACAAAATAGTTGACCTAAAAAAATGTAATTTCAAAGACTTTCAGAGAAAAACAGCTCATTATGTACTATCTGGCCTCACTTGTAATTCTTGAAACTGTTAGGTGTCTAGTTTATCTCACTGAAGTCTTTATTAGCAGGGCTCTTTTAATTGTTGAACCCCCTCCATAGGGTGAAACACCTGGTCTGATTCTGTTGCACCTCAATAGGGTGAAACACCTGGTATGATTCTATTGCACCTCAATAGGGTGAAACACCTGGTATGATTCTATTGCATCCCAATAGGGTGAAACACCTGGTATGATTCTACTGCACCTCAATAGGATGAAAGACCTGGTCTGATTATATTGCATCTCAAAATGATGAAACACCTGATCTGCTGTGTCTGGTTTTATTGCACCACAGAAGGTGTAGATCACATGGGTTCTTGAATCTTTTGTGGATTTTTTCTACTAGGGTTTAGCATACCCACTATTAAGGTTGTAATGATGTTCCCACTTCTTTATATATTAAATGAAAGATAATGAACTAGTTACCTTACCAGTCATGACTCAAGAAAGCCAGATCTGAAGGTGATTCTTAAGTTATCTGTACATCTGCAACTTCCTGATTCTCACTTGTTGAACTAATGTTAGTAAATGACAAGACATCTGTCAATACATTGTGTGAACATCCACAAACATGAAGGAATGGAACTACTCATGGGGTAGGTATCAACTCTGATGAGATTACATCTCTCTATTCAGCTTGGCCAGTCTTTATTAATGGTCACAGTTCATCAAATAGAGTTAATATTATCTTCAACAACAATATAACAAATGATGTGAGATCAAGGGTAGACTTGTGAACTGGTTTATCATTTCACAGATTCACATTACAGAGGAGATCTAGGTGCTTACAGACTGTTGTTCAATGTACAATGAGGATAATATGACAAAAAACTGTGTTTTATATGTTCAGATTTGGAGACAAAATGATGTCCTAACATCATCAAGCGCTATACATTTTTAAAAAATATGACGATCAACATTTTCAGGAGGACGTGAATGTACTATCAATATGGCGGATAGGCGGCAGGAACCGTTAAAGGCTGTGTCTGAAAAGTGTTCCTTCTTGCAGTTTCCTCATATTCCAAATCTGGCTTGTGTCGGAGTTACTGAGTTGAGTTCTCTGTGAGCTGTGCATTTTATCCGTTTTGATCGTGTTTCAATATTCTGATTGCTTGCGATGAATGTTGATATCTTATGACGGGGAACAGATGGCTGTGTTCACGTTTTGTGCGGTTACGACGTATGTCTTTTGGTGTGTCCTGAGACTACTATGATGGGGGCTGCAGCAACCTTTATTTGTTTGGGAGATCTTCTTCTTCTTCTTTCCTTCCTCATCTGCCTTTCAGCGTCGAGGGGAGATATAATTTGCGGTCTTTTGCTCTTATGTTCGCCTCTGCTGCTGTTATGTTTCCTAGTGCTTCTAATATTCCATCGATCCATCTTTTTCGTGGTCGACCCTTGGGTCTGTTGTTCTCACAACGTTTGTTGAAGGCTCGTTGTGTTGTGTTTTGTTCTTTCTGCCTTGTCACGTGGCCGAATCATTTTATCTGTTGTTTCCTTATATATTCTATGGCTGGGGCTATTCCTAGCTTTTTTTTCAGTTCTACATTTCTGATCTTATCTCTCAGACTGTTTCCTGTCATTCGTCTAACACATTTCATCTCTGTAGAGGTTATTTTTCTTATTGTTCTTGCATCTAGAGTCCAGGTCTGGCATTGGTAGCACAACGTTGGAATGAAGATTGTATTGTATAGTGCTCGTTTTGCCTCCAGAGTTATTTCCTTGTTGGACAATAGTGGTGATAACTGTCCGATGATTTGACAAGCTTTGTTGCATCTTGATTCTATCTCTGCTGTTTGGGAATTGTCGTTTGTCATTAGACTTCCTAGGTATTTGAATTCCTCTACTTGTTTTAGTTGTCTGCCTTCTATAGTTATGTTGATGTTCTGTTTATTTTTGGCGACATTCATGACTTCTGTTTTGTTGATGTTGATTTTCATGTTGTATTTTGTTCCTAAGATGTTGAGTTTGTTTAAGTGTATCTACCTTTTCCTACTTTAGCGTTCATGTCACCCATTACAATCAAGATGTCTGAAGATTTCACTTGCTTCATAACTTTATTTAGGTCTTCATAGTATGCCTCTATTTGTTCATCTGTGTAGTCTTGAGTGGGTGCATATGTCTGTATTATTGCTATGTCGAATGGTTTTGCTTTCAACTTGAGTAGTATAATCCTATCACTGTATGTCCAGTGGGTACTTATATATTTTTGTAGCTCTCTTTTTATCAGTATTCCTACCCCCCTTTGATGTTCTGTTGTGTTTCCTGAGTATATAAATGTATATTTTTCGTCTTCAATGTACCCACATTCTTTCCATCTGATATGCCTAAAATATCTATATTTATTTGTTCTGCTTCTTGAATCAGATTTTCCAATTTCCCTTGTTGATATAGAGTCCTAACATTCCAAGTACTTATTTTAAGATCTTTCCTCCGACATAAGTTCAAATTTCTCCGACTCTCCATGGCTTCCTCTCTACTAGTACGTGATGAGGCACCAATCTCTTTCACGGTGGTCAGCCATGTTCGTCTTCCGTGTTCTGAACATGCCTCTTGTGTACCATACACTTTGCTGTTTTCGATTTCTGGGCCGTTGATCATTCTTGATTCATCCGCCTCCATCCACCATCACAGACTTTTCACATAAGGGTTGAACATACCCGGTTTGCCGGCGACATTTTGTCGAACCATGTGCTTGCCTATCGAACCGCGAACACACGACACAAAGAAGAATAAAATGAACAGATCAGTTGCTAAAATACTACTTTAGTGGTGCTACAAGGGCTGCGAATAGATGATTGTAACATGAACAGATCAGCTGCTAAAATACTACTTTAGTGGTGCTACAAGGGTTGAGAATAGATGATTGTGACATGAACAGATCTGTAGCTAAATTACTTTAGTGGTGCTACAAGGGCTGAGAATAGATGATTGTAACATGAACAGATCAGCTGCTAAAATACTACTTTAGTGGTGCTACAAGGGTTGAGAATAGATGATTGTGACATCAACAGATCTGTAGCTAAAATACTACTTTAGTGGTGCTACAAGGGTTGAGAATAGATGATTGTGACATGAACAGATCTGTAGCTAAATTACTTTAGTGGTGCTACAAGGGTTGAGAATAGATGATTGTGACATGAACAGATCTGTAGCTAAAATACTTTAGTAGTGCTACAAGGGTTGAGAATAGATGATTGTGACATGAACAGATCTGTAGCTAAAATACTTTAGTAGTGCTACAAGGGTTGAGAATAGATGATTGTGACATGAACAGATCTGTAGCTAAATTACTTTAGTGGTGCTACAAGGGTTGAGAATAGATGATTGTGACATGAACAGATCTGTAGCTAAATTACTTTAGTGGTGCTACAAGGGTTGAGAATAGATGATTGTGACATGAACAGATCTGTAGCTAAAATACTTTAGTAGTGCTACAAGGGTTGAGAATAGATGATTGTGACATGAACGGATAACTATGACATGAACAGATGAAATAAAGATTTTCATCTTCAGGGACTGTATTGAGTCAGCTGCCCTGTGCAATCATAGTCCAGAACACTGTAATTTAGCACTGAAAAGACCCCCTCTCATTCAATCATTATCTCCCCAGACACTGTTTTTACTCATTTTTCAAAGTTGATTTCAACCACAACAAACAATATATTGCCCATATTTAAGATAAAACAATAACTATGTGAAGAGTTATTGAATAAAAGAGAAAGCTAATTGTAAGATTCTTTAACCAGGAAATAATCTGTGATCATGTTAATAAAGGTTGTGAATAGTATCTGAGTGATAATGTATAAGGACAGCTATTAGGGTCATATAGGAGAAGTGTAACAGTGCTACCCCAACAAAGGTAGACATGAGAAACTATAACAGCATTTACAATAGAAATGTATGCTATCAATGCTTCTATTGAACATATATAGTGATATGATCGCTGCAGACCCACAATCAGATTGTCTAAACAAACAGTATGTGTTTCTATCTTATATAGCAAATGACACTTTTTGTTAATTATCTAAAAAAAACAATGCATTCTAAAGTACTTTGGGTGTAGGTGTTATAAATGAAAAACCATGATAAAGTTATATTGCCAGCAATAGTAATACACTAAACCGAGTTCAAGCGTCTAGTCTGTATCTTCACGAATAATGACATATTGAAACCATAAAACAAGCAACATCAACTGCAACAACACACAAATGTTACTATTCTTCTTCTACCTTTTTAACTCCCAGTGGAGCATAGGTCTTCAACAAACACTTTCCAAGTCTTTTTGTTTATTGCCATTCTTTTAAGATCATTCCATGTTTTCCCCATCATCCTGATCTCTGCTTCTATCTGTCTTCTCCAAGAATTCCTTGGTATTCCTCTTTGTCTTTTTCCCTCGGGATTCCAAAAAAGGGCCTGTTATGTAATACTCTCAGATGACTTTGATCATTCAAACGAGATGACTCGTGTGCCAATCAGCGCCATTGTCTTTGCTGTATCTCTTTATCCACTGGTATTTGACTGGTACATTTCCAAAATTCTATGTAAGTGATTTTATCCTGCCATTTCCATCCTTTTATTCTGCGTAAGCATCCATTAATGAAAGTCTGTAAATTCATGATTGTCAGTTTTGTTGTTCTCCATGTTTCACAGCCATATAATAGGACCAACTTAACATTAGAGTTGAAAATTTTAATTTTTTATTTGTAAAATGTTACAATGCATGCAACAATTGAGGCATTATTTGTATCTACATAAAGCTATCCTTGCCCAAAATGGACAGTTCTGGAAGCACGCAATTGACAACATGTGAAAATATATGCAAAACTAGAAGTAGAATTAGACATGAAACAGAAAAACTGTAATGCCAAAGCACATCAATGATTGTCTTGAACATCCAAGATTAAATAGTTTGAATATCTGACCATAATGAAATCAAGTCAACCTGCAGCATAGCATACTACATGAAAATAGACTACATGGCAGAGACGACCCATGAAAAGATAGATGGGACCAGAAAGACTAACTACATTCTTATACGTACACCACTAGACGTCAGAACTAATAGATTCAGAGAAAGTATTCCTTAGCTCAAGGCTGGTGATATCACATACAGCTTGTCTCGATATAGAACTGGTGATGTCACCACACAGCTTGTTGTCAATATAGAACTGGTGATGTTATCACAGAGCTTGTCCCGATATAGAACTGGTGATGTCACCACACAGCTTGTTGTCAATATAGAACTGGTGATGTCATCACACAGCTTGTTGTCGATGTAGAACTGGTGATGTCACCACACAGCTTGTTGTCGTTGTAGAACTGGTGATGTCACCACACAGCTTGTTGTCAATATAGAACTGGTGATGTCACCACACAGCTTGTTGTCGATATAGAACTGGTGATGTCATCACACAGCTTGTTGTCGATATAGAACTGGTGATGTCACCACACAGCTTGTTGTCGATATAGAACTGGTGATGTCACCACACAGCTTGTCTCGATATAGAACTGGTGATGTCACCACACAGCTTGTCCCGATATAGAACTGGTGATGGTCATGAAACCCTAGGTAGAACGATTACCGTCGAAATGCAGCGCATCCTTTCTCATGGTCATTACACTAGATAGCGAATGTAGACAAGAAAACCCATTGGTAGTGTGGCTGAAGTACAAGCCTTGATTTAAGAGAACTCTTCTGATAGGGGTGCAGTTATTTACACAGATGGGTCTGTTATTTGGCACGTACGGAACTCGTGGGCTTTCACGGTTCATGTTGGTGGAAGAACTGTGAAGGAAGACAGTGGTGTTTTAGTACTGACTACAAGCAGTTTGATCATAGAAATTATGGTGGTTACAAGAACAGTGGCATGGCTTGAGACACAACCTTATACACATGTGTGTGCTTCCTCACCAACTCAATGAGTGTGCTCAGAAATATCGCAACTGTCTATGCTTGACGGCAGTGGTTAGAGTCTTTGGGGAGGTTTACTCTTAAAAGTGTCTGCTTCATTTTCTTGCCAGGAAACGCCGGTAAGAAATAATGAACATCCTGACAGACTTGCCAGTTTGGCTGATGTTGAGTGCGGAAGGGCAATGGACCGTTGTGGCATTCTGAATTCCCACAGGGGTGCTGAGGGAAAAAAAAAACTACTTAAAAAATAACCCTAAATCAGCAGCCATGATTTCACGAATATCATGCCAAGGAGGGCAATGCCAGACGACAGCGCTATGCAGTAATCTAAAGAAAACATGTCAACCAACACAACACAGGGTGTCGTTAGTCGCTACACATTGATTCTTTGGAGGAGGTCTGAGCACTTCAGGACTTATCTGATGTGGAATGAGGATAACCTGTTGACTAAACTAAACATGCTGATAGAAATCATTTTTCTGGTAGCCATAGTGTTCTGTGTTCCATTTGTTCATGTATTTGTTCCTGACAAACCTCATTGATTCCTCATAATTTGCACTTGTATCTGGCTGGTGTTATTTACTACCTTCCTTTGCCAATCTATCTGCCTCATAGTTTGGGGAAAATGTTGCAGTGTGATGGAATCCACTGAATCACAGTTCTGCATCTCTGGCAGAGCTTGTTGAGTGTTTCTCTTAGATCGTTCTGGCCTTCATTTCCATGACTCGTCAGTGCTGTAACAAGTGACATAAAGATAAAGACAGTATAACAACATCTGAAGCATGTCGCATCCAGAATTCTACTCATGTCCCCACTGCACATCTCACGGGTTAAGCAGTAGGATAAAAGAAGAATCAGTAGGAGATTCAAGGGTAGGGACCGCAGAATTGAACGTCAAATTGGTAGGTCAGTAGCAGACTGAGAGATTGGGCATGTTTAGTCAGTAATTGAACAGGAAGTAGCAGACTGAGAGGTCGAATGTTAGGAATGTTTAGTCAGTAATTCAACAGGCAGTAGCAGACTGAGAGGTCGAATGTTAGGTATGTTTAGTCAGCAATTCAACAGGCAGTAGCAGACTGTGAGGTCGAATGTTAGGTATGTTTAGTCAGTAATTCAACAGGCAGTAGCAGACTGAGAGATTGGGCATGTTTAGTCAGTAATTCAACAGGCAGTAGCAGACTGTGAGGTCGAATGTTAGGTATGTTTAGTCAGTAATTCAACAGGCAGTAGCAGACTGAGAGGTCGAATGTTAGGTATGTTTAGTCAGCAATTCAACAGGCAGTAGCAGACTGTGAGGTCGAATGTTAGGTATGTTTAGTCAGTAATTCAACAGGCAGTAGCAGACTGTGAGGTCGAATGTTAGGTATGTTTAGTCAGTAATTCAACAGGCAGTAGCAGACTGTGAGGTCGAATGTTAGGTATGTTTAGTCAGTAATTCAACAGGCAGTAGCAGACTGTGAGGTCGAATGTTAGGTATGTTTAGTCAGTAATTCAACAGGCAGTAGCAGACTGTGAGGTCGAATGTTAGGTATGTTTAGTCAGTAATTCAACAGGCAGTAGCAGACTGAGAAGCCAGTTGTCAGGTGTGTTTAGTCAGTAATTCAACAGGCAGAAGCAGACTGAGAGGTCGAATGTTAGGTATGTTTAGTCAGTAATTCAACAGGCAGTAGCAGACTGAGAAGCCAGTTGTCAGGTGTGATTAGTCAGTAATTCAACAGGCAGAAGCAGACTGAGAGGTCGAATGTTAGGTGTGTTTAGTCAGTAATTCAACAGGCAGTAGCAGACTGAGAAGCCAGTTGTCAGGTGTGATTAGTCAGTAATTCAACAGGCAGAAGCAGACTGAGAGGTCGAATGTTAGGTGTGTTTAGTCAGTAATTCAACAGGCAGTAGCAGACTGAGAAGCCAGTTGTCAGGTGTGATTAGTCAGTAATTCAACAGGCAGAAGCAGACTGAGAGGTCGAATGTTAGGTGTGTTTAGTCAGTAATTCAACAGGCAGTAGCAGACTGAGAAGCCAGTTGTCAGGTGTGTTTAGTCAGTAATTCAACAGGCAGTAGCATACTGAGAGGTCGAATATTAGGTGTGTTTATTCAGTAATTTAACAGGCAACATGTATTCACATCACAACTTATGGAAATGAAATGCTGATCTTTATGGCTGCCTGGAGTGCAGCTATATTTGAGAAAACAATTCTACTGCCTTATTGGCCAGACATAGACTTCTGAGGAAAACCGTCGATAAACAAAGGTTGGGGGGGGGGAACTAACATTCTAAGTACTCATTTAAAGTAAAGTATTGCTCAGTCACATACTTATAAAATCAAAACAACGAAGTTGTTGAACATCAACAAAAGAGAAGTAATAATATTGCAACAGATCAACATCAACAAAAGAGAAGTAATAATATCGCAACAGATCAACATCAACAAAAGAGAAGTAATAATATCGCAACAGATCAACATCAACAAAAGAGAAGTAATAATATCGCAACAGATCAACATCAACAAAAGAGAAGTAATAATATCACGACAGATCAACATCAACAAAAGAGAAGTAATAATATCGCGACAAATCAACTTCAACAAAAGAGAAGTAATAATATCTCGACAAATCAACTTCAACAAAAGAGAAGTAATAATATCGCAACAGATCAACATCAACAAAAAGAGAAGTAATAATATCGCAACAGATCAACATCAACAAAGAGAAGTAATAATATCGCAACAGATCAACATCAACAAAAGAGATGTAATAATATCGCAATGGATCAACATAAAAAAAGAGGAGTAATGATATCACAACAGAGCAACAAAAGAGAAGTAATAATATCGCAACAGATCAATAAAAGAGAAATAATAATATCACAACAGATCAACATCAATAAAAGAGGAGTAATGATATCACAACAGATCAACAAAAGAGAAGTAATAATATCGCAACAGATCAATAACAGAGAAGTAATAATATCACAACAGATCAATAAAAGAGAAGTAATAATATCACAACAGATCAATAAAAGAGAAGTAATAATATCACAACAGATCAATAAAAGAGAAGTAATAATATCACAACAGATCAATAAAAGAGAAGTAATAATATCACAACAGATCAATAAAAGAGAAGTAATAATATCACATGACATCAACAAAAGAGAAGTAATAATATCGCCACATATCAACATCAAGATAATGACAGAAAATGAAAGCCTGGCTTCATCACCTTACATGCCCTTTGTAGAACTCTGCATTGGCCAGAACTTGCCAGACAGAATCTTTGTCTTTAGCAGAGATACATCACCATCATCAAGTACCGGGCCTGCTGGCGTATGTGATCATGTCTCTCCACAACTTTCGATCTCAACAGTTATTTATCATTTCAGTTGTTGACCACCTGCCAAGCCATTCTCTGCAGCTGTCTGGTATCTTTTCTCTTTTCTTCCCTCTATCTCTTCGTCCCTCAATTTTCCCAGTTGTTACAAAATATTCCAGCTGTTCTCTTCTCATTACAAGGCCGACTTCCGTTTCTAAGATGGCGGATATAGTCCATGTTCTCTCGATCGCTGCAAAAAGTGCATTCCATGTCTGATTAATTTCAGTTCTCCATCGCACTCCTATGCGTTAAAGCATGGATGGCCAATTTCTTTCAAATGGCGGGCCACTTTTTTAGAATTTTTTTTGTGGCGGGCCACACACATAACAACATCAATACAAATAAACTTGGCATTTGTTTTAAGGTAATATTTTTGTTATTTATCGGCATTATTTGCTTACAAAAATCATTTTATTGCAACAGAGTTAAAAATGCCTAGTTGATTTATAAAAATGAATAAAATTTGCTATCTATATTGTTTAACAAACATGTTTTAGTTAGGTCATTTTAAAGTTGACATGTAACAAACCTTAATGAGAACAATGTGGACGTTCATGTGCAGCAACAAGTTCATCAAAGTCAATGTGTAAAGATGATGATGATATTTGTAATAAATCCTGAAGGTGGCCATCAGTGAGTCGGTTTCTTTGTGACGATTTAATCTCCTTCATTGTTGAAAAAGCGCATTCACATATATGTGTGCTTCCGAACATAGAAGTAATTTTCAAACTGAAATCACTCAATGCGGGATATTTTTCCTGTGGCACAAGTTTCCAAAAGTCAAATCCTATCTCCATCCTTGATTGGAAAAAGGGGTCACTTTGGAGGTTACATAACTCCAACTCAAAAGTGTCATGTTGTTGGTCTCGAGGGAGGACGCCGGCCTCGGGACAGAAAGGTTGTGGGTTCAAATCTAGGTTCCACCGGTTGGGATTTTTATTTATGATTTCTCTCTGCGACAACCACCCCTGGTCTCAACAGCGAGGCCTGGCTTGAAACGTCAGTTACTCATCGACGGAAAAAACATGAGTACCTCCGAAGTCGGAGTTATCTGCCTGTGCGGCGAGGGACCCCTGTGAACACGGCTGTCAGAGAAAAATGGATTAACACGCAAAATTCAGTTCCTAGTCTCTAGGGACTTCGTCAGAGTTGAAAGCTGGCGAACACAACAACAACAACATTACAATGCCAAAAAATTATGATTGTTTCTTCCTAATATTGGAATTTAGCTCTCTTTTTGCTTTAGCCTCTTTCAGAACGTTTCATTACTCTTCCTAGCTGTCCATGGTATTCTCAACATTCTTCTGTAAAACTACATTTCTACAGACTCCAGTGATTTCCTTGTCTATCATATTGTCCATGATTCACATCCATATGATAAGACTGGCTCAACATAACTTTTAAGAACTCTTTTTCTTGTTTCTATTGTCAAAAATAGATTGTATAGTATCTTCCTCATTTTTTGAAAACCTGCTTTTACCTGAGCCATTCTGTATCTCACCTCTGTTGTACATCTTCCGTCTGAGGTTAACAAAGTTAACACATATTTAAATTCATTTACTTGTTTTAATATTGTTCCACTTGTCTTTATTTTACACTGAGATGATGTCTTTTTCTTTGTTGTTACCATTACTTCTTACTTTTTGCTATTAAAGCTGAGTCCTTTATTTTTGCTTTCTTTTACTATAATGTCCAACATTTCTTGTAACTCATTTTCACTCTTAGCTATTAAGACTGTATCATCAGCATACCTTAGATTAGTTATATTATGACCTCCGATTGTTATTCCATGCATGTCCCTTATGTATCTTAAAATAATCTCACTATAAATATTAAACAAATCTGGTGACGCACACAACCTTGTCTAACACCCTGTTTTATTTGTTGAAACATTCCCAATTGGTTTCCAGTTCTTATGGCCGCTGTTTGTTTCCATTACATGTTCTTTATTATTCTTAGATCTTTGCTGTCTACGTTTATGCTTTCTAAAATTTTGATTATTTCTTGATGCTTTACTTTGTCGAATGCTTTGGTATAATCTACGAAACCTAGGTATAGATCTGTTTTCATCTCTATGGCTACTTCTACTAAAGATCTTATGATGTATATAGATTGCTTGTTCCTTTATCTCTAACAAAAACACACTGTTCATCGCTAATTTCTGGACTGATTTAGTTTCGCACTCTTCGCATGATGATTCTTAGTAATAACTTAGTCATGTGACTCATAAGGCTTATTGTGCGATGATCATCGCATTCAATCGCACCAGATTTCTTTGGTAGGGCTATGAATATTGATTTGAGCAGGTCGTCTGGTATATATCCGCTGTTGTAGATATCATTCAATATTTTTGTTATTATTTCTATTCCAAGATCACCCATGGCTTCAATCTCTTCTTTAGTTATATTATCTTGTCCAGGAGCTTTGCCTGCTTTCATATTGCGCAAGGCGTCTTCCACTTCTTCTTTGAGTATTTCTGGTCCTTCTCCATTATCCTTAATATTTACTTCTGTTCGTTCATCATTATACAGATCTTTAATGTATTCTGTCCATCGTTCCCTTATGCTTTCTTGTTCAATCAGCAGTTCTCCTTCCTTTGATCTTAAACATCCAGTTTTTGACTGCGTTTTTCTTCCTCTTAATTCTTCAATTTGTTTGTATATAGCTTTGGCATCTCCGTTTTGTTGCATTTCAATCTCTTTGCATCTCTGTTTTAGCCATGCTTCTTTTGCTTCATTGCATTTTATTACAAAACGACACACAAACAACAGGCCTGATAGATTCGAAATGCAGCAAAGCTTGCTAATTTAGCAGACTCATGTCACCATTATTCTAGGAAATAACACAACGAGCACACTCAAATATAATCTTCTTTCCAATGTTGTGCTACCAATGCCAGACCTGGATGTATGAACAAAAACAACAGATAAAATCGGTTGGCAACGTAATAAAATGAAAAGAAGAAAATATGACACGGACAAACACGTTACGAGAACACCAGATGCAAGGGCCGACTACGAAAAAAGATAGATCGATGGAACAGAAGTCACTAAAAAATATAACAGAAGAACAGTCGCAAACTATATCTTTTATCGACGCCAAAAGTCAAATGAGAAAGAAAAGAAGAAGATGAAGCAGATTCATTGGGAGAGGAGGTGTATTTCGATGAGATATACGAACACAAGTAGCACGGACACAGAGTAACGCCTGGAAAATAGAGTTGATTGTGTACCAGCACAGTGAGGAAACACACCAGCACAGCGAGGAAACACACCAGCACAGCGAGGAAACACACCAGCACAGAGAGGAAACACACCAGCACAGAGAGGAAACACACCAGCTGACTGGGACATGATTTCATGAGAGCGCTACGGTTACATGAGATCACAGTGCAGAACTTGGGTACGAAGAAGTAGAAGAAGTATTTGAGTTATGGTTTAGGAGAAAGAAAAGACACATGTAATAAAAGTGATTGAATAGATAAGAACATACGTCATGAACACTAGGACAGTAACAGATTGTAACAACTGTCACATATCAGTCAGGAAACGCATGAACATTCACGTATTTTATTTTAGTGTTTAAGATATCTTAGATTGACTGATATCAGACAATCATCATCATGTGCCATACCAGTTGGCGTAGGCGATCATGTCCTTCCACAATCTTCTATCTACAGTGCATCGTATCAGTTCTGTTATTGACTGTTTTCCATGTCATGACACCAAGCTATCCAGTATTTTCTCTCTTTTTCGTCCGCGATCTCTCTTTCCTTTTATTTTGTCAGTTGACCAAGTATTCCAACTTTCCTCTTCTCACGATGTGCCCGAAAAATGTAGATTGTTTCTTTCTTATGTTTTTTAGGAGCTGCCTTTTTGTGTTGGCCTCTTTGAGAACTTCCTTATTGATCTTTTTAGCTGTCCAGGGAACTTTCAACATTCTTCTGAGAAATTCCATCTCTTTTGGCCTCTAATCGTCTTTTCATTTGTTTGTCTATTGTCCATGATTCGCTTCCATAGGTCAGAATTGGTTCTATCCTCAGACAATCAGACAATCAACTACATGAAAGACGTAACGTCGTAATCCATAACAAATACTGTGCACAGAACCCGCCTTGCATTAATTTCGCCACATATTTCTGTTCTGGGAGATTTGTTCAATTTCAGCGAGGGAACTGATGATCGCTATTGTTGCCTCTCGCCTCAGTGTTCTTGTCAGTGTTTCTCCACATCGATCTCTTTTTTTTCTTTTACCCCATGCTTCCCATTTGAGGGCCTGTTTTGAGATTATTTTGTTGTCTCTTCAACATGAGGCCATCTTCTTCTCTTGTTTATAACCGATATTTGTGGATGCTTTATCATTTCTCTTATTTTTGCACTAGTATTACATTTGTTTCATGGTATACACAATATCTTCCTCAGACATTTGTTTACAAATGTATCTAATTTATTTTCTATTTCTTTAGTTGTATTCCAGCTCTCGCATGCATAAGTATGGGTCGATAATACATTTGATTTGAAAATCCTGAGCGATATTTTTGTGCTTAGTAATTTTGATTACAATATTTTATCAAGGTTTCTGAAAGTCAAGGAAGAATTTGGAATATACATAGCAAGAAAACTGTTGAATGACATATACAAGAGCGGAATGTAGGATGGACTACTAACGTCGCTAGTCATAACTTTACCGAAGAAAACTAGGATCATAGAATTTGAGGATGATGGTAATTATAACGTATAAGGGGTAACATGACCTAAATATCATTAAGAATAACCACGGGAAGAGTGCAAACATGTTTAACAAACAATATGGATTTGTTGACTATAGAGGTTTGATGAACGCTTTGTAAATGATCAAACATGAATAAAAAGAGTCACATATATGAAAACAGATCTATAAAGAATAAATATTTGCAAAACAATATGCAAAGAGCATACACCGGTAACATAGAGCAGCTATTCGAGCTGGAAATAAATTGAGGCTGTTTCAACAGATAAAATAACATGTTCGACAGAGTTGTAATCACCAGATTGATTTCGTCACTTTAGTGAAGTTATACCAAGATCTACAAGGGTCATTCATGGACTATCAGTTGGTGATAGCGACATTTCATGCCGAAGACATATTCTCAATGACCAAAAACTGATGGGAGGTGAAAACACTTGAACATAACAAAGAAAAAAGATATCTCCTCAATTCACAATTTCAAATAAACGGAACAGCATTAAAACAGGTCAACGAGTTCAAAGTCACGTGACCGAATTTATCTTTAGATAGTAGGTGTACAACAAAGGTGAGTTACAGGACAGATGAGGTCCTGCAAACAATGAAGAAGACACAAACTATTAAGCAACCCATTTTTGGCAGCAGAATTAAGGAAATGAATATGTCAGTTATATGTGGAGTCAGTCCTGACATACTGATGTGAATTAAGGAAATGAATATGTCAGTTATATGTGGAGTCAGTCCTGACATACTGATTGTGAATTAAGGAAATGAATATGTCAGTTATATGTGGAGTCAGTCCTGACATACTGATTGTGAATTAAGGAAATGAATATGTCAGTTATATGTGGAGTCAGTCCTGACATACTGATGTGAATTAAGGAAATGAATATGTCAGTTATATGTGGAGTCAGTCCTGACATACTGATGTGAATTAAGGAAATGAATATGTCAGTTATATGTGGAGTCAGTCCTGACATACTGATTGTGAATTAAGGAAATGAATATGTCAGTTATATGTGGAGTCAGTCCTGACATACTGATGTGAATTAAGGAAATGAATATGTCAGTTATATGTGGAGTCAGTCCAGACATACTGATGTGAATTAAGGAAATGAATATGTCAGTTATATGTGGAGTCAGTCCTGACATACTGATGTGAATTAAGTAAATGAATATGTCAGTTATATGTGGAGTCAGTCCTGACATACTGATTGTGAATTAAGGAAATGAATATGTCAATTATATGTGGAGTCAGTCCTGACATACTGATGTGAATTAAGGAAATGAATATGTCAGTTATATGTGGAGTCAGTCCTGACATACTGATTGTGAATCAAAGAAATGAATATGTCAGTTATATGTGGAGTCAGTCCTGACATACTGATGTGAATTAAGGAAATGAATATGTCAGTTATATGTGGAGTCAGTCCTGACATACTGATTTGAATTAAGGAAATGAATATGTCAGTTATATGTGGAGTCAGTTCTGACATACTGATGTGAATCAAGGAAATGAATATGTCAGTTATACGTGGAGTCAGTCCTGACATACTGATGTGAATTAAGGAAATGAATATGTCAGTTATATTTGGAGTCAGTCTTGACATACTGATGTGAATTAAGGAAATGAATATGTCAGTTATATGTGGGGTCAGTACTGACATACTGATGTGAATTAAGGAAATGAATATGTCAGTTATATGTGGAGTCAGTCCTGACATACTGATGTGAATTAAGGAAATGAATATGTCAGTTATATGTGGAGTCAGTCCTGACATACTGATTGTGAATCAACCTGGAAACTCCATAGAAGAGATTCTACTGTTTCTCTATCGTTGTATAGAGCCGAAGACGGCACATTCAAGACTCTCCTACAGTCCGTGCTGTTAATCGTCGGACTTTACACAGAACCCGCATTCTGCTCCCTTCTATTCTGGGCAAACTTCTCGAACACTGCATGAAGTAAATGCTCGCCGTCATTGCCTCTTTTACCAATGTTCGTATCAGCGTTATTCTTAGTGCTTTTCTAGGTCGACATATTTTTATTTTGTCCACATTTCATTGATTGCTGTGTGACTATCTTTATCTCTTGTAACCACATGGTTACCTACATATACCCACCTACAGCTCTTGACTATATATTGTTGGAGCCTCTAACCTCTGCCCTAGTCATTAATGCCATGGCATAGGAAGTATGTTCCTGGGGCATTTGTTTGCAAATGTGTGCAAGTTATTCTGTAATAAATTTATTATTACTATTTTTTGTTGTCCTTTCTTTGGCTGATCTCAACTACATTTCTGCAAGCCAATGATGAGCATGTAAGAGATTGGTGTATGGGAACTGTTATAAACGGCTATATCATGATTAGATTGTTAGCATATTTGTTGGGTATTAAGGTAAATGTTAATCCACTGTCGTCTTTCTTCCCCATTGAGATCAAAGTAGCGGAGACCTTAATGTTGACAGCAATTCCCACCCATAGATGCGCTAATGATCTTGAGATATATGGGTACAATAATAAATAGCCTCAAACGTCAAGCTTTGTGCTTTGTCGTGACAGAGATCTTTACTTTTCGAAATAAAAGCGAGAACAGCCTAATTAGGGAAGAACGTGACAAAATAATCTCATATCATATACATTGTATGTAGCAAAGCTATAATATAAAAAGTACCAGTAAGGCACCTTTCTGTTTACAAAGTTATACATTTAATTACAAGTTGAAGATTGACCGTGCCGCATTCCGTCTCATAACACGGTGATCGATAATCAATGTTCATTTACGTTTATGATCGATATCATGATAAGCTGTAGCTCCAGCACCTCCTTGGAAGACGCCCTTGCTGGCACACACAAATAATAAGCAGACAGGTATTCCGCTAACGCTTGCATTGGCACACACCAGACAAGAAATAGGTCAGAATACTCTTTTGTTTCTTTGCTATTGCTATTATTATTATTATTATTATTATTACTATTACTATCTGAAGGCCTCTGTAGCTAAAAAACAAACAAACAACTACTACTTGGTGGTTCATTGAGTTAAGATTATGGACAAGTGGGCGCTTACAGAACCTCATAACGACATACGCCATGCAATACCCCAGGGCCGCGTTGTGTTCATGAAATGATTTGTTGTAGAACTACATCAGATGAACGGATACTGCTGTAGCATCATATTTATGCTAACATTGGCGATCCTGTCGTAGTCTTTCTACGAGTGTATTCATTATTCTCAAGTGAACTTGTTTTCTAGGAAGGGCTAGAGAATCGACTAACTTTTCAAACTGTAAGTTTTTTTCCTCCTGCAAATTGTAACATTGTATATTTGATTGTTTAATTTGTTACTGATTTGTTTAATTAAATTTAATTAACTTTTAAAGTTACAAAAAATGTTACACTTAAATAATTTCTATACGATTATAACCACAAATAATGTCGTTAGAAACTAATGTTTTTTAGAGGATAACTGTATGGTGAATCGACAGCAGTTGGCGTTCTTTCGGTGTAATCACGTGCATGAACTACGAGAAGAATGTCTTCCCACAAATATTGCGATGAGACACCGCATAGGCTGAAAGTAATCACCGGCACATAGTTGACCGTCAACGTTAGGATCAAACAACAGAAGTGATCGATATCATACTCCACCTCTCAGCAGTTGCTTTGGAAATGACTAACTAGTCTGGTTAAACATTTTGAGGTAGAAGAGAAAGAATAATCCGGTACCTCACAAATTTCGTGCAGAAGTCGGATGTATTGGGTCGAAAGACACATCCTTAATTGTCATCTAACAACATCAACATCAAGTGACAATGAGTGAAGCCGCCAAAAGGACGAGAGTCAGAACTTGGCATCTCTCTCTACACTCGAACAGGCCAAGAGGAAGTAAAGAAAGAAAGAGAACTTCATTTTAAGGGCGGACGAAGTCGTAGAGTGAATGTAAAAATAACAGAAGTTGGAATAATTTGGTTTTAAAATAAGAAAAACTTGAGATGGATTGTCATGATTTATTGATAGAAATGGATGGATTGTCATGATTTATTGATAGAAATGGATGGATTGTCATGATTTATTGATAGAAATGGATGGATTGTATAGGCCTGACTAAACAGCGAGGACCATGTTTTTGACCTGCTGATAAAACAATTGTTTGTGGGCGGGTCATTAAGTTGAGCAATATATCAGTCAGTGATATATGTATCTTTCACGTAACGTTTTGTATGCTACTATAAACTGCTGCAATGTACACACCGTCTAAAAAAGTGGCATTCAGCATCTCTTCTTCACACACACTCAGATAGAAGATATCTGGAACTCTGTACTCTCAGGGATGTTCATTTATTAATTCAAGTATCCATTTCTACCTAATACTATTCCACAAAACGAGGCAAGAGGCTCGCAGAATGACATAATTTCTATCTATGACAATATAGTGAGCTCTAATTGTGCCAGGCCTAACATTATCCTTGCATGTTTCTCGAGAGTTCTACTCTTTATGAAGTGATTGTTTGGGGAAAGGAAATAAGGGTCATTATGCACACACGTTGAACTTGAACATGGCGACAACTTGGGTTGCCATTACCATTCTGAAGGGTAAAGTGGGAAGTCAAGTTTGTGACGGTTTTCATCGTTTGTTATTGTTGAAATCATAGCTCTCGTCAGATACAAGGGAGACCAGTCAATTTGACAACAGATGACAGAGTTAGTGCGCATTGATGGTTCTAATATATGGCTGGTTATGTACAGTACACATAGTTTGTCCTTGTATATTGTCATTTCAACTAGTTTAGTGGCATTTATTCCAAATCTGTGCAATATCAATACCACATTCTCACTGAAAACAGTGTCCCCTTTTACAGCATTCAGTCTTTGATAGCCTCGCCCTGGTCAGTCTCTGTTATTCCCACAGCAGGAGATTGTAATCATCATTTAGTACATTGCCTGCTGGCGTAGGTGATCATGTCTGTCCACAACTTTCGATCTCAACAACTATTTATCATTTCTGTTGTTGACCTTCTGCCAAGCCATCCTCTTAAGCTGTCTGGTATCTTTTCTCTTTGCTTCCCTCTATCTCTCCGTTCCTCAATTTTCCCATTTGTTACAATATATTCCAGCTGTTCCCTTCTCATTACATGGCCAAAAAATGATGATTGTTTCTTTTCCCTAATATTGGATATTAGCTCTATTTTTGCTTTGGCCTCTTTCGGAACGTTTTCATTGCTCTTCTTAGCTGTCCATGGTATTCTCAACATTCTTCTGTAAAACCACATTTCTACAGCCTCCAGTGATTTTCTTGTCTGTTGTCCTGTTGTCCATGATTCACATCCATCTGTTAAGACAGGAACTACATAACATTTAAGAACTCTTTTTCTTATTTCTATTGTCAAAAATGGATTGCACAGTTTCTTCCTCATTTTTTTTTTAAAGCTGTTTTTGTCTGAGCCATTCTGCATCTCACCTCTGTTGTACATCTTCCGTCTGAGGTTAACAAAGTTCCCAAATATTTAAATTCATTTACCTGTTTTAATATAGTTCCAATTGTCTTTATTTTGCACTGAGGTGATGTCTTTTTCTTAGTTGCTACCATTACTTCTGTCTTTTTGCTATTTAGGCTGAGTTCCTTAGTTTTGCTTATCTCACTATAATGTCTAACGTTTCTTATAATTCATTTTCACTCTTAGTGATTAAGACTGTATCATCGGCATACCTTAGATTATTTATATTATGACCTCCAATTGTTATTCCAGGCATGCCCCTAATGAATCTTAAAATAATCTCACTATACATATATTATATAATATCAGTTATATTACGATGTCAAAAAAACCAGAAAAAAAGAACATGGGCAGCTTTAAGTATAGATAGATAGTCTTTCAACCGATGGATAGGACAGAATTTTGAAGCTGCAAAGGCTACTTGTCAAGCACGGAAGATAAATTAAAGTTGATGATTTTGACAAAGATGTTATTAGATGTGAAATTTTGAAAATATTTGAATCAAATCAACTTGTTACACTGCGCAAACTGAAAGTTCGTCTGCAATTAGAATATTAAATTAAAATCTCAAAAACGACTCTGAAAGGTCATAAGAGGCGTTGGTTTCATTTTTCGAAAATCTGCCAGTGGTAGAAATATTGTTTGTGAAAAACCACACCTGATACCTGCCCGAAGCAAATACCTGAGGCAGATCCGTGAGCAACGAATGGAAAGCTACGATATAGTATATTTGGATGAAACGTGGGTCAATGCTCATCATACATATGAGAAAGAATGGTAATCAGTTGACAGAGAAAATAAAAGAAGCATTCCCAGCAGCAAAGGACAACATATTATATTGGTACATGCTGGAAGTAGAGAGAAAATGGTCTTGTTAATGACACACAGTTTATTTTTCAATCAAAGTCTATAGACGATAGGGACAACCACACTGAAATGAATGGGCGAATTTTCAGAGGCTGAATAAAGAACACTCTACTCCCCATTCTGGATAGACCTTCATGTCGTGTAATGGACAATGCATCCTATCATAATGCCGTAGCACTGGAGGACAAAGTTCCTAATTCGGCAAACACAAAAGATTAAATCACCACATGGCATAGAAATGAACATTTTTCTGTTAATGGACCCATTAAAACTAGAGTTGTCGCAACTTGTTAGACAGACTAATAAGGCAAAGTTATATCAAATGGATAAATTAACTGCAAGGTATACATCCCTTCTCCTCCCACCTTATCATTCGCACCGCAGGCCAATAGAATTTGTGTGGGCTAAAGTCAAAGGACAAGTATCTGCTCAGAACACGACGTTTAAAATTTGTGAAGTTAACGAATTGGCGCTTGATGCACTCTCAACGATAGACATTGAATACTGAAGAAAATGTGACGACCATGAGCTCAGAGAAGAGGAACAATACTGGAGAAAATGAGACGACCATGTGCTCAGAGAAGAGGAACAATACTGGAGAAAATGAGACGACCATGTGCTCAGAGAAGAGGAACAATACTGGAAAAAAAATGAGACGACCATGTGCTCAGAGAAGAGGAACAATAATGGAGAAAATGAGACGACCATGTGCTCAGAGAAGAGGAACAATAATGGAGAAAATGAGACGACCATGTGCTCAGAGAAGAGGAACAATACTGGAGAAAATGAGACGACCATGTGCTCAGAGAAGAGGAACAATACTGGAGAAAATGAGACGACCATGTGCTCAGAGAAGAGGAACAATAATGGAGAAAATGAGACGACCATGTGCTCAGAGAAGAGGAACAATACTGGAGAAAATGAGACGACCATGTGCTCAGAGAAGAGGAACAATAATGGAGAAAATGTGACGACCATGTGCTCAGAGAAGAGGAACAATACTGGAGAAAATGTGACGACCATGTGCTCAGAGAAGAGGAACAATACTGGAGAAAATGAGACGACCATGTGCTCAGAGAAGAGGAACAATACTGGAGAAAATGAGACGACCATGTGCTCAGAGAAGAGGAACAATACTGGAGAAAATGTGACGACCATGTGCTCAGAGAAGAGGAACAATAATGGAGAAAATGTGACGACCATGTGCTCAGAGAAGAGGAACAATAATGGAGAAAATGTGACGACCATGTGCTCAGAGAAGAGGAACAATACTGGCAGCGAGATAGATTGCAGTTTGTCCAACCGATAACAATTGTTAACCCCTTAGAGTCTTCTGATTTGGAATGACATATGTATGACATGCACACAATTTTGTTAATGACACTCTTACTATTTGCTGACTATGTGGGTTTGATGTTCTGGTTGTTCCGTATATTTTTGTTGATGACACGCCTGCTATTTGGCTGGTCAAAGTTTACCTATCTCTGTGACGAAGATATAAAATCAAATAAAACAAAAAACTATGCACTCTTCAGTGGGATACGGATACGCCTTTCATTTGCATTGTCAGAAAATTCACGTAATTTACAATAAAATCTGATGTTTAGGCCACACAGTTTGATATTTTACTCAAATTATATAACAAAACACGATCTGTGCAAAATTCCGACTACCTTTGTAATTAAGTGTTGTACAATCTTAATGTAATTGAAAAAAAAAAAGATTTCATGAAAAAAATGATTAAAACTCATCAAACAGTTTCCAAGATAATTGATAAACTCTGTGTTCACGAATTTCTGGACGAACTATAGTTCTCTATAGTTCTCTATACTACTCTAATGTACGAATTGTTCCAGAAAACATTAACGAAACAAATACATTTGATAATGATTACCTAAATTAATCTTAAATTAATTTCGTCATGAGTGAACTTTAAGATAAATGATTATTCTTCCAAATGTCTTCAGAGTTATCATGTTCGAATGATACTTCTACCATGAGCCAAGTATCACTAGTCTCGAAGACATTCTTAAATAAATGTACCCTACAATTGGTTTTTTTTTTTAGGGTGTCCGGTTAGCGCAATCGATAGGCGGTTGGCTTACCACGGCAACAGCCGGGGTTCGTACCCTGGCAGGGTTTTACTAATTCCCTAAAAATTAGTGGGAGCCGCGATAGCTCAGTGGTTAGTGAACTGGACTACTACGGACAAGGGGTAGGGTTCGATCCCAACCGACGGCTCCGGGTTCACCCAGCCTTAAATGGGTACCGGATTTTTTCTGGGAAAGTAAAGCTGTAAAATATAGGGTCACTAACACCATATTTCCCTATACGCCACTTGGCGTGACGGGGGGTACTACAATTGGTTTTACTGTCAATGGGCGTGAAGGCGCCATATTTCTAAAGCAACCTTTTAAGAAACTTACGGGGGAGTTTTGTGTTCTAGGCAAGTGGGCCGTGAAGCGTTGTGAGGAGATGCATTATTCTTGTATGTACTAAGTGTTGCTGCGCTAGTCGTTGTTTGGGCAGTCACATCATTACAACAGGGTAGTCTGTACACGTGACTTGTGCTCTCTCCCAGGCTAATCAACAAGATATTTACAGCTGTAAACACTCAACAAGATCATTATAGATGTAAACACTCAACAAGATGGTTATAGCTGTAAATACTCAACAAGATCGCTATAGCTATAAACACTCAACACGATCGTTATAGCTGTAAACACTCAAAAAGATAGTTATAGCTGTAAACACTCAACAAGATCGCTATAGCTGTAAACACTCAACTAGATGGTTACAGCTGTAAACACTCAACAAGATAGTTATAGCTGTAAACATTCAACAAGATAGTTATAGCTGTAAACACTCAACTAGATGGTTATAGCTGTAAACACTCAACTAGATGGTTAAAGCTGTAAACACTCAACAAAATAGTTATAGCTGTAAACACTCAACAAGATGGTTATAGATGTAAACATTCAACAAGACAGTTATAGCTGTAAACACTCAACAAGATAGTTATAGCTGTAAACACTCAATTAGATGGTTATAGCTGTAAACACTCAACAAGATAGTTATAGCTGTAAACACTCAACTAGATAGTTATAGCTGTAAACACTCAACAAGATCGTTATAGCTGTAAACACTCAACAAGATAGTTATAGCTGTAAACACTCAACAAGATAGTTATAGCTGTAAACACTCAACTAGATGGTTATAGCTGTAAACACTCAACTAGATGGTTATAGCTGTAAACACTCAACAAAATAGTTATAGCTGTAAACACTCAACAAGATGGTTATAGATGTAAACATTCAACAAGACAGTTATAGCTGTAAACACTCAACAATATAGTTATAGCTGTAAACACTCAATTAGATGGTTATAGCTGTAAACACTCAACAAGATAGTTATAGCTGTAAACACTCAACAAGATAGTTATAGCTGTAAACACTCAACAAGATCGTTATAGCTGTAAACATTCAACTAGTTATAGCTGTAAATACTCAACTAGATGGTTATAGCTGTAAACACTCAACAAGATAGTTATAGCTGTAAACACTCAACTAGATGGCTATAGCTGTAAACACTCAACAAGATAGTTATAGCTGTAAATACTCAACTAGATGGTTATAGCTATAAACACTCAACAAGATAGTTATAGCTGTAAACACTCAACAAGATAGTTATAGCTGTAAAGACTCATCAAGATAGTTATAGCTGTAAACACTCAACTAGATGGCTATAGCTGTAAACACTCAACAATATAGTTATAGCTGTAAACACTCAACAAGATAGTTATAGCTGTAAACACTCAACTAGATGGTTATAGCTGTAAACACTCAACAAGATGGTTATAGCTGTAAACACTAAACTAGATGGTTATAGCTGTAAACATTCAACAAGATAGTTATAGCTGTAAACACTCAACTAGATGGTTATAGCTGTAAACATTCAACAAGATAGTTATAGCTGTAAACACTCAACTAGATAGTTAAAGCTGTAAACACTCAACAAGATCGTTATAGCTGTAAACACTCAACAAGATCGTTATAGCTGTAAATACTCAACTAGTTATAGCTGTAAACACTCAACAAGATCGTTATAGCTGTAGACACTCAACAAGATAGTTATAGCTGTAAACACTCAACAAACACACTGAGGTTGATTAGCAAGTCCAGACAGGTAATGGCTTGAGCCCATCATCATCAAGTACCGGGCCTACTGGCGTAGGTGATCATGTCTCTCCACAACCTTCGATCTCGGCAGCTATTTATCATTTCTGTTGTTGACCTTCTGCCAAGCCATTCTCTTAAGCTGTCTGTTATTTTTTCTCTTTGCTTCCCTCTATCTCTTCGTCCCTCAATTTTTGCAGTTGTTACAATATATTCAAGTTGTTATCTTCTCAGTCTATCTATGTATAGTCCTTTCGAGCCGAAGACGGCACATAGGGCAGAACTACAATCTCAAAAACAGAAACCTTGCGTGCCAAAGTGGCACATATTGCAGAGATAACTGCTTATAAAATCTATGGTTCTGTTTCCATAACAATGCTTTTTACAATGACAGCTTGTCAAGCCATCGATCGACCTCCTTAGTCGCCTCTTACGACATGCCTGGAAGGTCACAGTGTCATTATTCTTTACTTCCCACATAATGAGGCCCCGGTAACACATTCTCATATCTCTTCTCATTACATGGCCAAAAAAATGATGATTGTTTCTTCCTAATATTGGAAATTAACTTTTTTTGCTTTGACCTCTCTCAGAACCTTTTCATTACTCTTCTTAGCTGTCCATGGTATTCTCAACATTCTTCTGTAAAAACACATTTCTACAGACTCCAGTGACTTTCTTGTCTGTTGTCCTATTGTCCATGATTCACATCCATATGTCAAGACTGGCTCTACGTAACATTTAAGAACTCTTTTTCTTGTTTCTATTGTCAAAAACGGATTGCATAGTATTTTCCTCATTTTTTGGAAAGCTGCTTTTGCCTGAGCCATTCTGCATCTCACCTCTTTTGTACATCTTCCGTCTGAGGTTAACAACGTTCTCAAATATTTAAATTCATTTACCTGTTTTAATATTGTTGCACTTATCTTTATTTGTTGAGCCCATAAGGAGGACAAATATCTGCAACTTTACCCTCTTGTTCTTCTTCGGTCACGTGGTGATGATGTTAACGAAAGTGCAGATAAATCGATGGTTTGGCCATCATATCAGATGCGATAACACCGATGAGAAAGATGCAGTCATCTATACAGACGGATCTGTAAGACGACACCAAAGAAGTGCATGGGCATTTACAGCACGCTCGGCAGGCAGAATAGCCAAGGAAGACAGTGGTGCATACGTCATGACCACGAGTAGCATGACAATGGAGGCGATGGCAGTGACCAAGGCATTCAAATGGTTAGAGTCACAAGACTACACCCACACATGTATACTGAGTGATTCGATGAGCATGATAAAAAAAAGTGGAGGCGGGCTTTGTACGCATGCAATGGGTAGAGTCGTTGTAGAAATCCAAAATACGTAAGGTCACCTTTGTCTATGTCCCTGGACATGCGGGAGTACGGGGAAATGAAAGAGCGAACAGGTTGGCTAGCTGCGCTGTCGTTGGGGACGGGCAACCAATGGATCGGGCGGACATCATCAATGCCCTCCGAGATGTGGGAAGAACACATGACTTCGACAAACACAGATCCACGTCACTTCTTCAGATGAAAGAGTTGGGAGTTAAGATGGGCACAGCCAGAAATGAGAAACTTAGTGGATGTGTAAGAAGACTTATCAACCAACATAGAACTGGAGTCGTCAGTCGCTGGAGACTGAGGGAATTGCTGAGGAGGGGATCTGAGCACCTATGGACATGTTCGGAGTGCAATGATGATGACCCGCAAATAACTCAATAACTCAATCAGATGGACAGGTAATCGTATGGGGCAGATAGTAACAACCCCAGAGACACAGGAGAAGAAAGACCGTTGAAAGAAGTGACACTTCATCGCTATCTAGTCTGCATGATTTGGGGGGAGAGAAGATTGGTATTACCATATCATCATCATCGAGTGCCGTCTTCGCGTCGAAGGTTGGCTACCATGGAGTGCCATTCCGCTCTGTCTTCTGCTTTGACGGTGCGGGTTGTCATAGGCTGACTTTTCCATCTTTTGATATTACTTATCCATGTTGGTCTTGGTCTGCCTATTTTTCCTTGTATTTTCCCTTCCAAGATTACTTTTAGTAGGCTGCTATGTCTTTTAACATGGCCCAAAAAATCTCACTTGTCTTGTTTGAATTGTGTTCAGTAGTTAAAGATGATTTTTATAAACAGCTACAATGCCAGATGGATGCAAGACGAGCCAAGGATATTATAATCTTGATGGGAGACCTAAATGCTAAGGTAGGATCAGACAACAGAGGCTTTGAAGAGATTATGGGAAAACATGGACTTGGAGATATAAACGAGAATGGAGAGATATTTGTGAATTTCTGCGCCCTTAATCAAATGAGCCTAGGAGGAACAATATTCCAACATAAAAGAATACACAAAGCTACATGGGTGTCACCAGATCATAGAACGGAAAATCAAATTGATCACATATGTATTAATAATAAGTTTAAGTCATCCTTACAGGATGTAAAAGTATATAGAGGGGCAGATATAGCTTCTGATCATCATCTTCTGTTAGCCAAACTTAAAATTAAATTAAAAAGGTATACTACAACGAATAAGGGCAGAACGTATTTCAATGTAGGGTTTCTTAAAGAACAAGGAATTAAAGATAAATTCGCAGTCACAATATCAAACAAATACCAAGTCCTCCAACAACTAGAAAATACTATAAATATAGAAGATCATTGGAAACAGGTAAAAAATATATGGAAAGAGACATGCGAAGAAACACTGGGGAAAAGAGAACGCCAGAATAAGGCATGGATGACAGCAGAGACCCTGGATAAAATTAAAGAAAGAAAGAACAAGAAAGCAGACATAAATAAAAGCAAAACAAGAAGTAATAAAGCCAAGACACAGGAAGCTTACACAGAGGTGAATAAAGAAGTGAGAAGATGCATTAAAAGGGATAAGAGGAAATATATAGATGAATTAGCTAAAGAGGCAGAAGAAGCAGCAAATAAAGGGAATATGAAAGAACTGTACAACAGCACAAAGAAATTAGGTGGAAAATACAAACAGATCAACGCCTTTATCAAAGATAAGAAAGGAAATCTGCTTAGTAATATAAAGGAACAAATGGAGAGATGGAAGGAGCACTTTGAAGAACTTTTGAACAGACCTGGCTCAAATAATCCTCCTGATATACTACCAGCAGAAGAAGAATTACACGTTAACTGCGGAAAACCAAGCAAAGAAGAAATAATGAAAGCCATCAAACTGTTAAAAGATGGTAAAGCCACAGGACCAGATGAAATTCCTTCGGAAGCCATCAAAGCAGATATTATCACCTCTACCATGATGTTACATAATCTATTGGATAAAATTTGGGAGAGGGAAGATATACCTAAAGACTGGAGAGAAGGTTATATGATCAAACTACCAAAGAAAGGAAGTTTACAGGAGTGCACAAATTATAGGGGAATTATGCTACTATCAGTGCCAGGAAAAATATTAGGCAGAATCATTCTGGAGAGACTAAAAGAGGCTATAGAGAAACACTTGAGAGATGAACAAGCAGGTTTTAGGAAGAACAGATCATGTGCTGATCAAATAACTACTCTACGTATAATAGTTGAACAAAGTTTAGAACTAAAATCCCCACTTTATATTGGATTCATAGATTACGAAAAGGCATTTGATAGTTTAGACAGAAGAATGCTTTGGAAGTTGCTGAGTCATTATGGAATCCCCATAAAGTTTATTAACCTGATAAAAACAATGTATGAAGGAACAAAATGTAGTGTGGTGCATGAAGGACAGCTTACAGAAGCATTTGAAATAAGAACAGGAGTAAGGCAAGGATGCCTTCTGTCTCCATTTCTCTTTCTACTGGCCATAGATTGGATTATGAAAATAACTCAAAACAACAGAAATGGGATCCAGTGGTCACTGACCAAACAACTTGATGATTTAGACTTTGCTGATGACATAGCTCTCCTATCACACAGCCACCAACAGATGCAAGATAAAATGAGTATATTAGATGAGAGATCACAACAGCTAGGACTAAAGATTAATAGAGATAAGACCAACATTATGAGAATTAATGCAGTTGGCAATAACCAAATAAAACTAGGAGAAATACCTCTACTAGACGTACAATCTTATATATATCTGGGCAGTAATATAGATAAAGAGGGAGGAACAGAAAACGATACCAAAATAAGGATATCAAAAGCAAGAGGAGCTTTCATTGCACTGGGAAACATATGGAAATCCAAAGAAATTAGGCTAAATACAAAAATACAAATTTTCAACTCCAATGTTAAGTCGGTTCTATTATATGGCTGTGAAACATGGAGAATAACAAAATTGACAATCACGAAGGTACAGACTTTCATTAATGGATGCTTGCGCAGAATAAAGGGATGGAAATGGCAGGACAAAGTCACAAACGTGGAATTATGGAAATGTACCGGTCAAATACCAGTGGATAAAGAAATACAGCGAAGACGATGGCGATGGATAGGACACACACTACGGAAACCAACTGAGAGTATTACACAACAGGCCCTTTTTTGGAATCCCCAGGGGAAAAGACAAAGAGGAAGACCAAGGAATTCTTGGAGAAGACAGATTGAAGCAGAGATGAAGATGATGGGGAAGACATGGAATGATCTTAAAAGAATTGCAAAAAACAGAACGACTTGGAAAGTGTTTGTTGAAGACCTATGCTCCACTGGGAGCTAAAAGGTAGAAGTAGATGTTGGTCTTGGTCTGCCTATTTTTCCTTGTATTTTCCCTTCCAAGATTACTTTTAGTAGGCTGCTATGTCTTTTAACATGGCCCAAAAAATCTCACTTGTCTTGTTTGAATTGTGTTCAGTAGTTTTCTTGTCATTTTTAGTTGTTTTAATACTTCATCGTTTGTTTTCTTTTCTTTCCATCCAATTCTACCTATTCTTCTATAAATTCACATTTCAAAGGCTTCAATTTTCTGTTCTGCTTTCTTGCTTAATGTCCATATTTCTGCACCATACAGGGATGTTGAAAAGATGTAACATTTTGCTATTCTTAGTTTTAGCCTTGGTTTTATTTGTTTTGATGTTAGTATTTTTCATGGCATTGAAATTACTTTTTGAAATTCCTTTTCTCTTGTTTATTTCAGCTTTACATTTTCCATCACTGGTTATAGTATGTCCATGGTAGTTGTAGGTCTGAACTATCTCCAGGTCTGTTCCTTCAACTTTGATATTCACTTGTAGGTTTTGAATATTATCTTTGCTTATGATCATAGTTTTAGTGTTTTTGGTTTTCATATTTAATCCATATTTGTTACTTGTCATGTTTATTTCATTAAGTAATTGTTGTAGATCTTTAGGAGTTTATGCTCGTAATACAGTATCATTAGCATATCTTAGGTTATTGATTATCTTTCCATTAATGTTTTGGCCTGGCATCTCTGTGATGTTTTTAAAGATTTATTCAGTGTATAGACTGAATAAGAGTGATGATAGCATGCACCCCTGTCTTACTACTCTTTTATTTCAGTGGATGTGTATAAGAATAGCTGAAAGATATTGTGAACGCATGAAAGGAATTGTCATGCAACACAGAGCTGACAGTTTGTCGCTCCGTGATGATGTACATGTTGATGAAAAGATCTGAGCGTCGTCCCCCCCCACCCCCTTCCCTTTTCGAGTGCAGTGATGATAGTAATAACAGGATGTAACTATAAATGAGATCAACAGGACATGAAGTATATACACAGGTTTGCTATCTTAAGAAACACGTAACACATTTACCAAGAATATTTTCTTTCCTCAGAAATGTATGAAAAATCAGATAATGAAATCTGTGACCTCTGAGGCGCGGGGTTGCCACTAGGGATTGTCTCTATTGTCTGCACTTAGCGCGTTCAAGTGTGTACAATTCTTGCCAGTCTCGCTTTAAGGTTGTTTGAACTTCGACAATATTTGAACATGAACATTTATTTAAAAAAAAAAAAAGACCATTTATGGGAAACAATTCTAGTTATGTAGTAAACAACGGCCGGTGAGAAAACGTAATAATCTTGGTGGTCAGTTCACACAAGGGAAGGAAAGTACAATACAAATATATAATGAGGAACTCATTAGTTTTGTACGCAAGATGTTTTCCTAGGCGAGACAACTCTGGCTGCTAACAAACTACTGCTTTGCAGAAAGTACAAAGAGAAATAGTCAGTGAAACATCTTTGAAAACATGCCAGGTGAAGATGGACGTACGCAACCTGAAGGTACAAAACACAGCGCAATACAATCCACTAATAATGTAGACAAAGAACAATTCATCATTCTTAATTATGGTGACGTTTATAATTTGTCCAGACAATTTCCGCCTGTAAAATACAATTGTTGAGACACCAATTATTATGAAACTGATAAGAATAACAAAGAAAATGACTGTTTCGATAATTCCGTGCGGTCTAGATGCCATTTATGATTACAATATTAAGGTTGGGACAAAAATAGGACCACATGCAAAAAAAAAAAAAAAAAAAAAAAACACACACAACATGAAAAAGCGATAAACATTTATGACCATAATATAGAGGTCACAGCAGCTCATTTCACGTGTTGAGTCACTAAAAGCGATGCTAATAATTTGACATCAAATGATCTAGTTATAGCACTAATATATTGTTCTATATATGTGCAGTAAACGACCTGCCACAATAATTAAAGTCACGTGTTGAGTCACTAGAATCGATGCTAATAATTTCACATAAACTGAAGGTTAGCCAATAAATCCAGAAAGAAAACACATCTGATGGTGAGGCAAAAATCAGTATCAATCGATATCGAGAATATAAACGGGACCAATATCAATGAGAGGCACTATTTAGACCCAATGCAGGTTTATACCAACCACAGCTTCACGAAATACAAATACAAGCAGTACCTACCAGATCCAATACATCGGAGCGGACATTTGAGATAATGAGATTTGTGCGGCATGTTAAAAGACATATCGGCCTACTATAAGTAATATTGGAAGGGAAAAGGTAAAAGAGACAGAGGCAGACCAAGACTAACATAGACAAATAACATTTAAAAAATGGACAAGTTAGCTTATGACAACATGCACAATCAAAGCAAGAGACAAGAGTGGAATGGCGTTCCATGGTAACCAACCTTTGATGTGGAGACGGCACTCGATGATGATGGAGCGGGTATATACAAGAACGAGCATGAGATCTTATCAAAAGTTATCATTGAACACGCACTCTGTATACGTTGTCTTTCTTTATTGTTATTTTTCTGCTTCGTCTTCATTACTTCACTTCTTCATAATTACATTGTTCTTCTGTTTTTTTTTCTTTTGGTTTCACCTTTTTAAATTTTTTTCTGCATGATTTTTTTTTTCCAGCATTATCGTAACTATATTCTTTTTTTCTGCTGCTTATATTCTATTTCTCTCTCTTTTACTACTATTGCCACTGTCACTGCTTCTTTCTTTTGCTTCTACTGTGTAGAGATAGCCACAAATATGTAATATGGTGAGGGACTTCTAACTCGAATATTCGCACACACCCACACAAAACAGTGGCTAGGTCAAGGTTACTTAAGTCCGCTGACACGATGTCCAGCGATGATACCAAAGGTTACATTTGAAAATTCCAAATCCATCCACCCACACGTTTGTTCTTGTTACAAAATGTGGCCGTGTCATGTACCTACTTGCTTGACTTTCGTCCTTGACACTTATTACTTAAATCAGCACAGACAATCAGCACACAAGAACGTCATTGCACGTAACTTCGGTTGGGCCTTTATTAAAAAGGGGAAACACCGGTGTTTGTTTACTGCTGTTGCCATTGGTGATTTATTTGTGTGTAAGAGCACAGTATAGAGGATTAAATAGTGGGGAAATACGAGTAGTTCGTTTTGGATATGTCTGTCTGCCTGCCTGTCAGCCTATCTGCCTGTCAGCCTGTCTCTACGTCTGTTTGTCTGTATGTCTGCCTGTCCGTCTGTATGTCTGTCTGCCTGTCTGTTCGTCTGTATGTCCGCCTGCCTGCCTGTCTGTCTGTTTGTCTGTCTGTCTGCCTGTCTGTCTGTCTGCCTGTCTGTCTGCCTGCCTGTCTGTCTGTCTGTCTGTCTGCCTGTCTATCTGTCTGCCTGTCTGTCTGTCTGTTTGTCTGTCTGCCTGCCTGTCTGCCTGTCTGTCTGTCTGTCTGTATGACTGTCTGTCTGTTTGTCTGTCTGTCTGCCTGTCTATCTGCCTGTCTGTGTGTCTGTCTGTCTCTCTACCTGCCTGTCTGTCTGCCTGCCAGTCTGTCTGTCTGTCTTTCTGTGTATCTGTCTGTTTGTTTGTCTGTCTGTCTGCCTGCCTGTCTAGCTGCCTGTCTGTCTGTCTGCCTGCCTGCCTGCCTGCCTGTCTGTCTGTCTGTCTGTCTGCCTGCCTGCCTGCATGTCTGCCTGTCTGTCTGCCTGTCTGTCTGCCTGCCTGCCTGTCTGTCTCTCTGTCTGTCTGTCTGTCTGCCTGCCTGCCTATCTGTTTGTCTGCCTGTCTGTCTGTCTGTCTGCCTGCCTGCCTGCCTATCTGTCTGTCTGCCTGTCTGTCTGTCTGCCTGTTTGTCTGCCTGCCTTTCTGTCTGCCTGTCTGCCTGTCAGTCTGTTTTCTCACAGATCAAGAACATCACAAACGAAAACAATTTATTAAACATGTAAACAATGTACCGAAGCATGGCCTTTTTTTTTTTTTTTTACAAGAACGGAGTAGTACACTTGACCTTGTAATGAGAAGCGAACAGCTGGAATATATTGTAACAACTGGAAAAATCAAGGGACGAAGAGATAGAGGGAGGCAAAGATAAAAGATGTCAGACAGCTTAAGAGAATGGCTTGGCAGAAGGTCAACATCAGAAATGATAAATAACTGTCGAGATCGAAAGTTGTGGTGAGGCATGATCACCTACGCCACAGGCACGGTACTTGATGATGTTGATACCACTTCTAGGCTACATGTTCTCGACCAAGTAGGAGAGAGATGTTGTGTTCGTCCAGGAGTTTAATGCTTGTCTCATCTCAGAGAGTGATGTATCTTTGTTTTTTTTTCTTTGCTGAGTTGACTGGACGACGCCGATCTGGGATAAGAACCACTTAGTCACTTAACTAACCGTGGCAGTACTGATACTTCCAGCAATGGGAACCACTTAGTCACTCAACTACCCGAGGCAGTACTGACACTTCCAGCAATGGGAACCACTTAGTCACTCAACTACCCGAGGCAGTACTGACACTTCCAGCAATGGGAACCACTTAGTCACTCAACTACCCGAGGCAGTACTGACACTTCCAGCAATGGGAACCACTTAGTCACTCAACTACCCGAGGCAGTACTGACACTTCCAGCAATGGGAACCACTTAGTCACTCAACTACCCGTGACATTACTGACACATCCAGCAATAGGAACCACTTAGTCACTCAGCTACCCATGGCACTACTGACACATCCAGCAATAGGAACCACTTAGTCACTCAGCTACCCATGGCACTACTGACACATCCAGCAATAGGAACCACTTAGTCACTCAACTACCCGTGGCACTACTGACACTTCCAGCAATAGGAACCACTTAGTCACTCAGCTACCCATGGCACTACTGACACATTCAGCAATAGGAACCACTTAGTCACTCAGCTACCAGTGGCACTACTGACACTTCCAGCAATAGGAACCACTTAGTCACTCAGCTACCCGTGGCACTACTGACACTTCCAGCAATAGGAACCACTTAGTCACTCAACTACCCGTGGCACTACTGACACTTCCAGCAATAGGAACCACTTAGACACTCAGCTACCCATGGCACTACTGATACTTCCAGCAACACTTAGTCACGGAGCTAACCATCGCGCTACTGACACTTCAACTTTTCAAGCTTTATGGAAAGACTACATAACTGTAATCTATTTAAGAGAAAGCGACAGTAGCGTGGTGGTAAGCCGCTGGTTTGGCCACTGAGAGAATGTCGGTTGAAACGGAGTTTGGCGCCCCCAGAAGTGAATCACTAATTTGAGGAAAGTAATGACAGCGAAGAAGAACATTACCCCCTACCCACTCCTAATGCTGTGATCTATAGCTTGTTTCATAACTCGTGCCCAACTTTTAAAATCGATAGCTTTTTAACCGCTTGTTGTAAGTTGTTCAAAAGCTGCATGTAAAGTTATAATGATTAGAACCCAACAGGTAATTAATTTCATTAAAAAAATCATTTGGTTATTATTGTTGCTTATTTGATTTATATAAATTTATAATGACCCATTGATGTAGTCAAAACTTAATGTTTACAGTATTTTAAGCTAAAAATAGCTAGCAAAAATCCATACACGGTAAAATTGACGTGTTTGCACGCTTTCGCCGTGGTTTTGTGACACAATTAGACACTTGAGAAATTGTGTGTTCCATTTCTGTTCATTCATAGGTGAAGACGTGGAACGGTAACATTTATCATGAGTCTTAAAATGAAATTCTGCAGTTTACAAAACATCGCAATAAAAATGTATGACTATTTTTTGCAAAGAGGCTAAACGAGGAAGATTATTTCATTCTTTAGAAAACCCTGAGAATAGGACAAGACACATTTTGGATTTATCTAAACGGTCATTTAATCGCTGGATTCAAGCACGTGACCGTCAATGTTCAAAATATACAAAATCACAAGGAAGAGCAAACATGTTGGATAATTTCGACAGTGAACTTATTAGAAGTGAAATTCGCAAAATGTTGGGTTTGAATGAAACTGTTACAATAAGAAAATTTAAAGTTTCGCTGAAAAAGAACAACAGTATTGAAATATCAAAGTCTACATTATGGAGGAATGTGAGAGCTGCAGGCTTTACATTCAGAAAGTATTCCAATGGACGAAATATCATCTGTGAGAAGCCACATATAGTAGTCATGAGAAGCAAGTACTTACGTGAAGTAAAAGAGGTGCGCAAGCAAGGTTATGATATTGTGTACTTGGATGAAACATGGATCAAGTCTCACCACACTAACCAAAGGGAATGGCAGTCATCAGATGGAAAGATTAAGAGATTAATACCTAGCAGCAAAGGACAGCGCTTGATAATTGCTCATGCAGGTAGTCGACAACATGGACTAATACAGAATGCAGAGCTCATTTTTCTTTCAAAATCCATAGACAATCGGGATTATCACTCTGAGATGAATGGTCACATATTTAGACATTGGATTGAAAATTCTGTTCTCCCATCACTAGATCGACCATCTTGCCTAATAATGGACAATGCAGCGTACCACAACATTGTTGCACTTGAAGATAAAGTCCCGACGTCATCCAGTACAAAAGATGCTATTAAGATATGGCTCACAAAGGAGCTCATACAATTTAATAACATGTACTTAAAACCTGAATTACTATCTCTAGTAAAGCAAAAACAAAGGACACAGATTTTTCAAATAGATAAGATTATCCAAGAGCACGGTCATATAAGTTTGAGGCTGCCACCTTACCATGCTCATTTAAATCCAATAGAACTAATCTGGGCAAAATTAAAAGGACAAGTGGCAGATGAAAATACAACATTCAAAATATGCGATGTAAAGACTCTTGCTAATCTCGCTTTATTAAATATAGACAAAGATTATTGGGCTAAATGTGAAGACCACGTCTTTAAACAGGAAGAGGAATATTGGAAAAATGATGGTTTGTGGAATGTTCAACCCCAAACAGTTATTAATCTTTTAGACTCGTCTGATTCAGAATGAAAGTATATAGCCATCACAATGTTGGCCCCTATATTACCTTAAATTAGTTCAACAAACGGTCCTTTTCAGGACCACACAACTATGAAAATTGGACATACAGGTATACCTTGATATTATCGTCCGTCCTCGAACTGAGAAGACAATAATTCTCCTGGTGTTTTGTCTTATCCAGTTATTTCCCCATTACGGCCACGCCTTTACCTAGTGAAAATTAATCATAGACCAGCAACTACGGTAATTTCTATTATTTAGGGGTTCACAATTTACAATTTTGACAAACATCAAGGAAATTCGCCGCTTTAAGAAAACTGCAGCTGCAAGATATTTGTTAAATATACATTTAAAGGGTCTTTTGCATTCTAATAACATTTGGAAAATTTCAACAGTTTTTAACAAACGGTTACTGAGCAATAGCGTTTTGAAGTTGGGCACATGATTTGCAACCAGCTATAGTACGATGACATATCATTTCAGCCTACCGTACCATGATATACGTTAAAAGGCATTACTTGACTTTATGACTTGACATTCATTCATATTTTATACACAGTCTAGACAGTTTCAATGAAATCTTGTTTGTATCCATTTTATTCAAACGTCTCTACATATCAACCTAACAGATCTCTCTCTGAACAGTAACATTGTACGGGGATGTCACAAACGTTTGTCACTGAATTCAATGACCCATTATTTTTCCCCACTTTTAAAAAAAAAAAAAAATATTTCCCAAGAATTCATCTTTCAAAGGGAGGTAATCCTTCTCTGTACACTTTTTTCCCCCTAATTTTTAATTTAAATTCGGCGTTTTTCTTTTGCTACTGTCACAACTAATGGTGTTAATTTACATTAGAGAAATAAATAAACAAAGATTGAAAGAAAGAAAGAAAGAAAGAAAGAAAGATTGAAAGAAAGAAAGAAAGGAAATATGGTATTATAGCTCGTTTCAAATCACGTGCCCAACTTCAAAACGCTATTACTCAGTAACCGTTTGTTAAAAACTGTTGAAATTTTCCAAATGTTATTAGAATGCAAAAGACCCTTTAAATGTATATCTAACAAATATCTTGCAGCTGCAGTTTTCTTAAAGCGGCGAATTTCTTTGATGTTTGTCAAAATTGTAAATTGTGAACCCTAAATAATAGAAATTACCGTAGTTGCTGGTCTATGATTAATTTTCACTAGCTAAAAGCGTGGCCGTAATGGGAAATAACTGAATAAGGCAAAACACCAGGAGAATTATTGTCTTCTCAGTTCGAGGACGGACGATAATATCAAGGTATGCCTGTATGTCCAATTTTCATAGTTGTGTGGTCCTGAAAAGGACCGTTTGCTGAACTAATTTAAGGTAATATAGGGGCCAACATTGTGGGGGCTATATACTTTCATTCTGAATCAGACGAGTCTAAAAGATTAATAACTGTTTGGGGTTGAACATTCCACAAACCATCATTTTTCCAATATTCCTCTTCCTGTTCTTTTTCAGCGAAACTTTAAATTTTCTTATTGTAACAGTTTCATTCAAACCCAACATTTTGCGAATTTCACTTCTAATAAGTTCACTGTCGAAATTATCCAACATGTTTGCTCTTCCTTGTGATTTCGTATATTTTGAACATTGACGGTCACGTGCTTGAATCCAGCGATTAAATGACCGTTTAGATAAATCCAAAATGCGTCTTGTCCTATTCTCAGGGTTTTCTAAAGAATGAAATAATCTTCCTCGTTTAGCCTCTTTGCAAAAATAGTCATACATTTTTATTGCGATGTTTTGTAAACTGCAGAATTTCATTTTAAGACTCATGATAAATGTTACCGTTCCACGTCTTCACCTATGAATGAACAGAAATGGAACACACAATTTCTCGTGTTTTTTACAAGTGTCTAATTGTGTCAAAAAACCACGGCGAAAGCGTGCAAACACGTCAATTTTACCGTGGATGGATTTTTACTCGCTATTTTTAACTTAAAATACTGTAAACATTAAGTTTTGACTACATCAATGGGTCGTTATAAATTTATATAAATCAAATAAGCAACAATAATAACCAAATGTTTTTTTTTTAATGAAATTAATTCCCTGTTGGGTTCTAATCATTATAACTTTACATGCAAATTTTGAACAACTTACAACAAGCGGTTAAAAAGCTATCGATTTTAAAAGTTGGGCACGAGTTATGAAACAAGCTAAAGTGTCAATATTTTGTTCTTTCTATCGGCACGCACTTCGCTAATTGGGTAAAATAGCAAGTAGTAGGCCACGTCAGTGTTGCTACTTGCTATTTGTCGTTGAAAAAAATATAAATTGAGAAGGGCGTGAGAAGCTACACATCTTTGATAGGGATATTAAGCAACACAACCTAAAAGGATCAACGGCTCAACTCAAGAATTTCATTACAAAGATTATAGGGGGAAAAAATTATGTTTTTTTTCCCTTTTTTTCTTTAAAAAAAAAAAGAAAGAATGAGCCTGGGCGCGGCTGATAGGCCTGAATAAGCAAGAGAAGTGACTTTGTATTGGAGCTATGGGCTCTTGTGAGATCATGTTGACGTGGGCTGTGCAGACAAATGATGGAGAGTGACACACACAGACATAACACACATACTAGACACACATATAAACTGTGACAGATACAATGGACACTTCGACGAGTCTTGGGGTTTTGCATAATCAGATTGCATTCCAAGTAATTCAGTCGCAAATAGAATCGAAACTATAAGTCTTTTTAAACAGAATCAAGACACAGAAGGCATGTGTTGGTAGTTTTGAGATAGATTAGTGGGTTAACTAGGGACCAACATTCAAGGCATGAGTTGGTAGTTTTGAGATAGATTAGTGGGTTAACTAGGGACCAACATTCAAGGCATGAGTTGTTAGTTTTGAGATAGATTAGTGGGTTAAATAGAGACCACCATTCAAGGCATGATTTGTTAGTTTTGAGATAGATTAGTGGGTTAACTAGGGACCAACACGCCCGTGTGTTGCCGGGGCCCAAAAGGAGAGGAAAGAATTGTGACGCTGTTCCTTACCAGGCATGTTCGTAGGAGGCGACTAAGGAAGGTTGGGCATGGGACTGGCAAACATTTCACAAACACGGACAAATCAAAGAAGAAAGAAAAAAAAGTAAATCCGCCAATCAGGAAAGATAAAGGCTCTCTGTCTAAAAGATGTATGACGCAATCCGGAGTCCAGGTTGCGACTCACATTTGTCTACCAGGAAATCCTCCAGAATTGGCACCTGGAATGTACGTACTCTAAATGAACAAGGAAAAGCTGCACAAGTAGCAGCAGAGATGGACAACTACAAAATAGATATTCTAGAAATGTACGAAACAAGATGGTTGGGAATAGAAGGGATAAAACTAAACACAGGAGAGATATATAGTATATAGAGGAACAGATGTGGCTTCAGATCATCATCTTCTGCTAGCCAAACTTAAACTTAAACTGAAAATATATAATACAATACATACGGGAAGACGACATTTCAATGTAGGTTTTCTTAACGAGCAAGGAATTAAAGATAATTTTGCAGTCACAATATTAAACAAATACCAAGTCCTCAAACAACTACAAAATACAATAAATATAGAAGATCATTGTAAACAGATAAAGGATATATGGAAGAAGACATGTGAAGAAACACTGGGGAAAAGAGAACGCCAGAATAAGGCATGGATACAGCATAGATCCTGGAGAAAATTAAAGAAAGAAAGAATAAGAAAGCAGACATAAATAATAGCAATACATGAAGTGCTGAAGTCAAGACACAGGAAACACACACAGAGATAAACAAAGAAGTGAGAAGATGCATTAAAAGGGATAAGATGAAATATATAGATGAACTAGCTAAAGAGGCAGAGTAAGTGGCAAATAAACGAAATATGAAAAAAAAACTCTACAACAGCAGAAAGTAATTAAACGGAACATATAAACAAATCAATGCTTTTATTAAAGATAAGAAAGGAAATCTGCTTAGTAATATAATGGAAAAACGTAGAGATAGAAATAGAGCAACTGGAAGAACTCTTCAACAGACCGGGTCAAAATAACCTTCCAGATATATTATCAGCAGAAGAAGAGTTACACATTAACTATGGAAAGCCAAGCAAGGGAAAAATAATGAAAGCCATCAAGCTATTAAAAAAATGGTAAAGCCACAGGACCAGATGAAATTCCTTTAGAAGCCATCAAACCAGATATTAACACCTCTACCAAAATGTTACATAATCTATTAGATAAAATTTGGGAGAGTGAGGAGATATCTAAACACTGGAAAGAAGGTTATATGATCAAACTACCAAAGAAAGGAAGTTTCCAGGAGTGCACAAATTATAGAGCAATTATGCTACTATCAGTGCCAGGAGAAATATTAAGCATAATCATTCTGGAGAGACTCCAAGAGGCCATAAAGAAACATTTGAGAGATGAACAAGCAGGTTTTAGGAAGAACAGAGCATGTGCTAATCAAATAACTACTCTACGTATAATAGTTGATCAAAGTTTAGAACTACAGTCCCAACTTTATATTGGATCCATAGATTACGAAAAGACATTCGATAGTTTAGACAGAAGAATGCTTTGGGAGTTACTGAGTCATTACGGAATCCACATAAAGTTTATTAACCTAATAACAACAATCAATAAAGGAATTAAATGTAATGTTGTGTACAAAGGGCAGCTGACAGAAGCTTTTGAAATAAGAACAGGAGTAAGGCAGATATGCCTTCTATCTCCATTTCTCTTTCTGCTGGTCATAGATTGGATTATGAAAATAACTCAAAACAACAAAAATAGAATCCAGATGTCACTGACCAAGCAACTTAATGACTTAAACTTTGCTGATAAGATAGTTCTACTATCACATAATCATCAAAAGATGAAAGATAAAATGAGCATACTTGATGAGAGATCACAACAACTGGGACTGAAAATAAATGATAAGATCAAAATTATGAGAATTATCGCAGTTGGCAATAATCAAATAACAATAGGAGAAATACCTCTACTAGACGTAACAATGTTACATATATTACGGATCTGTAATACGACACCAAAGAAATGCATGGGCATTTACAGCACGCTCGGCAGGCAGAATAGTCAAGGAAGACAGTGGTGCATACATCATGACCACGAGTAGCATGACAATGGAGGTGATGGCAGTGACCAAGGCATTCAAATGGTTAGAGTCACAAGACTACACCCACACATGTATACTGAGTGATTCGATGAGCATGATAAAAAAAGTGGAGGCGGGCTTTGTACGCATGCAATGGGTAGAGTCGTTGCAGAAATCCAAAATACGTAAGGTCATCTTTGTCTATGTCCCTGGACATGCGGGAGTACAAGGAAATGAAAGAGCGGACAGGTTGGCTAGCTGCGCTGTCGTTGGGGACGGCCAACCAATGGATCGAGCGGGCATCATCAATGCCTCCGAGATGTGGCAAGAACACATGACTTCGACAAACACAGATCCACGTCGCTTCTTCGGATGATGGAAATGGGAGTTAAGTTGGGCACAGCCAGAAATGAGACACTTAGTGGCCGTGTAAGAAGACTTATCAACCAACATAGAACTGGAGTCTTCAGTCGCTGGACACTGAGGGAATTGCTGAGGAGGGGATCTGAGCACCTATGGACATGTTCGGAGTGCAATGATGATGACCCGCAAATAACTCAATAACTCCATGTTACATATATTTGTACGGTAATATATATAAAGATGGAGGAACAGAGAATGATATCAAGATAAGGATATCAAAAGCAAAAGCAGATTTTGTTGCAATAGAAAACATGGAAATCCAAAGAAATTAGTTTAAATACAAAAATAAAAATGAACTCCAATGTTAAGTCAGTCCTGAAACATGAAAACGATAAAAATGACAATCATAAAGATACAGACCTTCATTAATGGATGTTTGTGTAGAATAAAAAGATGGAAATGGCAGGACAAAATCACTAACATAGAATTATGGAAAAGTACCAGTCAAATACCAGTGGATAAAGGGATACAGCGAAGATGATGGCCCTGGATAGGACACGCACTTCGGAACCCAACTGAGAGTATTACACAACAGGCCCTTTTTGGAATCCACAAGGAAAAGAGGAAGAGGAAGACCAAAATCTTATTTGAGACGACAGAGTGAAGCTGAGATGAAGATGATGTGGAAGATATGGGATGATCTAATGACAAGGAACAGAACGCCCTGGAAAGTGTTGGTTGAAGACCTATGCTCCACAGGGAGTTGAAAGGTAGAAGAAGAAAATAGAAACCAACACACAAGATATGAGTTGGCAGTTTTGAGATAGATTAGTAGCTTAAATAGAAATCCATATAATATGGAAACCAACACACAAGCTACAGGGCTTTAATTGACGACGCTTGAAAGAGCAGAATAAACAGTTCTAGCTACAGGAGTGGTGCACCGTAAATCACCGCACCTCTCACCTACAATCTACGTCACTGCTATGCATGACCAGGGTTGCCAGATATATTTTTGGATTTTAGGCCAAAAAGTGTTGAAAAAAAGCCAAATTAGGCCAAATAGTCAATTAAAAAGCCAAAAAAAAGGCCAAACATTTCTGCTATACTCACATCACATGAAACTCTCCAGATCAAGATTATTAACGTCATCCGCATCAGAGCTACCTGATTCTACAGCATTCAAATTCTCTGATGTAAATTCTTTGAGCATTTTTGCTGATGGGATGAAGTCTTTACAACATTTGTTTGAAAGCAACAGTTCTGCTCTAATCCTGACAATAGAGTCAAGCAAATGCAGTTGCATCTTATTCCTTGCTTTTGTCTTCACTGACGTTACAATGGAGAAAATTCTTTCAACTATGGCATTGCTGCATGGGGTGATCAGACAAGTTAGGGCAAAGTTGGCTAACTCTTTGAATGACTGATGCTGATGTATGCCAATCCAAAACTGTTCACTGTCAGTAGGAAGTCCATCTTTCTTAAACATGGTATCTTCTTTCCAATCAATCAATATAATTTTTCTGTATTGTTCTTCAATAGTGCTGATGTTACTTCCTGCTAGGTGTAAGAAGGGTAAGTCTGAAAACGTTGCTCTCGAAGCTTGATTTAAAATAATCAGTGGACTCAGCTTTGATAGATTTTGAAATATATTACTCGCCGAAGGAAGTCTACATGTTATTTGATTGAGAGCTTCCTCTAGCATACACATACATCTTTCTTTGACATTTTTAATTTCGTGATGAGCGTCAGTGTTGTTGTTCTTTTGTAGGAACGTATTACATTCTGTTAAAAATTTGATACCAAAATCAACTTGATTTATATCCTTTCTTTGTCCATTTGTATCATACAATCTGTTCTGAAGACTTGCCTTTTGTAAAAATAATTCTTGACACAGTTCATGAGGATCAGCTTTAGTTTGTTGAAAAAGGCCATTGAGTCTTTCAAATTCCTGCACAACGGGTGTTGCGAAAACAAAGAACAAGTAATTGTTATAATCTAACATCATGTCCTTTAACAATCGTGCTTTGTATTTTGTGTCAAACTTTGACTGGGCTAATTCAGTACTCATGAAATAAGCCTTTAGCTCTTCCCAATTCATCAGAATATTAAACATAACTTTTCCTCGCACAAGCCATCGAGTAGCTGATGGTTTCTCAAAAGGCAGTGGAGCAGTTCTGGTTGACTCATATTCTGTAGGTGTATTCAACACTGTAAATAATTCTTTGTAGGCTTCTCGTCTTAGGCTACTGTGGGAAAACCATTGCGGTATTTCTGATAGTAAAAATCCTATATTTGACGGTAGCTTAGCTACTGCATAATAAATGCAAAGTGCCAAAGAATGACAAATACATTTCAGCTGTACACATGAAGGAGATACATTTCTTAATCTAGACCACACTGAGTTGTTACAGCCAACCATGTTTGACGCTCCATCTGATGCAAATCCAATGCAATTTGTGAGACTCTGGCCACATTTTTTTATTTCACCATCAATCAAATTAAATATGTTTTCTCCTGTTGCTTCTTGCACGGGAATTAGCCCAAGATACCCTGTTAGAATTTCCTGTTTTATTTCACTGAAAAACCGAATTAAGATACACAAGTATTTTTGTGTGGAGACATCTGTAGATTCATCTAAAATGATGGCGTATTTCTTGTCCTGAAAGTCATGGATGAGATCCGTTTTTAGTGCTGGCGATATTATATTTTTTATTAAGCATGAACATTTAGTTCTGTGCAATTTGATGTTTCCTAATGTACTGCCCTGGCCATGTGCTGTCATAATTTCACTCAGATGGTCAATTGTGCGAATTGCACAGTGGCAGGTCATGCTTACAGCAATTTGGAGCTCTGCTGTTTTAACTTTATCGTTATTTTGTCTAGGACTTTGAGTGACACTAAGTTGTGTCTGACTTTTTGATGGAACTCTCATCATGTGCTTAGATGATTTCTCATGATTTGAGATGTTTCCTCTTTTTGGTACAATCGTACACCGGCAGAGTTTACAATATGCTGCCTCTGATCCATCAGAAGCTTTCATGAGCCATGGGTATGTTTCTTCCCAAATACTATTGTACTTACGATTGCTATCATAAGATGCTTTCCATTTCTTTGATGAAGAAGCCATGAGTAACACAAGTAATATCTTTATCAAACACAGCGTAGACTAATGTAAATAATTAGTCGACTTGTTAAGCGCACGTCCTAGGCACACTCCTGTACGACGACTCACGACTCACGACTAGTCCCGACACGTTCGTTTTGTTTCAATTTTGAAAATGAACTATTTTGAAGAATATTCCTAGAATGAAACATTAAGAATTAAGACCTATGGATTCTGAAAGTGAAAGTAATTTGCAAAAGTGCGCCAAATTCTTATTAAAGTCAGATGATTTGATGCATTTTTGGAGCAAAATAATTATATTTTTAAAGAACTTTTACTGAAATTGTGGTTTATACTTTTTTTTACTACTGGTTTAGAAAAAAAAGCCAGGAATAAGCCAAAAAACCCAAAAAAGCCAAAGAATTTCTTTAGGCCAAACAAAAACCAAAAAAGCCAGATTTGTGGAATTTGGCCTAAAAAAAGCCAAATTGGCAACCCTGTGCATGACTACCATGATTCCATGAATACATACAACGGGCATTATATGACATCCGGGACGTGGGGAATTTGTTTTCCAAGAAATCATTGCTTTCATTTTCAGTTTTCTAAGTTTTGTTTTTCTAACTTTCCTCTGTCAAATAATTTGCATTTAGTCAGTCTATTGAAAGAAACGAATCATATCTGCATATGAATGATGTTCCGATGAGTAATAAAGTCTTGATTAAAAATGCTCTACCACTTGTAATTTCATATGACTATAATAATGAGCCAGGGAAATAGAAGAGCACAATGAACGTGTTGCTTAGTAGCGAGTGTTTCATATTGCCTTTTAATGATAACAGAAAATAGGCACATCATATCTTTCATCAAACAAAATAGGTACATCGTATCTTTCATCAATCAAAATAGGCACATCGTATCTTTCATCAATCAAAATAGGTACATCGTATCTTTCATCAATCAAAATAGGTACATCGTATCTTTCATCAATCAAAATAGGCACATCGTATCTTTCATCAATCAAAATAGGCACATCGTATCTTTCATCAATCAAAATAGGTACATCGTATCTTTCATCAATCAAAATAGGCACATCGTATCTTTCATCAATCAAAATAGGCACATCGTATTTTTCATCAAACAAAATAGGCACATCGTATCTTTCATCAAACAAAATAGGCACATCATATCTTTCATCAAACAAAATAGGCACATCATATCTTTCATCAAACAAAATAGGTACATCATATCTTTCATCAATCAAAATAGGCACATCGTATCTTTCATCAAACAAAATAGGCACATCGTATCTTTCATCAAACAAAATAGGCACATCATATCTTTCATCAAAGAATTTAAACACATCATATTTTTCATCAAAGAATTTAAACACATCATATTTTTCATCAAAGAATTTAGACACATCATATTTTTCATCAAAGAAATTAGACACATCATATTTTTCATCAAAGAATTTAGACACATCATATTTTTCATCAAAGAATTTAGAAACATCATATTTTTCATCAAAGAATTTAGACACATCATCTCTTTCATCAAAGAATTTAGACACATCATATTTTTCACCAAAGAATTTAGACACACTATGTTTCTCATCAAAGAATTTAGACACATCATATTTTTCATCAAAGAATTTAGACACATCATATTTTTCATCAAAGAATTTAGACACATCATATTTTTCATCAAAGAATTTAGACACATCATATATTTCATCAAAGAATTTAGACACATCATATTTTTCATCAAAGAATTATTTAGAAACATCATATTTTTCATCAAAGAATTTAGACATCATATTTTTCATCAAAGAATTTAGACACATCATATTTTTTATCAAAGAATTTAGACACATCATATTTTTCATCAAAGAATTTAGACACATATTTTTCATCAAAGAATTTAGACACATCATATTTTTTATCAAAGAATTTAGACACATCATATTTCTCATCAAAGAATTTAGAAACATCATATTTTTCATCAAAGAATTTAGACACATCATATCTTTCATCAAAGAATTTAGACACATCATATTTTTCATCAAAGAATTTAGACACACTATGTTTCTCATCAAAGAATTTAGACACATCATATTTTTCATCAAAGAATTTAGACACATCATATTTTTCATCAAAGAATTTAGACACATCATATTTCTCATCAAAGAAATTTAGACACATCATATTTTTCATCAAAGAATATAGACATCATATTTTTCATCAAAGAATTTAGACACATCATATTTTTCATCAAAGAATATAGACATCATATTTTTCATCAAAGAATTTAGACACATCATATTTTTCATCAAAGAATTTAGACACGTCATATTTCTCATCAAAGAATTTATACACATATATTTCATCAAAGAATTTAGACACATCATATATTTCATCAAAGAATTTAGACACATCATATATTTCATCAAAGAATTTAGACAGATCATATTTTTCATCAAAGAATTTAGAAACATCACATTTTTCATCAAAGAATTTAGACACATCATATATTTCATCAAAGAATATAGACATCATATTTTTCATCGAAGAATTTAGACACATCATATTTTTCATCAAAGAATATAGACATCATATTTTTCATCAAAGAATTTAGACACATCATATTTTTCATCAAAGAATTTAGACACGTCATATTTCTCATCAAAGAATTTATACACATATATTTCATCAAAGAATTTAGACACATCATATATTTCATCAAAGAATTTAGACAGATCATATTTTTCATCAAAGAATTTAGAAACATCACATTTTTCATCAAAGAATTTAGACACATCATATATTTCATCAAAGAATTTAGACACATCATATTTTTCATCAAAGAATTTAGACAGATCATATTTTTCATCAAAGAATTTAGAAACATCACATTTTTCATCAAAGAATTTAGACACATCATATATTTCATCAAAGAATTTAGACACATCATATTTTTCATCGAAGAATTTAGACACATCATATTTTTCATCAAAGAATATAGACATCATATTTTTCATCAAAGAATTTAGACACATCATATTTTTCATCAAAGAATTTAGACACGTCATATTTCTCATCAAAGAATTTATACACATATATTTCATCAAAGAATTTAGACACATCATATATTTCATCAAAGAATTTAGACACATCATATATTTCATCAAAGAATTTAGACAGATCATATTTTTCATCAAAGAATTTAGAAACATCACATTTTTCATCAAAGAATTTAGACACATCATATATTTCATCAAAGAATTTAGACACATCATATTTTTCATCAAAGAATTTAGACACATCATATTTTTCATCAAAGAAAAACGGCACACTCTGCTGCTTGTGTGTGTTCGCCCGATGATTAAAGGAGTACACCTCTTTGTCATCCTTAAAAAGGACATTAAATGGGCGTGTCTGCGTTGTGTTTGGTTTGCAGTATAACTGTGATATTTGCGCTTTTCGGCCCAACACATCCGACTTCAGCACAGGCACACTATGTTTCTCATCACAGAATTTAGAAATATCATATTTTTCATCAAAGAAAATAGATACATCATATGTTTCTCATCAAAGAATTTAGACACATCAGCTAGTTAACTGAGTGGCAGTGTTCCCTAGCGTTCGGCTTCTTGTGGCAGTGTTCCCTAGCGTTCGGCTTCTTGTGACAGTGTTCCCTAGCGTTCGGCTTCTTGTGACAGTGTTCCCTAGCGTTCAGCTTCTTGTGACAAGGTGCAGTGCCAAGGTGTACGTGTTCGATCCTGCTTCGGACCATATATTGTTCTTTGTTTTTTTTTCTGTTGTTTTTTTTCTTCTTTTTTTTTTCCTGAGTGCTGTAATACATACCTCTTCCTCCTATGATTCACTGAATTATCGCCTCGGAAGCTTCCCTCTATAATAATATTCATTTATTATTATTTGTTTGCAATACTCATTACTTTGGTCGTATCTTTATTTTCAGTCGTACTGTTGTGATCTCTCGACACGTGTTCTCTTTTTTTTCTTCTTACATTTGTTTATAATTATGTGAGAGGAGAGCTATGTTATGAGCAAAGTTTAGGTTATCAAGTTGCTTGGTCAATGACCACTGGATTCCATTCTTGCTGTTCTGTGTTATTCCCATTATCCAAAAAAAAAAAAAATTGCCAACAAAAAGAGGAATGGATGTAGCATGCATCAGTGCCTTCAGCGCTATTCCTATTTCAAATCTGTAAGATGACCTTCAAGTCAACCCATATGTTTCATTTATTCCTTTATTGCTTTTGTCAAGTTATTAAACTTTGTAGGAATTTCATAATGACCGAGCAACTCTGATATTATTTTTCTGTACAAGCTATGGAATGCTTTGTCATGATCCACAAATAAAAAATAAAGCGGGGACTTAAATCCAAACTTAGTTCAGCTCTTATATGTAAAGTACTTATTTGGCATGATCTTCCCCCCCCCCCTGAAAACCAGCATGTTCATCTCGCTATATAGCCTATTTTAGTTTATACTCTGAAAAAGCAGTTCGTTAAACCTTAAATTTGCCAATTTCTGGAACGTTGGAATAGCTATAACGTTGGAATAGCTATAACGTTGGAATATCTATAACGTTGGAATATCTATAACGTTGGAATATCTATAACGTTGGAATATCTATAACGTTGGAATATCTATAACGTTGGAATATCTATAACGTTGGAATATCTATAACGTTGGAATATCTATAACGATCACCGCTTCTGCTACAAACGAACATCATGCTTTATATTAACAGCTACTGATCTCACAAAAATGTTTCTTGGCGAATTTTTATAGGCACTTTGTGATTGTTAACTGTAACAAAATCACTGAATACAACTATCGTCGTTTGTTACAAAATTATTTACAAACCCAACACAACACTTTAGACATGAACAAAGCTGACTAAAGATATTAAAATCAAGGATTGATGTCCAAGATAGCAAGCTACAAATAGTGGATTGAACGAGAAATGATGTCGCATGATGGGAGGAACAACACAGAGGAGGATACAAATTAATTAATGATTCGCTGTAAGTCCAGGATATTAAGGTTCGGGAAATACATACTTCAGTCGATCTACTTGGACAAGAAAAAAATAGTAGCTGGCTTCGATCACTTATAAGCAAGCACTGGTTCTACTTCCCAAAAAACGGGCACAAGCGACGTGAACACACTCCTAACTAACGAGTGAACGTACGCCAACACACTCTCCAACTAACAAAGCAACGTGCTACAACACACTCTCCAACTAACAAAGCAACGTGCTACAACACACTCTCCAACTAACAAGTGAACGTGCTACAACACACTCTCCAACTAATAAATCAACGTACGACAACACACTCTCCAACTAACAAATCAACGTACGACAACACACTCTCCAACTAATAAATCAACGTACGACAACACACTCTCCAACTAACAAATCAACGTACGACAACACACTCTCCAACTAATAAATCACCGTACGACAACACACTCTCCAACTAACAAATCAACGTACGACAACACACTCTCCAACTAACAAGTGAACGTATGACAACACACTCTCCAACTAACAAATCAACGTACGACAACACACTCTCCAACTAACAAGTGAACGTGCTACAACACACTCTCCAACTAACAAATCAACGTACGACAACACACTCTCCAACTAACAAGTGAACGTGCTACAACACACTCTGCAACTAACAAATGAACGTACGACAACACACTCTCCAACTAACAAGTGAACGTGCTACAGCACATTCTCCAACTAACAAGTGAACGTACGACAACACACTCTCCAACTAGCAAATCAACGTACGACAACACACTCTCCAACTAACAAATCAACGTGCTACAACACACTCTCCAACTAACAAATCAACGTGCTACAACACACTCTCCAACTAACAAATCAACGTACGACAACACACTCTCCAACTAACAAATCAACGTACGACAACACACTCTCCAACTAACAAATCAACGTACGACAACACACTCTCCAACTAACAAATCAACGTACGACAACACACTCTCCAACAACAAGTGAACGTGCTACAACACACTTTCCTACTAACAAGTGAACGTGCTAGAACACACTCTCCAACTAGCAAGTGAACGTGCTACAACACACTCTCCAACGAACAAGTGAACGTGCTACAACACACTCTCCAACTAACAAGTGAACGTGCTACAACACACTCTCCAACTAACAAGTGAAAGTGCTATAACACACTCTCCAACTAACATGTGAACGTACGCCAACACACTCTCCAACTAACAAGTGAACGTGCTACAACACACTCTCCAACTAACAAGTGAAAGTGCTATAACACACTCTCCAACTAACATGTGAACGAACGCCAACACACTCTCCAACTAACAAGTGAACGTGCTACAACACACTCTCCAACTAACAAGTGAACGTGCTACAACACACTCTCCAACTAACATGTGAACGTGCTATAACACACTCTCCAACTAACAAGTGAACGTGCTATAACACACTCTCCAACTAACATGTGAACGTATGACAACACACTCTCCAACTAACAAGTGAACGTGCTACAACACACTCTCCAACTAACAAGTGAACGTGCTACAACACACTCTCCAACTAACAAGTGAACGTGCTACAACACACTCTCCAACTAACAAGTGAACGTGCTACAACACACTCTCCAACTAACAAGTGAACGTGCTACAACACACTCTCCAACTAACATGTGAACGTGCTACAACACACTCTCCAACTAACAAGTGAACGTGCTACAACACACTCTCCAACTAACAAGTGAACGTGCTACAACACACTCTCCAACTAACAAATCAACGTACGACAACACACTCTCCAACTAACAAATCAACGTACTACAACACACTCTCCAACTAACAAATCAACGTACGACAACACACTCTCCAACTAACAAGTGAACGTGCTACAACACACTCTCCAACTAACAAGTGAACGTACTACAACACACTCTCCAACTAATAAATCAACGTACTACAACACATTCTCCAACTAACAAGTGAATGTACTACAACACACTCTCCAACTAATAAATCACCGTACTACAACACACTCTCCAACTTACAAGTGAATGTACTACAACACACTCTCCAACTAATAAATCAACGTACTACAACACATTATCCAACTAACAAGTGAATGTACTACAACACACTCTCCAACTAATAAATCACCGTACTACAACACACTCTCAAACTTACAAGTGAATGTACTACAAGACACTCTCCAACTAATAAATCAACGTACTACAACACACTCTCCAACTAACAAGTGAATGTACTACAACACACTCTCCAACTAATAAATCAACGTACTACAACACACTCTCCAACTAACAAGTGAATGTACTACAACACACTTTCTAACTAATAAATCAATGTGCTACAACAAATAGAATTCGATGAATTGAGCAGTCAGAAAAGAAAACAAATAATACAGTTTTGAAACAGTTCGAAGACCAGGTGGTCTAGAGGTAAGACATCGATCTTTTTACATGAAGATTCCGGGTTCTAATCTCACGTGATAGCAATTTCTCACTTTAAATTCGTGTTTTTTTTCGTGTCTTTACCCTCACCTGGGCTCTGGTTAGTGAGATTCGATGTCTAGTTCTCTCAGATATTGGCGAAAAACAGAAGGCCCGTGCGTATTCGCGCACCGGAAGGTTACCTTCGACAGTTCAGTTGAAAAGAGTAGATCAAAACTGGCTGCTGCGGGTCAAACATTATTCAGCAATATACCCATACTGAAGATGGATTCGTCAGACTGAAAGACTTGTGAAATGACATCGTTTGTTTCTCTTGCATTGATATTTTCTGTTTTTTTCCCCCACAGCTAATCATGTCGTGCTGCTGGTCTACGCCGGTCTTCGAGGAAAGCAAACCACTGATTGTTGATCTCAGTGAAATCCTGCGTGAGAAGTAAGTCAAACACAGACCCTCTAGTCATCTGCCTACTTATAGCCATTCCAATATTTATCTTTCTGTGTGTGTAGCAAGCGCAGAACTTGCCGACATTAACTTCATACTGGATTATCATGTACCAGGTTGGCGTAGACGATCATGTCCTTTCTCAATTTTCTATCCGTAGTGCATCGTATCAATTCTGTTGTTGACTGTTTTCCATGCCATGACACAAAAGCTATCAAGAATCTTCTCTTTTTGTCGCCCGCAATCTCTCTTTCGCTGTATTTTTCCAGTTGTAACCAAGTATTCCAACCTTCCTCTTCTCATAATTTGTCAGAAAAATGTTGATTGTTTCTTTCTATTGTTTCTTAGGATTTTTCCGATTTCCGAAAGACCATTTTTCTGATGGATTTTTTTAGAATTTCCTCATTGGTCTTTTTAACTGTCTAGGAAATTTCAACATTCTTCTGAGAAATCCCATCTCTGTGGCTTCTAATCGTCTTTTCAATTTTTTTTTTTTTTTATCTACTGGCGATGATTCATTTCCATAGGTCACAATTGGCTCTATATTGCCCCAATAAACTCTCATTCTCATCTCCATTGACATAGACTTATTACACAAGACGTTTTTTTATTTTCTAAAATGATATTTGGCCTGAGCTATTCTGCTTTTTATTCCTGCTGTGCATCTTCCGTCTGATGTTATTATCGTACCCTAGTATTTGATTCTCAGCACTTGTTTCAGATTTGTCCCGTTTATTTTTACTGAGTTATTTGCGGGTCATCATCATTGCACTCCGAACATCTCCATAGGTGTTCAGATCCCCTCCGCAAGTCCCGCAGTGTCCAGCGACTGACGACTCCAGTCCTGTGTTGGTTGCTTAGTCTTCTTACATGTCCACTAAATTTCTCGTTTCTGGCTGTGTCCATCTTAAACTCCCATCTTTTTCATCCGAAGGAGTGACGTGGACTCATGGTTGTCGAACTCATGTGTCCTTCCCACTTCCCGGAGGACATTGATGATGTCCGCCCAATCCATTGGTTTACCGTCCTCAACAATAGTACAGCTAGCCAACTTGTCCGCTCTTTCATTTCACCGTACTCCCGCATGTCCTGGGACGTAGACAAAGGTGGCCTTACGTATTTTTGACTTCGGCAATGACTCTACCCATTGCATGCGTACAGAGCCCGCCTTTACTTTTCTTATCATGCTCATCGAATCACTCAGTATACAGGCGTGGGTGTAGTCGTGTGACTCTAACCAGAAGAATGCCTTGGTTAGTGCCATCACTTCCATCGTCATGCTACTCGTGGTTATAATGTATGCATCACTGTATTAGGAATACTATTCTGCCTGCCGAGCGTGCTGTAAAGATGGGTTGATGGAATATTAGAAGCAATAGGACACATAACAGCAGCAGAGGCGAACAGAAGAGCAAAAGACCGCAAATTATATCTCCCCTCGACGCTGAAAGGCAGATGAGGAAGGAAAGAAGAAGAAGAAGAGCGTGCTGTAAATGCCCATGCACTCCTTTGATGTCGTATTACAGATCTGTCTGTATAGATGGCTGCATCTTTCTCATCGGTGTTATCCCAGATGAGACTGTTGGCCTCCGCATTGACCACGACTGAGTTCTGTTCCCCACATTTCCTGTCGAGTGTGACAATCCACGGGAATGTGCCCCTGAATGACGTAGGCACCAGTATCCACTCCTCTCCCGCCATGATATTGGTAAGCCCACAGCCCTGTTTGATGTCATCTTCTGCTTGGCCCACCCGCGATTTGCCTCTTTTTAGCCTGACACCCTTCCCTGTGTTGAGAGATGATTAAATCGTGATTATCGCCAGTACCACAGTTTGTCAGAGATGATTAAATCGTGATTATCGCCAGTACCACAGTTTGTGAGAGATGATTAAATCGTGATTATCGCCAGTACCACAGTTTGTGAGAGATGATTAAATCGTGATTATCGCCAGTATCACAGTTTGTGAGAGATGATTAAATCGTGATTATCGCCAGTACCACAATTTGTGAGAGATGATTAAATCGTGATTATCGCCAGTGCCACAGTTTGTCAGAGATGATTAAATCGTGATTATCGTCAGTACCACAGTTTGTCAGAGATGATTAAATCGTGATTATCGCCAGTACCACAATTTGTGAGAGATGATTAAATCATTATTATCGCCAGTACCACAGTTTGTGAGAGATGATTAAATCGTGATTATCGCCAGTACCACAGTTTGTGAGATTTGATTAAATCGTGATTATCGCTAGTACTACAATTTGTGAGAGATGATTAAATCGTGATTATCGTCAGTACCACAGTTTGTGAGAGATGATTAAATCGTGATTATCGCCAGTACCACAGTTTGTGAGAGATGATTAAATCGTGATTATCGCCAGTACCACAGTTTGTCAGAGATGATTAAATCGTGATTATCGCCAGTACCACAATTTGTGAGAGATGATTAAATCATGATTATCGCCAGTACCACAGTTTGTGAGAGATGATTAAATCGTGATTATCGCCAGTACCACAGTTTGTGAGAGATGATTAAATCGTGATTATCGCCAGTACCACAATTTGTGAGAGATGATTAAATCATGATTATCGTCAGTACCACAATTTGTAAGAGATGATTAAATCGTGATTATCGCCAGTACCACAATTTGTGAGAGATGATTAAATCGTGATTATCGCCAGTACCACAGTTTGTGAGAGATGATTAAATCGTGATTATCGCCAGTACCACAGTTTGTGAGAGATGATTAAATCGTGATTATCGCCAGTACCACAGTTTGTAAGAGATGATTAAATCGTGATTATCGCCAGTACCACAATTTGTGAGAGATGATTAAATCGTGATTATCGCCAGTACCACAATTTGTGAGAGATGATTAAATCGTGATTATTGTCAGTACCACAATTTGTGAGAGATGATTAAATCGTGATTATCGTCAGTACCACAGTTTGTGAGAGATGATTAAATCGTGATTATCGCCAGTACCACAGTTTGTGAGAGATGATTAAATCGTGATTATCGTCAGTACCACAGTTTGTCAGAGATGATTAAATCGTGATTATCGCCAGTACCACAATTTGTGAGAGATGATTAAATCATTATTATCGCCAGTACCACAGTTTGTGAGAGATGATTAAATCGTGATTATCGCCAGTACCAGAATTTGTGAGAGATGATTAAATCGTGATTATCGTCAGTACCACAGTTTGTGAGAGATGATTAAATCGTGATTATCGCCAGTACCACAATTTGTGAGAGATGATTAAATCGTGATTATCGCCAGTACCACAATTTGTGAGAGATGATTAAATCGTGATTATCGTCAGTACCACAGTTTGTGAGAGATGATTAAATCGTGATTATCGCCAGTACCACAGTTTGTGAGAGATGATTAAATCGTGATTATCGCCAGTACCACAATTTGTGAGAGATGATTAAATCGTGATTATCGCCAGTACCACAATTTGTGAGAGATGATTAAATCGTGATTATCGCCAGTACCACAGTTTGTCAGAGATGATTAAATCGTGATTATCGCCAGTGCCACAATTTGTGAGAGATGATTAAATCATGATTATCGCCAGTACCACAGTTTGTGAGAGATGATTAAATCGTGATTATCGCCAGTACCACAGTTTGTGAGAGATGATTAAATCGTGATTATCGCCAGTACCACAATTTGTGAGAGATGATTAAATCATGATTATCGTCAGTACCACAATTTGTAAGAGATGATTAAATCGTGATTATCGCCAGTACCACAATTTGTGAGAGATGATTAAATCGTGATTATCGCCAGTACCACAGTTTGTGAGAGATGATTAAATCGTGATTATCGCCAGTACCACAGTTTGTGAGAGATGATTAAATCGTGATTATCGCCAGTACCACAGTTTGTAAGAGATGATTAAATCGTGATTATCGCCAGTACCACAATTTGTGAGAGATGATTAAATCGTGATTATCGCCAGTACCACAGTTTGTGAGAGATGTTTAAATCGTGATTATTGTCAGTACCACAATTTGTGAGAGATGATTAAATCGTGATTATCGTCAGTACCACAGTTTGTGAGAGATGATTAAATCGTGATTATCGCCAGTACCACAGTTTGTGAGAGATGATTAAATCGTGATTATCGTCAGTACCACAGTTTGTAAGAGATGATTAAATCGTGATTATCGCCAGTACCACAATTTGTGAGAGATGATTAAATCGTGATTATCGCCAGTACCACAGTTTGTGAGAGATGATTAAATCGTGATTATTGTCAGTACCACAATTTGTGAGAGATGATTAAATCGTGATTATCGTCAGTACCACAGTTTGTGAGAGATGATTAAATCGTGATTATCGCCAGTACCACAGTTTGTGAGAGATGATTAAATCGTGATTATCGTCAGTACCACAGTTTGTCAGAGATGATTAAATCGTGATTATCGCCAGTACCACAATTTGTGAGAGATGATTAAATCATTATTATCGCCAGTACCACAGTTTGTGAGAGATGATTAAATCGTGATTATCGCCAGTACCACAATTTGTGAGAGATGATTAAATCGTGATTATCGCCAGTACCACAGTTTGTGAGAGATGATTAAATCGTGATTATCGCCAGTACCACAATTTGTGAGAGATGATTAAATCGTGATTATCGCCAGTACCACAATTTGTGAGAGATGATTAAATCGTGATTATCGTCAGTACCACAGTTTGTGAGAGATGATTAAATCGTGATTATCGCCAGTACCACAGTTTGTGAGAGATGATTAAATCGTGATTATCGCCAGTACCACAGTTTGTAAGAGATGATTAAATCGTGATTATCGCCAGTACCACAGTTTGTGAGAGATGATTAAATCATGATTATCGTCTGTACCACAATTTGTGAGAGATGATTAAATCGTGATTATCGCCAGTACCACAATTTGTGAGAGATGATTAAATCGTGATTATCGCCAGTACCACAGTTTGTGAGAGATGATTAAATCGTGATTATCGTCAGTACCACAGTTTGTCAGAGATGATTAAATCGTGATTATCGCCAGTACCACAGTTTGTAAGAGATGATTAAATCATGATTATCGCCAGTACCACAGTTTGTCAGAGATGATTAAATCGTGATTATCGTCAGTACCACAGTTTGTGAGAGATGCTCAAATCTTCAAGTAAGATTAGGCTAAGGTAGGAGTGCTCACTGACTGTGTCTGGGCAAACTTGTGAGGATTTTTTTTTTTAAATAAAGACCAGGAGCGAATATGACAATGAAGACTGCCTGGAAGTAGATCAAGAGAAGACAACCGTTAAATGTCCCGACGATCATGTGGCAGACTGTTAACAAGGCAGTACAATTTAAAATGTTAGCACAGGGTTGTGAATCATGGGCAACCTCACAAACAACAATGAAGAATTGTTCATTCGAAATGAAATGCGCCATTTAAAAATGCTTAGGATACCTTGGGTAATGAGAAAGAGCAATGAAGACATTTTAATAGACTTGAACATTAAAAAGAACTGGCTTATAAACAGCATTCTACAGATTAAATTAAATAATACCGGCTCGTCAAAACATACGTGGACTGGGAGAGAACAATAATGGGGGGGGGGGATGGTTCTAGGAAGACGAGACAGCGGCAGACGAAGAAGAAAGTGGTTTCAGGACATCAGCACAACTTTAAACATAAAATAAAATTTAAAATATGGGAGACGTGGCTAGAGACGGGCCGTGATGAGTTCAACGATCTTCAATGGACATGCAAAATAATGATGATATAAATATTATGATTATGTAATGTTTGAATGACACCATATACTACTATATAAATATACAATATATTAGTCTATAGATCGTCCTTATTTCACACTGGGCAACTTCATAAGTGCTGAGATCCCCTTGTCAGTATATGTCCCAGGGTGAAGCGACTGACGATATCAAAATGGCATTAACAAGAAGGTCAATTATTGTGTGAGCAAATCTGTCTAATTTGTGTGATATCAGTTTACTTATTCATTTATTCACTAGGGCATGGGCGGGTTTCCGTGCAGCTCATGGGCCATGTCAGAGGCTGATGCTCAAGAAAAAGGATTTTGACTTCGAGGTCCCAGAAAATTACTTTGACTTCACGCAAGTGAAACAGGAGCAAGCCAGCACCTTGGCCTTGGAAGGCACCAGTGGTCGACAACAGCGGAGCGATCGGTCGAGAACAGTCGCTTCTAGAAGGGATCAAGCTAAGTAAGATGACGTTGATATCATGTGATCAAATGATATTATTTGAGTTTATTGGAAACATTGCTGTTATTAAAGATAATCGGAGATATTTCTGTTGTGGTTTGAAGACGTTACTTTTAAAGACAATTGAAGACATAGAAAAATAATTTGAGATATTACAGTTGAGGTTTTATTTGAGAAATTACAATTAGAGCAAGTTGGAGACATTGCAATTAGAGATAGTTGGAGACATTGCAATTAGAGATAGTTGGAGACATTGAAATTATATATAGTTGGAGAGAAATTGCAATTAGAGATAGTTGGAGACATTGAAATTATATATAGTTGGAGAGAAATTGCAATTAGAGATAGTTGGAGACATTGAAATTATATATAGTTGGAGAGAAATTGCAATTAGAGATAGTTGGAGACATTGAAATTAGATATAGTTGGAAAATTTACTATAGAAGCGTGGCCTCTATATGCATGGATACGTCACGACCATAGTCGGTTGGGGGGGGGCACGGACTTAATTTAACTATGAATATTACACTGTAAAAATAGAAGTTCGCTGGCTAAGACAGAAAAAAAACAATTAAAGAAATCTCGTGTAAGAAATGAATAAAGACAAGTTCAATTACTATTTGACAAGTAAAGGTTCATCAATTGGCAATTGTACGTTGAAATAGAAAGTAGATGCAAAAAGGCAAACAGCTAAAATAGGATAATCCAAACCATAGACTTATTGGATTGAAACAGCTATATGCTGTTTACATTTTTCTAGGAATTAAAGTCGGTCTGGCGTGATACTGACCACATCACCCAAAATGTGCCGCGATCATGGAAAAATATGATCACTAACACCATATTCCTGAAACTCCTAGCAAGGCGTACAAGAAACTTTTACTTTACTTTTATAGGGTTTCAAATATAGAAAATAATATACAACATAGACGTTTTTGCCTTGCGGGCAAAGTTGTTAAGCGATGCCAACATTGTTCTATCGTTGTCAAACAGGAACATTAGTGGCAAAACAACAACAACAACAACAACAACAACAAAAGAAAGAAAAAGCCAAAAGAAAGATCACAACTACTGGAATGTGATGTCTCAGAAAAAAGTATTGGATGCAAGAAGAAGAGACAACATCAGGAAGAAAGGAATTATAACACTAGGTCATCAAGTCTGAGATAAACCCAGAAACAATAAATGAAACGGCCAGGACACGTAGCTCGACCACCAAGAAACAATATCCTTGTATGCAACACTGAAAGAGGAACAATGAAGATCACCCAAAACATGGATCAGCGGAATATAAACACTAGACAAATATATCACCATGTGTGAAACAAACAGCAAAGCTCTGTCATGACCGCTTCATGTTTTTCTCGACGCTACAAGGTACATGAGTACTGAGAACAAAATGGAACAGTTACGATTCTATCTTTTGCATTTAATCATAATAAACACAACCGTCTAATTGTCGATGGGAGGAAACAAAGCAGACACAAACACATTTACAAAATGAAGTAGTCTGGATATCGAAATGAAGCCTCAAAACAAATCAAAATGGAAAAAAAAAGAACTACTAATCATAATTCAAACAAGACAAACGAGATTTTTGGGATACGTTAAAAGACACAGCAGCCTATTAAAAGTAAAATTGGAAGGGAAAATACAAGGTAAAAGAGGCAGATAGAGACTAACATGGACGAGTAGCATCAAAAGATGGACAAGTCATCCTATGACAACATGCACTATCAAAGTAAGAGACAGAGTGGAATGGCACTCCATGGTAGCCGTGGCACTCCATGGTAGCCGACATTGGATGCGGAGACGGCACGCACTGATAATGATAAATATTGAAAAGAAATCTCATCGTGTACACAGCAAAGCCTTCTACGGATGTAGTGATGTTTGTAGGACGCATGACAGAGGCACAGTGTTGATTTATTTTATAGCGCTTCTGACCAACCGCCTGATGTGAAGACACCTTAGTAACATTATAAGGTCATCATCATCATCGAGTGCCGTCTCTGCAACGAAGGTTGGCCACCATGGATCGCCATTCCACTCTGTTTCTTGCTTTGATGGTGCAGGTTGTCATAGATTTACTTGTTCATCTTTTGATGTTACTCGTCCATGTTAGTTTTGGTCTGCCTCTGCCTCTTTTACCTTGTATTTTCCCTTCAATATTGCTTTTAGTAGGCTGTTGTGTCTTTAACGTGCCCCAACAATTTCATTTGTCTTGTCTTAATGTATTTAGTAGTTCTCTTTTTATTTTCAGTTGTTTTAAAACTTCATCGTTTGTTTTCTTTTCTTTCCATCCAATTCTACTTAATTCTTCTATAAATCCACACTTCAAAGGCTTCAATTTTCTGTTCTGTTTTCTTGTCTAATGTCCATGCTTCTGCACCTTACAGGAATATTGAGAAGATGTAACATTTTGCTATTCTTAGCTTCAGCCCTACTGTTATTTGTTTTGTTGTTAGTATATTTTTGATGGCATTAAATTACTTTTTGCCATACCTATTCTTTTGTTTATTTCGATTTACATTTTCCATCACTGGTTATAGTGTGTCCAAGGTAGCTGTAGCTCTGGACTGTCTCCAGATGTATTCCTTCAACTGTGATATTTACTTACAGGTCTTAAGAATTTTCTTTGTTTATGATCATAGTTTTAGTCTTTTTGATATTCATATCTAGTCCATATTTTTTTTGCTTGTTATGTTTATCACATTAAGCAATTGTAGGTCTTTAGGATTTTCTGCTAGTTGAACAATATCATCAGCATATCTTAGGTTATTGATTATCTTTCCATTAATGTTTAGGCCTGGCATATCTGAGATGTTTTTAAAGATTTGCTCAGTGTATAGATTGAACAAGCTTGGTGATAGGATGCATCCTTGTCTTACTCCAATTTTTATATCCATGGGTGTAGAGTTCACCTTACATATAAGGTCAGGGTGTGAAATACAATAGTGCCTCCCACTTCCAATTTAATTTGTTCCAGGAATTGTTCTCTGAATCGAACTTTGAATTGTTCTAAGTTCGAATCATCCCCATTAGAATTAATGGAAAGTGAGTTAATCTGTTCCCAGACCTTAAACTCATTGGCTAAAGTTAAACAACAAATACTGATAATTTATAATAAAATTAACGTAATGAAATGCTATAAATAATGAATTAACACATGACAACATATAAAATACGAAATTATGATAAAATAGAAGGTATTTTCTTTAACTTGATGAGGTCACATCCAACTTTAGGGGGAAGAGTGGTGATGTTCCATGTGGCTGGTGAGGAGTGGTAATGTGGCGTGTGGCTGGTGAGGAGTGGTGATGTGGTGTGTGCCTGGGGAGGAGTGGTATTGTAGCGTTTGACTGGTGAGGAATGGTGATGTGGCGTGTGGTTGGTGAGAAGTGGTCATGTAGCGAGCTGCTGGTGAGAAGTCGTGATGTGGCGTGTGACTGGTGAGAAGTCGTGATGTGGCGTGTGACTGGTGAGGAGTGGTGTGTGGCTGGTTAGGAATGGTGATGTCCTATGTGGCTGGTGATGATTGGTGATGTCCCGTGTGGCTGGTGAGGAGTGGCGATGTCACATGTGGCTAGTTACGAGTGGTGATGTGTCGTGTGAGGAGTGGTGATGACGAGTGTGGCTGGTGATGAGTGCTGATGTCCCGTGTGGCTGGTGAGAAGTGGGGTGATGTGGGGTGTGACAGGTGAGGAGTAGTGATGTTGTGAGTGGCTGGTGAGAAGTCGTGATGTGGCCGGTGAGAAGTGGTGATGTTGTGAGTGGCTAGTAAGAAATTGTGATGTGGCGTGTGGCTGGTGAGGAGTGGTGATGTGGCGTGTGGGTGGTGAGGAGAGGTTATGTGGCGTGTGACTGGTGAGGAGTGGTGATGTGGTGTGTGGCTGGTTAGGAGTGGTGATGTCCCATGTGGCTGGTTAGGAGTGGTGATGTGTCGTGTGAGGAGTGGTGATGACGAGTGTGGCTGGTGATGAGTGCTGATGTCCCGTGTGGCTGGTGAGAAGTGGTGATGTGGGGTGTGACTGGTGAGAAGTAGTGATGTTGTGAGTGGCTGATGAGAAGTCGTGATGTGGCGTGTGGCTGGTGAGGAGTGGTGATGGTGTGAGTGGCTGGTGAGAAGTCGTGATGTGGCTGAAGAGGAGTGGTGATGTAGTGTGTGGCTGGTTAGGAGTGGTGATGTCCCGTGTGGCTGGTGAGGAGTGGTGATGTCCCGTGTGGCTGGTGAGGAGTGGTGATGTCACATGTGGCTAGTTACGAGTGGTGATGTGTCGTGTGAGGTGTGGTGATGACGATTGTGGCTGGTGATGAGTGCTGATATCCCGTTTGGCTGGTGAGAAGTGGTGATGTGGGGTGTGACTGGTGAGAAGTAGTGATGTTGTGAGTGGCTGGTGAGAAGTCGTGATGTGGCGTGTGGCTGGTGAGGAGTGGTGATGTCCTGTGTGGCTTGTGATGAGTGCTGATATCCCGTTTGGCTGGTGAGAAGTGGTGATGTGGGGTGTGACTGGTGAGAAGTAGTGATGTTGTGAGGGGCTGGTGAGAAGTCGTGATGTGGCGTGTGGCTGGTGAGGAGTGGTGATGTGGCTTGTGCTTGGGGAGGAGTTTTGATGTGACGTTTGGCTTATGATGTGATGTGTGACTGGTGAGGAGTGGTGATATGGTGTGTGACTCGTGACGAGTGGTGATGTGGCGTGTGGCTCGTGAAGAGTGGTGATGTGGCGTTTGGCTTGTGATGTGGCGTGTGACTGGTAAGGAGTGGTGATGTGGAGTTTGGCTGGTGAGTAGTGATGATGTAACATGTGGCTGGTGGGGATTGGTGATGTGGCGTGTAGCTGGTGAGGAGTGGTGATGTTGCGTGTGGCTAATGAGGAGTGGTGATGTTCTTGTGGCTGGTGGGGAGTGGTGATGTGGCGTGTGGCTGCTGAGGAGAGGTGATGTCCCGTGTGGCTGGTGAGGGGTGGTGATGTGGCGTGTAGCTGGTGAGGATTGATGATGTCACATGTCGTTGGTGAGTAGTGGTGATGTGGCGTGTGAGGAGTGGTGATAACGCGTGTATCCGGCGAGGAGTGGTGATTTCGCGTGTGGCTGGTCATGGGTGATGATGTCCCGTGTGGCTGGTGAGGAGTGATGATGTGGGGTGTGGCTGGTGAGGAGTGGTGATGTAGTGAGTGGCTGGTGAGAAGTCGTGATGTGGCCTGTCGCTGGTGAGGAGTGGTATTGTGGCATGTGAGTAGTATACAAGGGTCCATCTGATTAGCATTTAGGCGCGAATTAACAAAGATAAGGAGACCATTTGGAGGACCTCGACTTTGCTGATGACATAGTTCTCATCAGCAGTCAGATAAAAACGATGCAGGAAAACACAAATGAACTATCATCAATAGCCAGCAAAATTGGGCTTGAGGTCAATCATGAAAAGACTAAAGTCATGAAAAGTTTAATTCCAACAAGTGACAAAATATACATGGAAAACAAACCAGTAGAAGAGATCGATCACTTTATCTATCTTGGAAGTCACATTGATCGAGAAGGGGATACGAGCAAAGAAATTAGAATCAGACTGGCTAAAGCAGCAATGTCTTTCAGAAGCCTTGAAAAGTTGTGGAAATCAAAACTCATTAGCACAAACACAAAACTTAGGCTATTCAAATCAAATGTACTATCAACCTTTACGTATGCGTGTGAAAGCTGGAAAACAACAAGAGATATAGAAACAAAGTTGAACGCATTCGAAAATAAATGTCTAAGGAAAATACTTGGTATAGAATGGAACGAATTCAAAACAAACGAGGAAATTAGAGAAATCGCCAATCAACCACTAATATCTTCAGTAATAAAGAAAAGACGATGGTCATACGTTGGACATGTGATGAGAAGAGATAATAATCGAATAGCAAAGCAAGCCCTCATATGGGAAACAACAGGTAAAAGAAAAAGAGGAAGACCCAGGGAGACACTGAAAAGAACATTGATGAGAGAGGCAAGAGCAGCAGGAATCGGCTCCCTCAATGAGATAGAACTGCTTGCACAGAACAGAGACAGATGGCGAGATTTGATAAAATATCTTTAAAAGAAAACTGCTAGAACAAAAATTCATATAGGAGAAGGTGTATCTTGGTCTACGCCCTATGGGCCGGTTACGGCTCGAAAGGTCAATAGATAGATAACAAAGATATATAAGAGGCGCCTTTAGCGCCTACTGTACACGAGAGACAAGGGGAGTTAACCATGACTGCTCGTGTCGGGATGTTGACCTCTAGTCCCGGTGACCCGGAAGTGACCTGTTTATGTCTGATGTGTGCTGACTTTGGAGCGCTTGGTGTACTTGAGCGATAGTGATAGGTTAGTAGATTATACATGACATCGGGGCGGATCGCGGGTGACCCCTCGGGGATTATCTCGAGTGTTTTCGGACAGCGTGCTATCGGATCGGGGATTAGTTCGATTCGGTGTGACGCTATTGCGCCAGGTAGACGTTAGAAAATATTTATAGCTATGTAGTTGGGTGTCTGCTTAACGTTGTACCATAAATGAAGCATAAGAGTAAAACAGTTAGAGATTACTGGTTAGTCTAAGCTGGTAGTGTAAATATGTTCCTCGGTGTTAGTGGTTCGCTATCTCTCTCTCTCTCTCTTTCTCTCTCTCTCTCTCTCTCTCTCTCTCTCTCTCTCTCTCTCTCTCTCTCTCTCTCTCTCTCTCTATTCCAGTCTAGATTTCCAGCCATTGAAACACTTACTCATTCTCTCCATTTATCCCTATCATCGCGCCTTCCTTTTCTCTCTCTCTCTCTCTCTCTCTCTCTCTCTCTCGCTTTCTCCCCTATCCTCTCTTAGACTTCTAACCTATCACTCCACCCTCCGCCTCTCCCTTTAGCTCCCCCGCCCTCCCTCATATTTTTAGCGTCCCTCCTATTGTAACACTTGATTATTCTCACCATTAATACATAGCATCTCGCCTTCTTTCTCATAGGCTTCTCTCGCTCTCTCTCTCTCTCTCTCTCTCTCTCTCGCTCTTCTAACCCCTACTAGACTTCTCTCCTACCATTCCACCTTTCTTCCTCTCTCTCTCTCTCTCTCTCTCTCTCTCTCTCTCTCTCTCTCTCTCTCTCTTTACCTCGCCTAGCGTTCCGTCTTCATTCGTATTTTTACCTTACCACCAGTGTAACACATTAATAACATTGAATATCAATTACAAAAAGACTTGAAATATCTACTTTTTAAAGAACCAATAAGATAAACATATGAAAAACGAAGGAATAATACACTCGACAAGGCTTAACAGACGTACTTTATACACATCACCATTAATACAACTGAAATTCCTTTAATGATAACCTATCACATCGTTATGAGCTAAGAGAAAAACAGAAAAAAATTCAACTTACACCGTAAAATATTCCACTACAACACAGACCGCTAGACTGAACAGTACTATGAAAATAAACGTCCGTGAATCAAGCGCGCTTATAACACGAAGTCTCTCATCCGACTAGTTTAAATATAATCTGGTAAATAAAATTTGGACGACACTATTCCACCCTCGACTAACATCTAGGTTAACCAATCAGAGAAGAAGATTTCTATCGGACACCCATCAACGAAATGACTGACCTCTGGATTAACTAATCAGAGAAGAGGATTACTGTTATCGTGATAACCGACCTCATTTTCAACTTGAAGTGCTGTCGAGTCTGATGCATGGGTTACTTTAAATCGAGTCGGCCCCTGATACAAGCCACCTAGCGGGCTAGAGGGGTCGTGGTTCGTGGTTCGGTAAGTCCGTGGTTAGTTAAGTCCGTGGTTCGTGGTTCGTTAGTTGATGGTTCGTTAAGTCCATGGTTCGTAGGGGTTGTGGTTCGCGGTTCGTGAGTTGATGGTTCGTTAAGTTCGTGGTTTGTTACGTTCGTTGTTCGTGAGTTTGTGGTTCGTTAGTTGATGGTTCGTTAAGTCCGTGGTTCGTGGGGGTTGTGGTTCGTGGTTCGTTAGTTGATGGTTCGTTAAGTCCATGGTTCGTGGGGGTTGTGGTTCGCGGTTCGTGAGTTGAGGGTTCGTTAAGTTCGTGGTTTGTTAAGTTCGTTGTTCGTGAGTTTGTGGCTCGTTAGTTGATGGTTCGTTAAGTCCGTGGTTCGTGGGGTTGTGGTCCGTGGTTCGTTAGTTGATAGTTCGTTAAGTCCATGGTTCGTAGGGGTTGTGGTTCGCGGTTCGTGAGTTGAGGGTTCGTTAAGTCCGTGGTTTGTGGGGTTGTGGTTCGCGGTTCGTTAGTTGATGGTTCGTTAAATCCATGGTTCGTGGGGTTGTGGTTTATTAAGTTTGTAGTTTGTTAAGTGCGTGGTTCGAGAGGTCGTGGGCAAGGGCAGAAACCTAAGAGGCAAGGGCAGAAACCTAGGAGGCAAGGTCAGAAACCTAGGAGGCAAGGGCAGAAACCTAAGAGGCAAAGACAGAAACCTAAGAGGCAAAGACAGAAACCTAGGAGGCAAGGTCAGAAACCTAGGAGGCAAGGGCAGAAACCTAGGAAGCAAAGGCTGAAAAACACTCGTACTGACTAAGGCTTCCAAGGTGTATTTGATTGTCGCCCTATTTTTGTCTGTATAACCTAATATATCACTTTCATTTAATCTATCGATAAACGTTTCAAAGTCATTTCTGTTGTTAACTAACAAGGGTTTGTCTAATCCTGTCGCGTTATTTGAGCTTGTGTGTGAAAGTAACGAAGCCAAATAGAACTGACCTCTGAGGCAATACCGGATGTGTTACTAAAAAGATGTTGACGTATGATGGCAATTTTATGAGTTTACCCCCTGATCATTTTTTTAGGGATACGCCCATGCAATCGGTTAAAGTCGTAAATTTTCACTCTAGGCATACCCCAAACTCTATTTTAGACATCCCCATTGCAAAAATTTACATTAAAAACCACTTTTAGGATTTTATCCCTTATCATTTTTTGAGGGTTACGCCCATGCAATCGGTAAAAATCGTAAATTTTCACTCTAGGCATACCCCAAACTCTATTTTAGACATCCCCATTGCAAAAATTTACATTAAAAACCACTTTTAGGATTTTACCCCCTTATCATTTTTTGAGGGTTACGCCCATGGAATCGATAAAAAGCGTTAATTTAGCACGCAGGCTTACCTAAAACTTTATTTTAGACATCCCCACACCAAAAATTTACTTAAAAATCACTTTTGAAATTGTTACCCCTTACCATTTTTTAGGGTTACGCCCATGGAATTGATAAAAAGCGTAAATTTTCACTCTAGGCATACCCCAAATTTTATTTTAGACATCCCCACACCAAAAATTAACTTAAAAATCACTTTTAAAATTGTAACCCCCCTTACCATTTTTTAGGGTTACGCCCCTGAAATCGATAAAAAATTGAAATATAACCTCAAGACATACCCCAAACATAATATTTGACACCCCTACATATCAAACTCCATCAAAAAATCAACAAAAACTAGTAGTGGTATAGTGGTTTTTGAGCCGTTCATACTACGCAGATGTACGGTGCAGTACGTACAATCGATAAAAAAATTGAAATATAAACTCAAGGCATACCCCAAACATAATGTTTGACACCCCTACATATCAAACTCCATCAAAAAATCAACAAAAACTAGTAGTGGTATAGTGGTTTTTGGCCCTTCATACTACGCAGATGTACGGTGCAGCACGTGCAATCGATAAAAAAAAAAAGAAATATAACATCAAGGCATACCCCAAACATAATATTTGACACCCCTACATATCAAATTCCAACAAAAAAACAACAAAAAACTAGTGGTTGTATAGTGGTTTTTGAGCCGTTCATACTACGCAGATGTACGGTGCAGCACGTACAATCGATAAAAAAAATTGAAATATAACATCAAGGCATACCCCAAACATAATATTTGACACCCCTACATAGCAAATTCCAACAAAAAAACAAAAAAAAACTAGTGGTGGTATAGTGGTTTTTGAGCCGTTCATACTACGCAGATGCACGGTGCAGCACGTGCAATCGATAAAAAAAATGAAATATAACCTCAAGGCATACCCCAAACATATTTTTTGACACCCCTACATATCAAATTCCAACAAAAAAAAACAACAACAAACTAGTAGTGGTAAGGGTTTTTGAGCCGTGCATACTACGCAGATGTACGGTGCAGCACGCGGTGCAGCACGTGCAATCGATAAAAAAAATGAAATATAACCTCAAGGCATACCCCAAACATATTTTTTGACACCCCTACATATCAAATTTCAACAAAAAAACAACAAAAAAATAGTAGTAAGGATAGGTGTTTTTGAGCCGTGCATACTACGCAGATGTATCGTGCTGCACAACGAGATTGTGCTGTACGATACCTGCACGAAATGTTCAAATCCTTGCTCAAACACCCTACCACCAAACCACTATACCACCACTAGTTTTTTGTTGTTTTTTTGTTGGAATTTGATATGTAGGGGTGTCAAATATTATGTTTGGGGTATGCCTTGATGTTATATTTCATTTTTTATAATCGATTGCACGTGCTGCACCGTACATCTGCGTAGTATGAACGGCTCAAAAACCACTATACCACTACTAGTTTTTGTTGATTTTTTGATGGAGTTTGATATGTAGGGGTGTCAAACATTATGTTTGGGGTATGCCTTGAGTTTATATTTCAATTTTTTTATCGATTGTACGTGCTGCACCGTACATCTGCGTAGTATGAACGGCTCAAAAACCACTATACCACTACTAGTTTTTGTTGATTTTTTGATGGAGTTTGATATGTAGGGGTGTCAAATATTATGTTTGGGGTATGTCTTGAGGTTATATTTCAATTTTTTATCGATTTCAGGGGCGTAACCCTAAAAAATGGTAAGGGGGGTTACAATTTCAAAAGTGATTTTTAAGTTAATTTTTGGTGTGGGGATGTCTAAAATAAAATTTGGGGTATGCCTAGAGTGACAATTTACGCTTTTTATCAATTCCATGGGCGTAACCCTAAAAAATGGTAAGGGGTAACAATTTCAAAAGTGATTTTTAAGTAAATTTTTGGTGTGGGGATGTCTAAAATAAAGTTTTAGGTAAGCCTGCGTGCTAAATTAACGCTTTTTATCGATTCCATGGGCGTAACCCTCAAAAAATGATAAGGGGGTAAAATCCTAAAAGTGGTTTTTAATGTAAATTTTTGCAATGGGGATGTCTAAAATAGAGTTTGGGGTATGCCTAGAGTGAAAATTTACGATTTTTACCGATTGCATGGGCGTAACCCTCAAAAAATGATAAGGGATAAAATCCTAAAAGTGGTTTTTAATGTAAATTTTTGCAATGGGGATGTCTAAAATAGAGTTTGGGGTATGCCTAGAGTGAAAATTTACGATTTTTACCGATTGCATGGGCGTATCCCTAAAAAAATGATCAGGGGGTAAACTCATAAAATTGCCATCATACGTCAACATCTTTTTAGTAACACATCCGGTATTGCCTCAGAGGTCAGTTCTATTTGGCTTCGTTACTTTCACACACAAGCTCAAATAACGCGACAGGATTAGACAAACCCTTGTTAGTTAACAACAGAAATGACTTTGAAACGTTTATCGATAGATTAAATGAAAGTGATATATTAGGTTATACAGACAAAAATAGGGCGACAATCAAATACACCTTGGAAGCCTTAGTCAGTACGAGTGTTTTTTCAGACTTTGCTTCCTAGGTTTCTGCCCTTGCCTCCTAGGTTTCTGACCTTGCCTCCTAGGTTTCTGTCTTTGCCTCTTAGGTTTCTGTCTTTGCCTCTTAGGTTTCTGCCCTTGCCTCCTAGGTTTCTGACCTTGCCTCCTAGGTTTCTGCCCTTGCCTCTTAGGTTTCTGCCCTTGCCCACGACCTCTCGAACCACGCACTTAACAAACTACAAACTTAATAAACCACAACCCCACGAACCATGGATTTAACGAACCATCAACTAACGAGCCTCGAACCACAACCCCACGAACCACGGACTTAACGAACCCTCAACTCACGAACCGCGAACCACAACCCCTACGAACCATGGACTTAACGAACTATCAACTAACGAACCACGGACCACAACCCCACGAACCACGGACTTAACGAACCATCAACTAACGAGCCACAAACTCACGAACAACGAACTTAACAAACCACGAACTTAACGAACCCTCAACTCACGAACCGCGAACCACAACCCCCACGAACCATGGACTTAACGAACCATCAACTAACGAACCACGAACCACAACCCCCACGAACCACGGACTTAACGAACCATCAACTAACGAACCACAAACTCACGAACAACGAACTTAACAAACCACGAACTTAACGAACCCTCAACTCACGAACCGCGAACCACAACCCCTACGAACCATGGACTTAACGAACCATCAACTAACGAACCACGAACCACAACCCCACGAACCACGGACTTAACGAACCACGGACTTACCGAACCACGAACCACGACCCCTCTAGCCCGCTAGGTGGCTTGTATCAGGGGCCGACTCGATTTAAAGTAACCCATGCATCAGACTCGACAGCACTTCAAGTTGAAAATGAGGTCGGTTATCACGATAACAGTAATCCTCTTCTCTGATTAGTTAATCCAGAGGTCAGTCATTTCGTTGATGGGTGTCCGATAGAAATCTTCTTCTCTGATTGGTTAACCTAGATGTTAGTCGAGGGTGGAATAGTGTCGTCCAAATTTTATTTACCAGATTATATTTAAACTAGTCGGATGAGAGACTTCGTGTTATAAGCGCGCTTGATTCACGGACGTTTATTTTCATAGTACTGTTCAGTCTAGCGGTCTGTGTTGTAGTGGAATATTTTACGGTGTAAGTTGAATTTTTTTCTGTTTTTCTCTTAGCTCATAACGATGTGATAGGTTATCATTAAAGGAATTTCAGTTGTATTAATGGTGATGTGTATAAAGTACGTCTGTTAAGCCTTGTCGAGTGTATTATTCCTTCGTTTTTCATATGTTTATCTTATTGGTTCTTTAAAAAGTAGATATTTCAAGTATTTTTGTAATTGATATTCAATGTTATTAATGTGTTACACTGGTGGTAAGGTAAAAATACGAATGAAGACGGAACGCTAGGCGAGGTAAAGAGAGAGAGAGAGAGAGAGAGAGAGAGAGAGAGAGAGAGAGGGGAAGAAAGGTGGAATGGTAGGAGAGAAGTCTAGTAGGGGTTAGAAGAGCGAGAGAGAGAGAGAGAGAGAGAGAGAGAGAGAGCGAGAGAAGCCTATGAGAAAGAAGGCGAGATGCTATGTATTAATGGTGAGAATAATCAAGTGTTACAATAGGAGGGACGCTAAAAATATGAGGGAGGGCGGGGGAGCTAAAGGGAGAGGCGGAGGGTGGAGTGATAGGTTAGAAGTCTAAGAGAGGATAGGGGAGAAAGCGAGAGAGAGAGAGAGAGAGAGAGAGAAAAGGAAGGCGCGATGATAGGGATAAATGGAGAGAATGAGTAAGTGTTTCAATGGCTGGAAATCTAGACTGGAATAGTAGAGAGAGAGAGAGAGAGAGAGAGAAAGAGAGAGATAGAGAAAGAGAGAAAGAGAGAGAGAGAGATAGCGAACCACTAACACAGAGGAACATATTTACACTACCAGCTTAGACTAACCAGTAATCTCTAACTGTTTTACTCTTATGCTTCATTTATGGTACAACGTTAAGCAGACACCCAACTACATAGCTATAAATATTTTCTAACGTCTACCTGGCGCAATAGCGTCACACCGAATCGAACTAATCCCCGATCCGATAGCACGCTGTCCGAAAACACTCGAGATAATCCCCGAGGGGTCACCCGCGATCCGCCCCGATGTCATGTATAATCTACTAACCTATCACTATCGCTCAAGTACACCAAGCGCTCCAAAGTCAGCACACATCAGACATAAACAGGTCACTTCCGGGGTCACCGGGACTAGAGGTCAACATCCCGACACGAGCAGTCATGGTTAACTCCCTTGTCTCTCGTGTACATTAGGCGCTAAAGGCGCCTCTTATATATGTAAAGGGTTAAGGCATAAAAATGCGAAGCTGCAGTAAAGCTGAATATGAGGAAAAATTAAAAAATAAAAAAGGTATGTAAGAAGCTTTACGTGACAAGTGGACGACACAGACTAAACAACGTTTCGGCTCAATAGGCCTTCATCAGGAACAAACAATAAAAACACACACACACAAATTAATAACGAAACAACCAAAACAAAAACAATCGAAATGTGTTAAAGAAAACAACAACAAAAAGTAAAACTATCCTGTCAAATCCAAAATAAAATCGTAACCAAGTGCGGCTGTCGTGAACGTCGAAAATCGTGCGAAAAAGTGCGTAAATGTAAACAGAACCAGAGGAGTAAACACAAGGGTCAGTGTGCAAACACAAAGGAGAAAGAATCGAATAGTAGTCTGACAGGTGTAAAAAGACGCTAAGAGTGAGATGTCTGAGAGTGGGGTACAGTAAAAATAAATGAGGGGTAAGAAGCACAGAAAAAATTTTTTTTATAGAGGAGAAAACCGAAGTGTCTCATAAGGGACTAGAGGAGAAGAACTATAAAAAGTATGGCATAGTAAGTAGACCAAAGAACCCAAATATGTGTAGTAGAGAAGGCTATGCAAAAGGGAAGGAGCAAGCAAAAAGAAACTATGCGTATGAGTGTGATACATTCATACCTCTCGGGTCAGCGAACCATACTGGACTATAAGGCGATTTTCCAAAGTATAGCGGCTGCGGTCGCCAGAGTGACAAAGGACAATACCAGTGACACGGATGTCGTCTTTGCCCTTGTGATCAGGGAGTTGAAGTGGGAAGATACCGGAGTACCAGTATTTTGTTGGACATCACGTAGATGTTCACAAAATCTTTCCGCTAATCTTCTTCCAGACTCACCAATATAGGTCATATGGCATCGTTGGCATATGATGGCATAAATGATGTTGCGGGACACACATGTGAAGCTATGCTTGATCTCGAACCGTCCATTAGGGAACAAAACCGAGTCAGCAGGGAGCACATAGGCACAGGTAATACAGTTTCGACCACAAGGGCCGTACCGAAGTGTTGAGGGTGGGAGCAAGGGAGATGGCTCCTAACCAAATATCTCTCAAATTCCTGTCGCGCTTAAAGGCGATCATCGGGGGATCACTAAAAAGTAGACGGGTAGTGGGATCAGAGAGGAGAATGGAACGGTAGCGGTTGAGTATCCTAAATTCTCCTCTCTGATCCCACTACCCGTCTACTTTTTAGTGATCCCCCGATGATCGCCTTTAAGCGCGACAGGAATTTGAGAGATATTTTGGTTAGGAGCCATCTCCCTTGCTCCCACCCTCAACACTTCGGTACGGCCCCTTGTGGTCGAAACTGTATTACCTGTGCCTATGTGCTCCCTGCTGACTCGGTTTTGTTCCCTAATGGACGGTTCGAGATCAAGCATAGCTTCACATGTGTGTCCCGCAACATCATTTATGCCATCATATGCCAACGATGCCATATGACCTATATTGGTGAGTCTGGAAGAAGATTAGCGGAAAGATTTTGTGAACATCTACGTGATGTCCAACAAAATACTGGTACTCCGGTATCTTCCCACTTCAACTCCCCTGATCACAAGGGCAAAGACGACATCCGTGTCACTGGTATTGTCCTTTGTCACTCTGGCGACCGCAGCCGCTATACTTTGGAAAATCGCCTTATAGTCCAGTATGGTTCGCTGACCCCGAGAGGTATGAATGTATCACACTCATACGCATAGTTTCTTTTTGCTTGCTCCTTCCCTTTTGCATAGCCTTCTCTACTACACATATTTGGGTTCTTTGGTCTACTTACTATGCCATACTTTTTATAGTTCTTCTCCTCTAGTCCCTTATGAGACACTTCGGTTTTCTCCTCTATAAAAAAAATTTTTTCTGTGCTTCTTACCCCTCATTTATTTTTACTGTACCCCACTCTCAGACATCTCACTCTTAGCGTCTTTTTACACCTGTCAGACTACTATTCGATTCTTTCTCCTTTGTGTTTGCACACTGACCCTTGTGTTTACTCCTCTGGTTCTGTTTACATTTACGCACTTTTTCGCACGATTTTCGACGTTCACGACAGCCGCACTTGGTTACGATTTTATTTTGGATTTGACAGGATAGTTTTACTTTTTGTTGTTGTTTTCTTTAACACATTTCGATTGTTTTTGTTTTGGTTGTTTCGTTATTAATTTGTGTGTGTGTGTTTTTATTGTTTGTTCCTGATGAAGGCCTATTGAGCCGAAACGTTGTTTAGTCTGCGCCTCTTATATATCTTTGTTAATTCGCGCCTAAATGCTAATCAGATGGACCCTTGTATACTACTCATGTGGCTGGTGAGTATTGGTGATGTGGCGTGTGGATGATGAAGAGTAGTGAAGTCCAGTGTGGCTGGCGAGGAGTGGTGATGTCCTATGTGGCTGGTGAGGAGTGGTGATGTCGCGTGTGGCTGGTGAGGAGTGGTGATGTCCTATGTGGCTGGTGAGGAATGGTGATGTCGCGTGTGGCTGGTGAGGAGTAGTGATGTCCGTGTGGCTGGTGAGGAAGAAGTGAAAGGTTACCGTTGGAAGGCTGTTCCTTCACTGGTCTTAAATACAGCGCATTAATCATTAATATAACTGGGTTTTGTTACTATTTGAATGCACTTGTGCAGATAGATTATGCTAACAAAAGACTTGAGGGTGCTTCTTGTGCTATCACGGAATTCACTGGATGGCTATTCATTTCCTCGTGACAGCGATTACTGCGCCCTCTCCAAGAACACTCTGGTGTCTTAAGAATTTACATGTTCAAATTTGCTGCTTATCAAGGATGTGTTAACTGTCACTTTACAGCTATGGTCCCCTTATATCTAAATGTTTAGTTGGTGTGGTCTCTCCCTTGTGACTTCTTGTCAGTTATCACAGCTAAAGGACTGGACATGCGACAGTTGAATAATAACCTAAAACTCTTGATATTAAGTAACACATGAATGGGGCTGGTCTACCTTTAACTCGGTCTCTGTCATTTACTAAACAATGTCATGCGCGGCAACAAACAATTCAATAGTACAACTACAAATCATGGTTCAGAATCACTCCACTCTCATAACTAATTATCGTTAGCAGCCATTTGCATTATAGTTGTTAATGGCACTACCTAAGCCCGTTCACAGTCCAGGGTGGACAAGATAGTTTCATATAAAAATTATTCTCCTTTGTAATCAACTAAATATTTTAACTAAATTTTGGAAGCTATAAACGTAGACAGCAAAGATCTAAAAATAATCAAGAACATGTACTGGCAACAAACAGCGGCCATAAGAGATGGAAATCAACTGATAATGTTTCAACAAATAAAATAGGCTGTTAGGCAAGGTTGTATGCTGTTACCAGATTTATTTAATATATCATCATCATCATCATCGAGTACCGTCTCCGCAACGAAGGTTGGCTACTATGGACCGCCATTCCACTCTGTTTCTTGCTTTGATGGTGCAGGTTGTCATAGATTACTTGTCCATCTTTTGATGTTACTCGTCCATGTTAGTCTTGGATTTAATATGTATAGTGGGATTATTTTAAGAACCATAAAGGGCATGCCTGGAATAACAATCGGAGGTCATAATATAAATAAATAATATAAGGTATGCTGATTATATAGTCTTAACCGCTAAGAGTCAAAATGAGTTACAATAAATGTTAGACACTATAGTGAAGGAAATAAAAAATGAAGGACTCAGCCTCGATAGCAAAAAGACAGAAGTAATGGTAACAACAAAGAAAAATATACCACCGCAATGCACAATAAAGACAAATGGAACAATATTAAAACAGATACATTAATTTAAATATTTGGGAACTTTGTTAACCTCAGATGGTAGGTGTACAACAGAGATGAGATGCAGAATGGATCAGTCAAAAGCAGCTTTCCAAATATGAGGAAGACACTGGGCAAACTATTTATGGCAATAGAAACAAGAAAAAGAGTATATAGAGAAGTATTTTGTAGAGCTAGTGTTAACATATGGATGCAAATCATGGACAATAGGACAACAGATAATAAAATCACTGGAGTCTGTAGAAATGTGGTTTTACAGAAGAATGTTGAGAATACCATAGACAGCTAAGAAGAGTAATGAAAACGTACTGAAAAAGGCAAGAGAGAACTAATTTCCAATATTAGGGAGAAACAATCATCATTTTTTGGCCATGTAATGAGAAAGGAATTGGAATATATTGTAACAACTGGAAAATTAAGAGACGAAGAGATAGAAGGAAGCAAAGCGGAAAGATACCAGACTGCTTAAGAGAACGGCTTGATAGAAGGTCAACAAAATAAATAATAAATAACTGTCGGGATCGAAAGTTGTGGTAAGACATGATCACCGACGCCGGCATGATGAATCAGCAAAGTCTTACACAAAGTGTCTCCTGTTGATTGGGGTTGGGGCTCTAGAGGTAAGACGCTGACATCTGGACAAGAAGGTCCCGGATTCGAACCCCATCGCGGCGATTGACAATTTAAAAAAAAGAACAAAACAAAAAAATCAATGTCTAGACCTCACAAAAAACGGCGAAAGGGAGGTCCCGGGTGAACTCTACGATTAAAGAAGCCCTGACAGTTGGAAATAGAAAAGACTAGGCCAAATGGCCACATCGCCGGAACAAAATTAATATGACAAAATCTACCCAAAAACGTTAAAACACTCGACGATAAAAAAATGAGAGTACTTTTGAAGTCGCAGAATACCTGCCTCTAGGGCGGGGGACATCTGATCACATAGCTGCAGGTGTGAAAAAAATTGAAAAAAAACGTGATATTTCACGCATAATTCACTTCCTCAGGACTTCGGTAGTGATATAAACCTGACGTAACCAAACAAACACATCTTCTGTTTCTTCTGTGTCTATAGTCGCATCCAGGTGGTAACACCTTACTAGTTGGTCAACGCTGATTCACTTTCACATCTTCTGTTTCTTCTCTGTCTATAGTCACTTCTAGATGGTAACACCTTACTAGTTGGTCAACTCCGATTCACTTTCACATCTTCCCCCGAGCTTATCCTTGTTGTAATAAACGAACTAATTCTTACGCCATTTCTCAAGTTTTTTGTCCTCCTTCCTAACACGTCAACTTCATTGAACCTCTAAGCTCCCACGTGAGGTAGCGACAAATCTCGCGGTCCACGCCAGTTCTTAACTCCAACTCTTGGACTCTGACCGTCAATATTTCCCAATGTATTAAGCGTGTTGACTATACTTTATATTATGTTATTATCACCGATAACTTTCCTAGAACATGACACATCAAGCTGTATGTTGGTCTTCTGTCTCGAAGCTTCACCGCACTGCTGGTTGATGGTTCTCGTTCATTGCCGTTCTTTTCTACGGAAGTAACTTTCAAGCTTTGCGCCCCCCCACCCCCAAATCGTCGATACTACAACCGTCCTGTGAAGTTTGGCTGTGTTTACAGTCTTAGACTTCTATATTTACATTGACAGCTACAACAGAATCAGCCTCGACCTCTATATTTACAGTGACAGCTACAACAGAATCAGCCTCGACCTCTATATTTACAGTGACAGCTACAACAGAATCAACCTCGACCTCTATATTTACAGTGACAGCTACAACAGAATCAGCCTCGACCTCTATATTTACAGTGACAGCTACAACAGAATCAACCTCGACCGCTATATTTACAGTGACAGCTACAACAGAATCAGACTCGACCTCTATATTTACAGTGACAGCTACAACAGAATCAGACTCGACCTCTATATTTACAGTGACAGCTACAACAGAATCAGACTCAACCTCTATATTTACAGTGACAGCTACAACAGAATCAACCTCGACCTCTATATTTACAGTGACAGCTACAACAGAATCAGCCTCGACCTCTATATTTACATTGACAGCTACAACAGAATCAGCCACGACCTCTATATTTACATTGACAGCTACAACAGAATCAGCCTCGACCTCTATATTTACAGTGACAGCTACAACAGAATCAGCCTCGACCTCTATATTTACATTGACAGCTACAACAGAATCAGCCTCGACCTCTATATTTACAGTGACAGCTACAACAGAATCAGCCTCGACCTCTATATTTACATTGACAGCTACAACAGAATCAGCCACGACCTCTATATTTACAGTGACAGCTACAACAGAATCAGCCTCGACCTCTATATTTACAGTGACAGCTACAACAGAATCAGACTCAACCTCTATATTTACAGTGACAGCTACAACAGAATCAACCTCGACCTCTATATTTACAGTGACAGCTACAACAGAATCAGCCTCGACCTCTATATTTACATTGACAGCTACAACAGAATCAGCCACGACCTCTATATTTACATTGACAGCTACAACAGAATCAGCCATACATTAGACCTCTGCTCGGACACAATTGTCAACAAAAGCATATTCACACCGTAGATTCCAGGCCGTGCTACGGAGCTTGTGCAAATAGACCAGCATTTTTCTAGGACATGTTCAAGAGAGGTATTGAAGCGGCTATGAATTCATCCGGTGAGCAGTGACGATCATCCTAACAACAACTACTATCTATAAATATACAATTGTAATGTAAAGTGCCCCCATCACGCCAAGTGGCGTATAGGGAATATGGTGACAATTTTACAGACCTTCGGCACATGAATTTTGGGGTAATGTGGTCAGTATTACGCCCGTGCTGCTTTACTTTCCCAGAAAAAATCCGGTACCCATTAAAGGCTGGATCCCTATGCCGTCGATCAGGATTGAACCCGACCTCTTGTCATTTGTAGTCCAGTTCATTAATCACTGAGCTATCGCGGCTCCCACAATATACTGTATACACTTATATATTCTGTAAAATAACTTGCATGAGGCCTTTACTTATTTTACTTTAAAAAAAACTGTGTAGTGTGTGATGATTGTGAGCTGGTGTTTGCGTATTTTCTTTTTGTTTTGTTTTTTTGCCCAAGGGTTCTCAAATAGGTGAGATTGTACTCAAGTTTTCTTGACCAGTACTCGTAAGTGTACTACAAGTAAACATAATTAGAAGCAGAGTTAATTTATATATTTAATTTATATATATATAACTAACATGTGATCACACCTCCACAGCCCTGAGAGCATTACCTTGGATACTGAATTTAGCAATGAAACGGCAGAGCGACAGACGTACAAGTTTCGCTTTGAGAAGACGAGACGCACGGAGATTGAGGTGACCTTCCAGAAAGGTTTCACGTTCGGTGGCAAGGCAAACTTTTCTGTGAAGATCCCTTTAATTGAAACTGGGGTAGACGCTGAGATGCAGTATCAGGTACTGGTTACTTTCATCAAGTCTTCTTACATTTCTTGAGCACTGGAATACCTACAATTACTTATTAGAATAATATAGGGTTAAGGCATAAAAATGCGAAGCTGCAGTAAAGCTGAATATAAGGAAAAATAAAAAAATAAAAAAATGGTATGTAAGAAGCTTTACGTGACAAGTGGACGACACAGACTAAACAACGTTTCGACTCAATAGGCCTTCATCAGGAACAAACAAAAAAAAACACACACAAAACTAATAACGAAACAACCAAAACAAAAACAATCGAAATGTGTTAAAGAAAACAACAAAAATAAATAAAACTATCCTGTAAAATCCAAAATAAAATCGCAACCAAGTGCGGCTGTCGTGAACGTCGAAAATCGTGCAAAAAAGTGCGTAAATGTACACAGAACCAGAGGAGTTAACACAGGGGTCAGGGGTCATTTTTATTTTTCCTTAGAATAATATAGCCATTCTAGTACTGGAATACCTGCAATTACTTACTAGAATAATATAGCTCTTCTAGTACTGGAATACCTACAATTACTTACTAGAATAATATAGCCGTTCTAGTACTGGAATACCTACAATTACTTACTAGAATAATATAGCCGATCTAGTACTGGAATACCTACAATTACTTACTAGAATAATATAGCCGTTCTAGTAATGGAATACCTACAATTACTTACTAGAATAATATAGCTCTTCTAGTACTGGAATACCTACAATTACTTACTAGAATAATATAGCTCTTCTAGTACTGGAATACCTACAATTACTTACTAGAATAATATAGCCGTTCTAGTACTGGAATACCTACAATTACTTACTAGAATAATATAGCCGTTCTAGTACTGGAATACCTACAATTACTTACTAGAATAATATAGCTCTTCTAGTACTGGAATACCTACAATTACATACTAGAATAATATAGCCGTTCTAGTACTGGAATACCTACAATTACTTTAAAAGGAAGTAAAGGTTCCATCCACGCCTTGCTAGTCGTATGGGGAATATGGTGTAAGTGACCATATTTTTCTATGACCACGGCACATTTTTGAGTGATGTGGTCGGTATCACGTCAGGCCGCCTTTACTTCCCAGAAAAATCTCTGGTACCAATTTTTAGAGGCTGGGTGAACCCCGGAGCTTTCTTAGTCCGAAAAAAATCCGCCACTGGTGCGGATTGAACACACAGGACCCTTCTGGTTAGGAAGCGAGCACACTAACCACTCAGCCACCGATGTTTCACATATAATACCTACAATTACTTACTATAGTCCGTTCAGATTCGTTTGCCTAGACATTAATTTATTTTTTCAAAAACTTATTGTTCATTTGCATTGATCTTTTGAAGTTAGGTTTAGAATACTAATGTCGCTATAAAAATATTTTTTTATCAAAGAAATGTGATCCAGTTTCAAAGATGCCTTATTTAACCTATATTTAAAAAAAGTTAATCGATATTATAAACACCGGCGGGATTATGTAGATGCTTACATCTCACAGCTGATTCTTTAACATATAGGCATGACCTTCACGGCTGAATGCGCACCGTCCTAAAATAGTTATGTTTCCACTATAAATTTTTATAAAGAAATGTTACATATGAAATTTCCCGTTTAGCACAAAATGACATTTTAGCCGAAACCGGAAATTATGTGACGTCAAAATCACGAGTCATAAGTCAGAGGCAAATCTCAATATTTACAGAAAGGAGGCGGCACTATCCATATTATCTTCTGCAAGTCTATGTGAGAATGAATATAAAGGCAAAATATTTTACTGAGCATAACATTGCTATAAAGATTTATCAATACTTCTGCAGAGAGCGTAAAAAAAAGGACATCTTTATTGTTCTTTATCAAACACTGAGAAGAGAACAATGCATATTTTAGGTTTGTGTAAACGTTCATTTGATCGAATAGTTAAAGGAAGCGGATATTTATTGCCAACAAATGCAAGAAAGCAAGGAAGGAAAGAAACGTTAGACAGTTTTGATAAGGACCTAGTAAAAAGAGAAATCTGTCGAATGTTTGATATAAACGAAGAAGTGACACTTAGAAAGTTGAAGCTTTGGCTGAAAACTAACAACGACATTGAAATATCAAAAACTTCATTATGGAAAATATTAAGAAGTGCAGGCTTCACCTTTAGAAAGTATGCTGGTGGAAAAAACATTATTTGTGAGAAGCCACATCTAGTAGCTCTTAGAAGCAATTATTTACGTGAAGTGAAGGAAATGCGCGAAAATGATTATGATATTGTTTATTTAGATGAAACTTGGATCAACGCTCATCATACAAATGAAAAGGAATGGCAGTTAGCAGATGGAAGTATTAAAAGATCAGTACCAAGCAGTAAAGGGCAACGTTTGATAGTTGCACATGCAGGTAGCAGACATAATGGGTTGTTGCAGAATGCTCATCTCGTTTTCATTTCAAAATCCATAGACAATAGAGACTACCACTCCGAAATGAATGGGCACATATTTAAAGACTGGATCGAGAAAAGTATCCTTCCAATATTAGATCGACCTTCTTGTCTGATAATGGACAATGCTTCATACCATAACGTAGTTAACGTAGAAGATAGAATCCCAACATCATCAAGTACAAAAGATGCAATCAAAACGTGGCTCATAAAAGAACACATACAAGTTAACGACAGCTACTTGAAACCCGAATTGCTTAGCCTTGTAAAACAGACACAACGTACAAAGATATTTAAAATAGACAAGTTAATTCAAGAACATGGCCATAGATGTTTGAGACTACCTCCATATCATGCACACTTAAATCCTATAGAACTAGTTTGGGCAAAAGTTAAAGGACACGTAGCATATACAAATAAAACTTTCAAATTATGCGATGTTGAGACACTTACAAATCAGGCTCTATCAAATATAAATAAAGACTACTGGGTAAAATGTGAGGATCATGTGTTACGACAAGAAGAGGAATATTGGAAAAAGGATGGTTTGTTGTTTGTTCAGCCGAAAGCAGTAATCGACCTGTTTGACTCGTCTGATTCTGAATGATCATTACTCTGATTAAGTCTACAGATAAATAGTTTGATTTGCAAAATTTCCTAGTTGATTTGTTAAACAGTTTATTGTTCAAGACCACCCAAGCAATCAAAAATGTTATAAGCAAACCAACAACCATTACTTTGAATGGAAGCCTGCTTGAGTCAGTACAGAAGTTCAGCTATCTTGGATCCACTATTACAGCCACACTTTCCTTAGATGAGGAACTAAATGTACGTATTTGAAAGGCAGCGACAACATTTGGGAAACTCACACCAAGAGCATGGAACTATATCAAATTGACTCTACGAACAAAAGTTCTATATATAATTTAAAATTTGTATACTTGCCACCAAGTAAAATTTTATGGACACGCCTATGGGTCATCGTTGCACTAGATTACTGTAAAACATTTTGATTAGGGTCAAAATAATAGTTACATGGGCAAAGATCAAAGGAATTCGCCGCTTTAAGAAAACCGTTATAGCTAGACATCGAGTAACACATATGTTCTCGTGACATGGACATTTTAACACCGTATGCCAAAAATCATGTGAAATCATCAAGAACTTTTTGAATTATAAATCATAACATCTCGGCAAACGAATCTGAACGGACTATAGAATAATTTAGCGGATATGGGGAATTCCCGACTTCGACGAAACTGATTCCCTTGATAGAATATCAAACGATACTAGAATAAAGGGTCATAGTTAGCAGCAGCTATCTCAACTCATAGTTAGCAGCAGATATCTCAACTCATAGTTAGCATCAGCCATCTCAACTCATAGTTCGCAACAGCTATCTCAACTCATAGTTAGCAGCAGATATCTCAACTCATAGTTAGCAGCAGCTATCTCAACTCATAGTTAGCAGCAGCTATCTCAACTCATAGTTAGCAGCAGCTATCTCAACTCATAGTTAGCAGCAGCTATCTCAACTCATAGTTAGCAGCAACTACCACAACTGATAGTTAGCAGCAGCTATCTCAACTCATAGTTAGCAACAGCTACCACAACTCATAGTTAGCAGCAGCAGCTATCTCAACTCATAGTTAGCAGCAGCTATCTCAACTCATAGTTAGCAGCAACTACCACAACTCATAGTTAGCAGCAGATATCTCAACTCATAGTTAGCAGCAGCTACCACAACTCATAGTTAGCAGCAGCAGCTATCTCAACTCATAGTTAGCAGCAACTACCACAACTCATAGTTAGCAGCAGCTACCATCACTCATAGTTAGCAGCAGCAGCTATCTCAACTCATAGTTAGCAGCAGCAACTACCACAACTCATAGTTAGCAGCAGCAGCTATCTCAACTCATAGTCAGCAGCAGCAACTACCACAACTCATAGTTAGCAGCAGCTACCACAATTCATAGTTAGCAGCATCAGCTATCTCAACTCATAGTTAGCAGCAACTACCACAACTCATAGTTAGCAGCAGCTACCACAAATCATAGTTAGCAGCAGCTAGCACAACTCATAGTTAGCAGCAGCTACCACAACTCATAGTTAGCAGCAGCTACCACAACTCATAGTTAGCAGCAGCAGCTATCTCAACTCATAGTTAGCAGCAACTACCACAACTCATAGTTAGCAGCAGCTATCTCAACTCATAGTTAGCAGCAGCTACCTCAACTCATAGTTAGCAGCAGCAGCTATCTCAACTCATAGTTAGCAGCAGCTATCTCAACTCATAGTTAGCAGCAGCTACCTCAACTCATAGTTAACAGCAGCAGCTATCTCAACTCATAGTTAGCAGCAGCTATCTCAACTCATAGTTAGCAGCAACTACCACAACTCATTGTTAGCAGCAACTGCCACAACTCATAGTTAGCAGCAACTACCACAACTCATAGTTAGCAGCAACTACCACAACTCATAGTTAGCAGCAACTTCCACAACTCATAGTTAGCAGCAACTACTACAACTCATAGTTAGCAGCAACTACCACAACTCATAGTTAGCAGCAACTTCCACAACTCATAGTTAGCAGCAACTACCACAACTCATATTCAGCAGCAACTACCACAACTCATAATTAGCAACAACTATCTGAACTCACTCTACATCTTCTTTGGCGTTCACCTGTTAAGTGGGCATTGATGTGTTGTTTCACTACTCTACAATAATATCTGCGTCTTTCGTCCCGACATATCCGTCGTCACCATGGCATTCACCTGTAACTTATAAAAGACAAATGAACCTCTAAACATGTGGTTATAAAGAGGATGTCGTGAGCAAGTTTAACAACCTTGGGACATTACCAATCATCTCTCGCTGGATGTGCTGCTGTGCGAAAGGAAAGATATACCCTCAACAATGTTATATAGACCAGTGTAACAATGTTATATAGACCAGTGTAACAATGTTATATAGACCAGTGTAACAATGTTATATAGACCAGTGTAACAATGTTATACAGACCAGTGTAACAATGTTATACAGACCAGTGTAACAATGTTATACAGACCAGTGTAACAATGTTATATAGACCAGTGTAACAATGTTATATAGACCAGTGTAACAATGTTATATAGACCAGTGTAACAATGTTATATAGACCAGTGTAACAATGTTATACAGACCAGTGTAACAATGTTATATAGACCAGTGGATTTTTTCCCAGAAAAAATTGCGGGGTGGGGTATTTTTCTATTGGGTGGGGGGAGAAAGAGGGGAGGGGAAGAGACGAGACATTTAAAGGAAATAATCGATGTCACTTACACCTGTAGTTTCTGTCCTTTTGTTTACGTCCTCATGACTGATTCATCTTTGTTTCTTAATGAGAAAGAGCTCCAGATGTTTGCATAAGAATTCTTCACTTGGAATCTCTTCTTCTTCAATAGAAATCCTCATGCAGTGATCCAGTGATCTCCTAGCTGGTTTCTTAGTGGAGTCATTAGTCTATTCATAGCACTAAAGGACTTCTCAACAGTGGCTGTTGATATTGGTACAATCAATATGTGTACACTAGTATTTTTCAGTTCATCATAAGCAACTGAAGATTGAAGAATATAGTTTAATGTTGATACATTGTCGTTCACATTTAAGGCCAAATATTTAAAAGACTTTAGATCTGCTTGTAAATGATCTTGATCTACGTCATGCAGATACTGACACAGAGTGTCTGACTCTTTTATTTGCTGAATTTGATGAAATGATTAAAACGATGAATATACTGAAACTAATTCCAAGGCTTGCTAAACCTTTTGTCCATTTCAGATATGACAGTGAATCTGTAAATATAGCAAATGTCTGCAAACATGTTTTGTCATCAGAGACATCTGTTTTTATTGTTCGGATGTGTCACACCTTATCTTTCTATTCTGTGTATGTTGCAATAAAAACATGTTCGTGTTTTTCTGCTTTCTGTACATCCACAGATATTGATTTTAAGTTTAAAGATGTGCTTGCAATTAGCTTTGGTAGAATTACCAACTTGCATTCCTGCTTTATGCAAGCATTTGCTTAGAAACAGCTCCCAGTAAAAGGTCAAGGTAAAGTACGAGACTTGAACCGACGTCTTAGCACGCGAGTTTCCACCCATATGTGCTCGGTGGCCTATCCAGAAATTTTCCGAGATTTCTGTATAGTGTCGCCTCAAGCATCGAAACGCAGATGCGAGGCGACATTCCTCACCTTCCCAGAGTAATACCCTGGTACCCATTTCTGCCAACGGCTGGGTTGACCGTGGGGGTATTTTTTTTTTCCAACCACGAGTACAATTCACACTTCTCCCAGCGGGAATCGAACACGGGTTGTCCGAACGTCGGTAGTCTAGTCGGGTGATTTTCCCAACTAGGCTACTGATGCCCCGTATCCCAGTATCTCCACCAACAAAGTATTAACATGAAAGTATATTTTTTTTTCCATTGAAAGAAGCAATTCTCCAACCAAGGAAGCTAGATTTGCCCCATCCTTATGTAAATGTTCATAAGTCATCATGATTGACCAATAACATTTCTTAATGATGTGAATGGTGTTATAATGACTGAGTCAGTGCACATCTGAAGCTCCTGGAATTCTCATCCTAGGATCTTCTAACGTTTTGTGAATGTCACGGAGAACTGTTTCTCGTTTTGTAGATTGATGGAACAGTTAGGAGAACTGATCTCTTGCACTTGTCACTGCCGATTCTAATACACGAGGCTTACAATGTGTGTAGGGAACAATCCTTCCTGGTTTATCTGACACTCTTGTGTGAACCCCAGAGATGCTGCCTGAAAAGTTAGAACATCCATCAAGTCCACAATCAATAAAATTACCAAACAACATACGTCATTGATATATGTCACTTTCAGTGCAGTTTGTTGCAGTTTTAGCTGTGATATGTTGAAGTGGAATTATGCACAAATGCATCTCGATCTTTAACAAACCACTTGTATTTATCTGTCCAAGAACCGATTAAATTATACACAGACTTAAAGCTGGCTCATCACAAAGTATGTCCAGGGCAGTTGGTATGGGCACTGGATCTTGAGAAAATGTTGTAGTAATTGTCTGAATGAGAGGACTGCCAGAATCTTCGATGACTTTTTTCACAGAAATTACATTCAAGGGCACTGTCAACATTGCAGGTATCAGGCTTCAACTTTTCCTGGAAGTTGTCAAATATGACAAAAAGTGCGCTTACATAGCCTGGTATTTTAATTCTCAATTATTAGTTTTCTAATCAAACTATACAAGAACCTCAAGAAAGGAAACTGTCTTGGTTCAAAAGTATATCTAAGGCCCTACATACAAAATTGGGAGCCGCGATAGCTCAGTGGTTAGTGAAATGGACTACAAAGGACAAGGGGTAGGGTTCGATCCCAACCGACGGCTTCCGGGTTCACCCAGCCTTTAATGGGTTCCGCATTTTTTTCTGGGAAAGTGAAGCGGCACGGGCGTAATACCGACCACATTACCCCAAAAATCATGTGCCGAAGGTCTGTAAAATTTGTGGTCACTAACACCATATTTCCACTTGGCGTGACGGGGGTACTTTACTTTTACCTTTTTTTACATACAAAATTCGTATGTGTTGGCAAACCAAACTCAGCTATTTGTTTGTCACAACTTTGATTTAATAACAGGTTATATATATATATATGGCCTTTGGCGTCTTGACAGACGGTTGGTAGCAAGCAATCTTGATAAGTCAGTAGTTTGGTAAAGAATTAGCGCCTCATACTGGGTGTTGCTTTACTGAACAGCTTTTCTTGTGGCTGAATCTGCATATATTGTATAGACAGATCTGTCCGCAGAATGAACAAGCTGAATTCGTGGTACCAGGCTTCGTCTCATTTCCGCTGCTTCTTTTGTCTTCCCTATTTGATATCCTTGCACCTCAGTGCAAAATAAAGACAAGTGGAACAATATTAAAACAGGTAAATGAATTTAAATATTTGGGAACTTTGTTAACCTCAGACGGAAGATGTACAAAAGAGGTGAGATGTAGAATGGCTCAGGCAAAAGCAGCCTTCCAAAAAATGAGGAAGATACTATGCAATCCATTTTTGACAATAGAAACAAGAAAAAGAGTTCTTAAATGTTATGTAGAGCCAGTCGTGACATATGGATGCGAATCATGTACAATAGGACAACAGACAAGAAAATCACTGGAGTCTGTAGAAATGTGTTTTTACAGAAGAATGTTGAGAGTACGATGGACAGCTAAGAAGAGTAATGAAAAAGTTCTGAGAGTGGTCAAAGCAAAAAGAGAGCTAATACCTAATATTTGGAAGAGACAATGATCATTTTTTGGCCATGTAATCAGAAGAGAACAACTGGAATATATTGTAACAACTGGAAAAATTGAGGGGCGAAGAGATAGAGGGAAGCAGAGAGAAAAAATACCAGACAGCTTAAGAGAATGGCTTGGCATAAGGTCAACAACAGAAATGATAAATAGCTGCCGAGATCGAAAGTTGTGGAGAGACATGATCACCTACACCAGTAGGCCTGGTACTTGATGATGATTTGATATCAGCACTGCCTCGAAAGTTGCTGTTTATTTTATTTTTGTTTTCCATGTTCTATGATCTGCAGCCAGATTGACCCAGTTTCTTTCATTGATAGAAAATTCACTCAAAGAAGCCCTGCAAACATCCTTATTTCTCAGCACTGGTCTGCCCATTGATCTCTTTCCGTCCTTAAGTTCGGGAAACAATATTTGTTTGCGAATAAAATTGTTTGCCATTCTTTTTACATGGCCCAGCCACCTTAGTCTACGACTCCTAAGTGTTGCCATGATGGATGGAAGTTTGACTCGTAAGACATTAGAGTTAGTTACTTTGCCCTATCATATATATATATATATAGGGGAACCGCGATAGCACAGTTGTTAGTGAACGGGACTACAAAGGACAAGAGGTAGTGTTTGATCCCAACCGACGGCTTCCGGGTTCATCCAGCCTTTAATGGGTACCGGATTTTTTTCTGGGAGTAAAGCGACACGGGCGTAATACCGACCACATTACCCCAAAAATCATATGCCGAAGGTCTGTAAAATGGTGTGTCACTAACACCATATTCCCTATACGCCACTTGGCGTGACGGGGGTACTTTACTACTTTTTATATACACAAAGAGCAGTTAAAAGTAAATTATGTGGCAGATCTATGTACCAGCACAGTAGACGTTTCAGAACTTATGGACTGGCCCTATACCTGTCGACTTAAAACTGAAACTAATCTAAAGATTCACAAGTTTGAATCACCGATTACACACTATAATTTATTCATAGAAAAAGCTACACATTCAGTGTCGGAGCCCTGATTTGAAAATCTCATTTCTCTATTTTTCGTTACTAAAAACTTCCTATAATGTTCATTTATTTCCATGTTCATTGTTATATTTGTCATAACTTTGCAGCCTGTTGCTTACAACAAGAAATAGTGTATTTAGAGTTGGTATTAGCCCACCACCCCTATTCCAATGGGCGATAATCTGGCACTAAAAGGTGTCAGAGAATCCAGACGTACCTTGCTGTAGGCTGACGATATGTCATTGAGACACAAGCGAGAAACTGCGATTGCAAACACGGAACGGGCAGACAAAATGTGTATAATTACATACACATATTAAGCTTATCAATAGATAAGATTCAGTGATAGAAAGCATTGACAATCTTAGAAAGACATATAGGGGGACTGCATGACACCACGGTCGCACCATGAAGATTTCTCCAATATGGAGTGATATTATGCAGCATGTTTCGATCTTTCAAGGCCTTCACTTTTCACAATCCATGACTTTGATATAACCTATGATTATATACATTAATGGTATTGACGATGTTGATAGACTATCGACTATCATAGGTCATGTTGTTTGCGTTCGCCAGCTTTATATCTCTAGCGAAGTCCATAGGGACTGAATGTTGCGTGAACATCACGTTTTCTTGTTTCTCCCACTGGCAGCCGTGTGCTCAGGTGTCCCCCGCCGCACAAGCAGATATTCTCCGACTTCAGAGGTACTTTCATATTTTATTGTCGAGAGTTGTCACGTTTTGGTTGAGATTTTTCTGATTAATTGTGCCCAGGCAGCGACAAATTTTTGGCCTACTCTTTTATATTTCCAACCCGCCAACGGTTCTTTAACGTGCGCACAGTGTACAAGATATCTCCTGTTTTTCGAGAAAGCAAGACATCGGATCTCACTTCCCAGAGACTAGGGGACAGTAAAGCATGAATTTTATTTTATTTTTTTTATTTTCCATCGGTTGGAATTAAACTCGGTACTTTCTTGTCTGGGTTTATCACACTTTCTTTCTTTCTTTCTTTCTTTCTTTCTTTCTTTCTTTGTTATCACACACTACTTGATCTGTTGTCGCTTGATGTATTCAATAGCTGGCTTCGTCCTAGTCTTTTTCGCAACTCTTCATTTCTGATCTTATCTCTCAGTCTGTTTTCTGCCATGCGTCTGCCACACTTTATGTGGTGGTGTTTTTTTTTTAAATAATAGCTCTTGAATCTTAGCTCCATGTCTGGCGCTGGCAGCTCAACGTTGGGATAAAGATAATCTTATAAATTGCTCGTTTCACTTATAACGTTACTTCTTTGTTGGATTGTAGTGGTGAGATCTGTCCAATAACTTGACAATCCTGTACATCTTGCCTTTATGTTGTTTACATGATGTTATATGTCAGGTGTTGCCTAAGTATTTGAATTCCTTCACTTGTTTTAGGATATTGATATCTGTCGTTATGTTGGTGTCTTGTGTTTCTTTTGATATGGTCATTAATTCTGCCCTGTTTATGTTGATTTCCATATTATGTTGTTTCCCGGCTCTATTAAAGTTTGTCTATCTGTTCTTGCATGTCTTCTATTTTCGTGTCTATCAATGTATGGTTTTTTGCGAAAAGGAGCTCGTTGAAGTCGTCCTGTTCAGATAGATTTGCCAGTTTGCAGATGTAGTCCATGTATGTGATGATAGCAGGAGGGATAGTATGCATCCTTGTTTGACTCCTGTTTTAACTATGAATGGTCTGTATCGCCTGCTGCTGTTCTTACATTGCTGGTGCTATTGCCATATAAGCTTCTGCACAAGTTGATCAAATGTTGGTTATCACCGTAAGTTGTATGTCCCTCAGTTGTCACCGTAAGTTGTATGTCCCTCAGTTATCACTGTAAGTTGTATGTCCCTCAGTTATCACCGTAAGTTGTATGTCCCTCAGTTATCACTTTAAGTTGTATGTCCCTCAGTTGTCACCGTAAGTTGTATGTCCCTCAGTTATCACTTTAAGTTGTATGTCCCTCAGTTATCACCGTAAGTTGTATGTCCCTCAGTTATCACTTTAAGTTGTATGTCCCTCAGTTGTCACCGTAAGTTGTATGTCCCTCAGTTGTCACCGTAAGTTGTATGTCCCTCAGTTGTCACCGTAAGTTGTATGTCCCTCAGTTATCACTTTAAGTTGTATGTCCCTCAGTTATCACCGTAAGTTGTATGTCCCTCAGTTATCACTTTAAGTTGTATGTCCCTCAGTTGTCACCGTAAGTTGTATGTCCCTCAGTTGTCACCGTAAGTTGTATGTCCCTCAGTTGTCACCGTAAGTTGTATGTCCCTCAGTTATCACTTTAAGTTGTATGTCCCTCAGTTATCACCGTAAGTTGTATGTCCCTCAGTTATCACCGTAAGTTGTATGTCCCTCAGTTGTTCTCTTTGTAATCGATCGAAAGCTTTCTCTTTGTCTATGAATGTTATGTATAGTCTTTGACTGTATTCCATTGCTTTTTTTAAAATGTTAGTTGATTCAAAGGAAATAGACTATCATTACAGCTCTCTTCCCTCTAAAACCCAGTTGTGTGTCGCTTATTTGAGGTTCTGAAACTGGTCTTAACCTTTTTTCTTATTTTGGCCTACAATTTACCTGTTGGGGAGTCTGTACTGGCTGAAATCTCTCTAACTGCCTTTCCTTTTTCATTTTGAAATTATAATGGCTTGTTTCCAGTCTTCTGGCGCTTCCTGTTGTTGCCAAGCTATAGTGAACATTCTTGTTAACCATTCTACTCCTGTCATTCCCGCTGCTATAATTATCTCTAGTGGTAGGTTGTTAATTTCTGGGGCTTTGAATCTTGATGATTGTTTATGGCTTCTGTGATTTTGGCACCTAGGATGGTTGGTTCTAGATCTTGACGTTTACTTTTCTGGGTGTCTGTGGATTTGGTTGTCGTGTTTAGGAGAGTCTTCAAATATTCGCTCCACCTCAGAAATAATTTTTGTTATGTATTAGGCTGTCGTTTATAAGTTCCGTGGGGTCGTAACTTTCATTGCTTGTTTTCATTCTTCTTCTTCTACATTTTAAGCTCCTAGTGGAACATAGGTCTTCAACAAACACTTTCCAAGTCGTTCTGTTTTTTTGCCATTAGACAGAGAGCCCTTCTCTTTCCTGGATGGCGGATTAACTTTCTCTCTCTTTGACTTGTCCATGTTTGTGAAGTTTTTTCGACCTATTATTTTTTTACAGTATGGGATAGCCAGTCCCATGCACAACCCTCCTTTCTCGCCTCTTACGAACATGCCTGGTAGGGTACAGCGCCACTATTCTTTACTCCCCTTTCGGGCCCCGGTAGCGCACGGGCGATTGTTATCATAGCTTTAACAATTTTGTGGAAATTATTACTGGCTGTCACCGTTTACTGGCTGTCACCGGTTACTGCATGTCACCGCTAATCTTCTGGTCAAAGTCTGTCTAGATTTTTTTGTGTGTTTGTTTGATTAATAAATTCACTTTTCTAACTTTAACATGTTTATCGTAGTTTTCTTTGCTCGTTGTTGACTTTTCACACGCGGTGCCTAGAACGTGTACAAGGGATCTAATGGAGAAGTGACAAATAATAAAGTACTGGCTCGTGCTGTGGTGTCAAGGACGTTGACTATTCTCCCCAACAACGTGCTCTAAGATGGGTGTCAAGGACGTTGACTATTCCCCCCAACAACGTGCTCTAAGATGGGTGTCAAGGACGTTGACTTTTCCCCCCAACAACGTGCTCTAAGATGGGTGTCAAGGACGTTGACTATTCCCCCCAACAACGTGCTCTAAGATGGGTGTCAAGGACGTTGACTACCCCCCAACAACGTGCTCTAAGATGGGTGTCAAGGACGTTGACTACCCCCCAACAACGTGCTCTAAGATGGGTGTCAAGGACGTTGACTACCCCCCAACAACGTGCTCTAAGATGGGTGTCAAGGACGTTGACTTTTCCCCCCAACAACGTGCTTTAAGATGGGTGTCAAGGACGTTGACTACCCCCCCAACAACGTGCTCTAAGATGGGTGTCAAGGACGTTGACTTCCCCCCCCCCCCCAACAACGAGCTCTAAGATGGGTGTCAAGGACGTTGACTACCCCCCAACAACGTGCTCTAGGATGGGTGTCAAGGACGTTGACTACCCCCCAACAACGTGCTCTAAGATGGGTGTCAAGGACGTTACTTTTCCCCCCAACAACGTGCTCTAAGATGGGTGTCAAGGACGTTGACTATTCCCCCCCAACAACGTGCTCTAAGATGGGTGTCAAGGACGTTGACTTTTCCCCCCAACAACGTGCTCTAAGATGGGTGTCAAGGACGTTGACTACCCCCCCCCCCCCCAACAACGTGCTCTAAGATGGGTGTCAAGGACGTTGACTACCCCCCCAACAACGTGCTCTAAGATGGGTGTCAAGGACGTTGACTACCCCCCAACAACGTGCTCTAAGATGGGTGTCAAGGACGTTGACTTTTCCCCCAACAACGTGCTCTAAGATGGGTGTCAAGGACGTTGACTATTCCCCCCAACAACGTGCTCTAAGATGGGTGTCAAGGACGTTGACTACCCCCCCCCCAACAACGTGCTCTAAGATGGGTGTCAAGGACGTTGACTACCCCCCAACAACGTGCTCTAAGATGGGTGTCAAGGACGTTGACTATTCCCCCCAACAACGTGCTCTAAGATGGGTGTCAAGGACGTTGACTACCCCCCAACAACGTGCTCTAAGATGGGTGTCAAGGACTTTGACTATTCCCCCCCAACAACGTGCTCTAAGATGGGTGTCAAGGACGTTGACTTTTCCCCCCAACAACGTGCTCTAAGATGGGTGTCAAGGACGTTGACTACCCCCCCCCCCCCCCCCAACAACGTGCTCTAAGATGGGTGTCAAGGACGTTGACTACCCCCCCCCCCCCAACAACGTGCTCTAAGATGGGTGTCAAGGACGTTGACTACCCCCCAACAACGTGCTCTAAGATGGGTGTCAAGGACGTTGACTACCCCCCAACAACGTGCTCTAAGATGGGTGTCAAGGACGTTGACTACCCCCCCCCCAACAACGTTCTCTAATATGGGTGTCAAGGACGTCGACTTTTCCCCCCCAACAACGTGCTCTAAGATGGGTGTCAAGGACGTTGACTACCCCCCAACAACGTGCTCTAAGATGGGTGTCAAGGACGTTGACTATTCCCCCAACAGCATGCTCAAAGATGGGTGTACTACCTGTGTCGAATGCAGGATGTACGAATCCTTAGACATCCTAAAATGGCGAGATAGCTTCCGGCAAATGAGCATGAAAACACAGTTTTGGAGAAAACAGCGTTTTCCGGCTGATATAATTGAGATTTACTTTACTCGCTTTACTTTACTGAAACTTCCAATAAAAACAGCCAAAAGCTCTCCTTCAAGTTTATGTCCGACAATGCTCAAAGAAGAAGAGAAATAAGACGAAGAGGTAATGGTGAAGGAACAGCAAAAATAATAGCATGGCAAAAGCAGATGTGTTTAACAAGTGAATTACTGGAAATAGCATGAGAAAGCAAAAGACATGTTTAACAAGTGAACTGCTAGAAATATCAGTATGAGCATTCCTCGTTTGTTATTGAAAAGGTCTGAGTTACATTGACGCTGTGCCAACATTAATGAGATCGGTCATGTCAACATTGTAACTGATCAACACTAATGAGATTGTTGTTCTCTTTATACCTCAATCCCTCACGGCTTAACTACCTGTTCATTCTTTCTTCATTTTTTCTCGACCAAAGAAAACATCCATCATTCGATACTTCCACTCTCTTCCACCTCACCGAACTTGTTCTAAACTTTATTACTTTTTTAATTCAATGGTCAGTTCTATGAGCAGGTCGTAGAGTAGCTATTGGAACCAAGATAGTTACGCTTTCCTGTTCATGGGTTACCTTTGAACATCAAATTCTGAACCTGTACCGTGGTCACCTTTCCCTTAAATACGTTCAGTACATCGATGACGGCTTTGGACTAACTGACTTGCTGGAATATTACATGCCCAGTTTCATCAACTACATTGGCACCTTTCATAAATCCATCAAGATTACATCAAATATCTCTACATCATCCTTCACCTTTCTTGATCTGACTGCTCCCTGGGTACCTCCAGCCTCCACACTTCCGTCTTCTATAAACCTACAGGCGCCAAACGTTATCTTATCTACACCCCGTCTTATCCATCTCACTGCAAATATTATATTCAGTTTTCTCAGTTGTTGTGTTCGTCATATCTGCCAGGATAATCCAGATTTTCTCCAGTCCAATCTGATGTTAAGTTTCTTTAGGCATCGTCTCTATCCGGAATCGGTTCTCCAATCTGCCTTTCAACGAGCTCTTGGTATTTCTCGTCCGGTGGTACTCATCCCATCCACCCACCGCTTATCCGATAGGACTATATTCACCCTCACTTACCGCTCTCACAACTTAGTTGCGGTGAGGATCCTTGACCGGTATCGCTCCATTCTCCACTCGGATCCTACCAGCCGCCTACTTTTCAGTGATCTTCCTTTGGTCGATTTTGAAACTTGACAGGAGTCTGAGAGAACATTCTTGTCATGAGCCGCCTCCCTCGCTCAACCACATACACCTAGGCAGCAATTGTAACCATGTAAATGTACCGATTCCGTTATGTTCCCCGATGGGAGATTTGAGATCAATGAGGGGTATACATGCCTGTCACGGAATATTTACTCCATAATATGTCAGCATTGCCAGGTGACTCGTATAGGTGAATCTGACTGACGATTCCATAATATGTCAACATTGCCAGGTGACTTATATAGGTGAGTCTGGAGGGACGTCTGGGTGAGATTTTGCTAGCATCTTCGTGATCTTGAGCAGAAGACCAGCAGACCGGTGTCGTCCCATTTCAATTCTCCTGGCCATAGTGATAAACCCGACATATAAGTCTCATGTCACTTCAGCAACCATAGTTGATTTGCCCTCGAGAATCGTCTCACAGTCCAGTTGGATTCGCTGTCCCCCCAATGCATGAACATATCGCTCGCATACACATAGGATACCTGTTACACATTTCTTACCCTCAAGCGCACTCGTACATATATATGTGTATATAATTGTCTGCATGTGTAAAAGCGGACAGGTACGCATGTGTTTCGTACACATCTTTTTTTCGGTGTGCACACCCATGGCTGCAGATATACACAGATTTATATGTTCACTTTTTCCACGTAGATTTACTTATTGGGAATCAACTCATAGAAACGTTTCTAGTAATAGTAAAGGCTGGGATCTTGTACCCACCTCCACATATTTTAGAACTCTTCCCTTCTTACTGTTTTTCACACCTTGGTCCCGCCCTGTTGGCCGGACAAACAAATTTCAACGAATCAATTCAGAGGAAGAGGCATGTTTACAGCACTCAGAAAAAATGACAAATAATCAACAACAGAAAAAAAATATGGACCAAAGCAGGATCGAACCCGTACTCAGTGGCACAGCGCCTTGCCACGAAAAGCCAAACGCTAGGGAACACTGCCACGTAGCTAACTAAAAAAATAGCTATCGTAACAATGTCTTTTCGCGCAGGTGTTCTCATGACTATAGCATAAGGCTGCGATCACAGCTCGGAAATACATAGTGTATCTGTATTTTTCCTATTAAGACAAGTATCTCCCAGATAGGGTAGGACTGAATACTTGCGTTGCAGACAAACATTTAGGACGAAACAGCACGAATAGTAGTTTCCAGTGGTTTAGACTGGAGACAAATAATAATAGATGAATATTATCATGGAGGGAAACTTCCGAGGCGATAATCAGCGAATCAATTCAGAGGAAGTGGTATGTTTACAGCACTCGGAAAAAATGACAAATAATCAACAACAGAAAAAAATATGGACCAAAGCAGGATCGAACCCGTACTCAGTGGCACAGCGAATCAAACCAAAAGCTAGGGAACACGTTAGTTAGCCGAGTTGGCGGTGTTCCCTAACGTTTGGCTTTTCGTGGCAAGGCCTGTGATTATTGAGTAGTTTCAAATGGTGCCCTGTTGTATGCACACTCGAGATCTATAGCAGCAGCACATGTCTCCTCTCGTCTGTGGAAGCATTCGAAGACGTCATAAGCAAAGACTGCCTCATTGAGCCATGTCTCTTTGTTATATCTACAACCTCCGAGTGTGGGTGGGAACGCGCGTTTCTGTTCAAGGTGACAGGTGAGGACACGGGCAACTATTTTCTCCAGCAACTTGCCCGCAGTTTTCTGCATTGTGATGATTCTGTAGGCATTGATCTGAGAATGGTCCTTGTTTGGCTTCGGTAGCGGTAGTAAGTAGCTGTGCAGCCACTCCTCCTTAATCTGGCCACTCCGAATGCTGGCATTAAACTCATTGGCTCTGATTCAATTCATGCTCTGATGAAGGCGCCAGAATGTGACTAGCGATTTTTCTGAGCACACTTTTTTACAGAAGTATCCCATTTGGCATCCTTAGCCTGCTTAGCACATAGTTTAAAGTGCATCATTTTTTGATCGACCTCTACTTTCAGACGCTTCAAGAGCTCAGGTTGTGTTCTTCCATTCTTTCTAAGCTTTCTGCCATGTCTTGGCCATTTGTCTCTTGCTCCACCAAGCTTCCTCGACTTCTACGTTCCACCAGGGTGGCTGCGTCCATCTCTCCTGTCTCCTACGAGGGACGCTCTGTTTCCTATGTCTGATTTTGCTAATGACGTCCTGGTCTGTTTTCTCGTAGTGGAATGTGTGGAGTTTTCTTTTCTGGCTTCTATTTCTGCTTTTCTCAATTAGGAGGACACATGGATAGTGATCACTTCCGTGGAACCCCAGTGCACTCCACCTACAAACCGGTGCGAAGGTGGAAGACACCAGTGCCAGGTCTATGACACTAACAGAGTCCCCTGTTCGAGTGGCCATTCTTGTTGCCCTTCCATCATTCAAGCACACTAAATCGACGGACACTAGTGCGTTCTCTAGGTCTTCTCCCTGCTTGTTGGTTATGACGTTACCCCACTGGTTTCCTCTAACATTAAAGTCTCCGCAGAAAATGACGTTCTCTTCATCGAACTTGAAGAGATTCTGCCATTGTTGTGTGTTCACCTTCCCATTACAGGCATACACATTTACAATTACAAAATGAACTGGGGTCTGCACCCTAACCGCATGTACCTGCAATTCTGCATTGTTCCACACAGACATATCAACCATAGCTGCCACCATATTGTTGCGCACACGGATGGCCTGCCCAAGGTGTCGCCTATTGTAGAAACAATGAAATCCAGGAGTACTTACTGTCCTGTCACGGAGAAGAGTTTCTTGCAAAACCATTATACTGGCGCCGCACAGTAGCATATCAAGAATGGGCCGTCGTTGATTTATGGACCCACAGTTCCAATATGTAACTCGCACATACTTTAGGCCTAGCCTCTTACACTTCGACAGTTTAATGCCACCTCTCTTACCTTGTCGTGTTTTCCTTCTTCGATGATGTCGTTTGGGCTGCATCTGAATACTTACCGTCGTCATAGATGATTTTGTCGCTGAACGTCGATGCTGTGGATGGTCTAGACTCACGTGCACTTACTCAGTCGCACGGTCCAGAACCCGTTTCCACGTTATAAACTGGCCAACTCCAGTAAATAGCTCTGCAGCACGCGGATACACTGTGAGCCTTTTACAAATTAAACGAATTGCGCGTCCTTGACGACAGACCGGCGAAAACAAACCGCCATTTTTTGACGCGTTCAATAGCGCAATCAACAACAAGGATGGGTATACGTGATTAAATAAGGAAATTGTAATAAAAAGCAATGAGTCAAAAGAAGCAACGTGATTTACATCAAATAGAAAGCGCGTACAATCACATGATCCCTTCAAATATCAATAAAAACAAACAAATGAACAGAAAAGTTCACTGGAAATCAGCACTTAATCTGTGAGTCCTCTGAAGAAGCCAGCGAACAGGACGCCATATTCCCCGGAAGTTTGGTCGTGGTTGAGTTAAGTCAGTCATTTCTTGATGGTGAGCAAGGGCTCGTCATTTGGTATTAAGTTGCATTTCAAACTGATTGGTTACCAGATTATTATGAGGCTGTGTGAATTGGCCACGGACTGACTATCGTTGTCAAAGTGATTCTGTTGAAGTCTTTTCTTGAGGGTGAGCAAGGCGCTCACTAATGTTGCGGCTTTGGTGAAGTTCTGATTAAGTGACCAATCTTTGTGTATGTGTGAGTCACGAAGGTTGACAGTGGGGCAGTATCATTCTGGGATTGACATTGAAATCCTGACTTTTGAACTGTGTATGATTCCTGGAGTGCGAGAGAAAGGTCAAGTTGTTAGTGAATTGTTATGAACAAGAGTTTTTATTGAGAAAATCGGAGCGAGCGAAGGGCTTGCTGAGAATGCTGTCATAGTGCCTGAAACTGAACCTTTGTATTAATGTTTATGTGTGAGCCAGTGTTGACTTGTGGATGTACTATGATGAATAGGCCAGTCCGTCTGTTTAATTGGAGCGAGCGAAAGAGCTTATATATGTTAAATCTGTGATTGTACAAAGTGAACATTGCCAAAGTAGTGAGTGTGTAAGGTGGTCGTCATTTGTGTCTGCTCGAGTAGTCGAGGGGACATGTTTTACGCAGAAATAAAAGCGAGGCCTATTTTATGAACATATTGTCTTGTTACTTGGATTGAGTCAGTGTGATGATCAACTCGGGTGTGGCAATGAACGAACAACGGTTAGCGGAGCTGACGACATGTTGGAGGTCTGCATGAACTACCGTTAAGATACAGAGCGAAGTACTACCAGAAGGGGGATGCTAAGGCAGGTCGGCCGTAGTGTCCAGAAACAGTCCTAAGGCAGACCGGCCGTAGTGTCCAGAACCAGTCCTAAGCAGCGGGTTCGGTGGTGATCCGGAAAGCCAGGATTGCAGAAATTGACGCTAATCATAAAGTGGGCGTTAGCTATGTGGATGCCAACAGACACTCAACACATCAACTAAACAACACACGACACGTAAAGCTGTTACCATACCACTTTTTCCTTTTTTATTTTCATTATTATCATCAACTTTACAGCAGCTTTGCATGTCAATGCATCTTGATAACTTTACCCATTTAATACCGAGATGGGTTCTTTCAACGTGTGTAATGGACCAACACTAAATAGACTGGTTCTGCCAATGTGTTATTATTATTGTTATTGGCTACGGAAGGCCTCGGTCTCACAGCAAACGAATTAAAATCCATAATTGCTCAACCGCCCGTGCCAGTGGAATCATCCGAATTACTAACTCATCTCCCAAACAAAGAAAGGTAACTGTAGTCCCCATCGTAGCAGTCTCAGCACACGCCAAAAGACATAAGGCGAAACCGCGCAGAAAGTGAACACAGCCAACTGTTCTCCGTCATACGATATCATCATTCATCGTAAACAAGCGGGATATCGAAGCAAAAATTAACCAACACTAAATAGATTGGTTCTACCAACGTGTGTAATGGACCAACACTAAATAGATTGGTTCTGCCAATGTGTATAATTAACCAACACTATATAGACTGGTTCTGCCAATGTGTATAATTAACCAACACTATATAGACTGGTTCTGCCAATGTGTATAATTAACCAACACTATATAGACTGGTTCTGCCAATGTGTATAATTAACCAACACTATATAGACTGGTTCTGCCAATGTGTATAATTAACCAACACTATATAGACTGGTTCTGCCAATGTGTATAATTAACCAACACTATATAGACTGGTTCTGCCAATGTGTATAATTAACCAACACTAAATTAAAAATGTTTTGTTTCAGGTGACCAAGAGCGAAGGACAGAGGTTTGAAGAATCCTTGTTGATGGAAGCGACAAGCGACATCACCGTTGGGCCAAACAGTCGATACACAGCAAACGTTCAGCTGGACGAGAAAGCCTTACACAGCCATTTTACAATCACCACGCGCATGTCCATGCCACAGGGTCGTGCTCCAGTTTATATCAAACGGAAATCTGATGGCAGAAAGATTTTTGTTTACAATGCCAACAACCTTGTAGATATTTTTAATGATGTTGTTCCGTGCGCGCAGATTGTCAAAGATGGTGGCGCTATTGTGTACGACAAGATTGATTTTGTGATTGAGGGAATTGTGAAAGGTGTGCTTGCGTGCAACCATAGGATCATGTTGTCAAGTGACGAATCAGAAGATCAGAAAAAGGAGGCCAAGGTTAAATACATGAAAGCTATTTCTGAGTGAGCTCTTGAAAGTGATGACGACTTCATTCTGTAGGTCACGTGCTGCCAAGGTGTCAACTAAACATTTCAGATACCCACCATCCACACTGTGAAATTAAGAATTCCTAAAACAATATTTATGACACTCAATCTGTACAAACGAAACATGATGTCAAAGTTGGGATAGTTGACAGCTGAGACTTAGACGAAGAAGCGCACACTTTTCATCAAATAAATGGCAACCTTGGGGGGGGGGGGGGGGGGGGAAAGGGGGGGGGGGCACCTTTGGAAAGTTTTAAAATAAAAAGACAATAGAAGGGACCAACTTAAGATATACCTCAACCTTAAGAAGAAAAAGGTGAACTTACACTCACGGAAACATGTACTTAGAACATACGAAAATATAATATTTTGTTTACCCTCATCAGGGCACAATACACAATCATCATCATCATGTGCCATACTGGTTGGCGTGGGCGATCATGTCCCTCCACAATCTTCTATCTACAGTGCATCGTATCAGTTCTGTTGTTGACTGTTTTCCATGCCATGACACCAAGCTATCCAGTATTTTCTCTCTTTGTCGTCCGCGATCTCTCTTTCCTTTTATTTTGCCAGTTGTAACCAAGTATTCCAACTTTCCTCTTCTCATGATGTGCCCGAAAAATAGAGACACAATAGATATAAAAAAAAATTGAAGGTTGAAATATACACAACGCAGACCATTAGTTGAAAAGGGTTAGTCATTAGTTTCACACGAATAAACCAGATTTACAAGAACAATAGTCAAACGTCCCAGATGGAGTGTAATTGTTTCTGCTTTGTGTGACGTGGAAGAGAACGTGGTGATAGCGTGTCAGTCTGACTTTGAGATGCTAACTTAGAGGTTTTTTTGTTGAACTCGTTACCTGTTGGAGAGTTGCAAACATTGTTATCGTCAACTTATTTCCCAGAGGTCGTCTCTGGTGGATAGAATAAAACGTCCCTTCAGGGCAGCTTCAACACGGAGATTATGGCGATGAAGAAACAAAGAAACTTTGTCAGTCTTGAATGTTCTCAGTAAATGTGTCTTCGTGAAGTTTGTCGTTAGCATGAGGTTATCAAGTACCACAAACTGCGAACTATTGTGGGTCCAGAGAGCAGTTCTAAGTTCTCTATGTTGTTCTCATGTCTAAAGGACATGCTTTAGGGTATGTTCACTGGCTTGACATGTACACTGTAGAGATATAACCATCTGCATTCTGTATAGATGGGCGTTGTGTATACACTGATTGGAGTCGGAAGATTCTGATCTGCTGTACACTGTTACACTCAGAAACGAATTTAACATACATTTTTAAAAAATCTACCGGTAACACGCACACCAAGTATGCCTCATCACAACTTTATATTTCTACTGTTGTTATCTAATTTAAAAAAAAAAAATAGCCTTCCAACCATACCACTCTCTTAAAACTATCTAGTGTTTTGTTTTCTATCTCTTCTTGCATCACTATTCTTCTATTCCACTTGTTTCCTTCCCATAACATGGCCGAAGATTGATGGTCATTTACTCATAATTTTGGAAATAAGCTTTCTTTTTGTGCTTGCCTCTTTTAGAACGTGCTCGTTAGAGATTTTAATTATTTAAGGATTCTCAACACTTCTGTAATATCACATTTCTGTGGTCTCCGATGATTTTATTTTCTGTTGCCCGAATGCCCAGGATTCGCACCCATGAGGTTAATTTAAATGCACAATATTTTTTTCTTTGTTGCAAACACTATTTCTGTCATTTTAAAGACACCAAAGAGACCTTGAACATGGCAATAGAAGAAGTGGGAGATCTGGCTACAGACAAGAGATTCTTTCAGACGAGCTTTGGTGAATACAAAAATGTAGACGCTACCTAATGATGGCTAAGGCCTTTATTTTTACTTGCATCACTACAATGTCAATTATATTTTGTATCTTATTTCAGCCAACCTTCGATACGAAGACGGCACCCAATGATGATGATCTTATTTTCCTCTTAGCGATTAAGACTTTAAGATCATCATGCTTCAGATTGTTCAAACATTCCCAAATGATTTCATTTTATTACGGCTGCTTGTGTTGAAAGTAGGCCTACATGTTCCTTATTGTACGTAGAATATTGTTCTTTGCTGCCAATGTTTATGCCCTAACATTTCGATCATTTCTTGACGCTCTATTTTGTCAAACGCTTTAGTCCTGTCTATAAAACATACGTACAGATCCGTCTTCTGTTGATTTTTTTCTTTATCCCATAATCCTGGGGGAGGAGGGGGGTGTCTTGGAGCAGCACTGACAGACTTCATCAAGCTTCTCAATGTATCTTACTCTCTTCAGTCATTCTTTGGAGCAGCACTGTCAGACTTCATCAAGCTTCTCAATGTATCTCTCTCTTCAGGCATTCTTTGGAGCAGCACTGACAGACTTCATCAAGCTTCTCAATGTATCTCTCTCTTCAGTCATTCTTTGGAGCAGCACTGACAGACTTCATCAAGCTTCTCAATGTATATCTCTCTTCAGTCATTCTTTGGAGCAGCACTGACAGACTTCATCAAGCTTCTCAATATATCTTCTCTTCAGTCATTCTTTGGAGCAGCACTGACAGACTTCATCAAGCTTCTCAATGTATCTCTCTCTTCAGTCATTCTTTGAAGCAGCACTGACAGACTTCATCAAGCTTCTCAATGTATCTCTCTCTTCAGTCATTCTTTGGAGCAGCACTGACAGACTTCATCAAGCTTCTCAATGTATCTCTCTCTCTCTTCAGTCATTCTTTGGAGCAGCACTGACAGACTTCATCAAACTTCTCAATGTATCTCTCTCTCTCTCTTCAGTCATTCTTTGTAGCAGCACTGACAGACTTCATCAAGCTTCTCAAATGTATCTCCTCTTCAGTCATTCTTTGGAGCAGTACTGACAGATTTCATCAAGCTTCTCAATATATCTCTCTCTTCAGTCATTCTTTGGAGCAGCACTGACAGACTTCATCAAGCTTCTCAATATATCTCTCTCTTCAGTCATTCTTTGGAGCAGCACTGACAGACTTCATCAAGCTTCTCAATGTATCTCTCTTCAGTCATTCTTTGAAGCAGCACTGACAGACTTCATCAAGCTTCTCAATATATCTCTCTCTGCAGTCATTCTTTGGAGCAGCACTGACAGACTTCATCAAGCTTCTCAATGTATCTCTCTCTCTCTTCAGTCATTCTTTGGAGCAGCACTGACAGACTTCATCAAGCTTCTCAATGTATCTCTCTCTTCAGTCATTCTTTGGAGCAGCACTGACAGACTTCATCAAGCTTCTCAATGTATCTCTCTCTCTCTTCAGTCATTCTTTGGAGCAGCACTGACAGACTTCATCAAGCTTCTCAATGTATCTCTCTCTTCAGTCATTCTTTGGAGCAGCACTGACAGACTTCATCAAGCTTCTTAATGTATCTCTCTCTCTCTTCAGTCATTCTTTGGAGCAGCACTGACAGACTTCATCAAGCTTCTCAATATATCTCTCTCTTCAGTCATTCTTTGGAGCAGCACTGACAGACTTCATCAAGCTTCTCAATGTATCTCTCTCTTCAGTCATTCTTTGGAGCAGCACTGACAGACTTCATCAAGCTTCTCAATATATCTCTCTCTTCAGTCATTCTTTGGAGCAGCACTGACAGACTTAATCAAGCTTCTCAATGTCTCTCTCTCTCTCTCTCTTCAGTCATTCTTTGGAGCAGCACTGACAGACTTCATCAAGCTTCTCAATGTCTCTCTCTCTCTCTCTCTTCAGTCATTCTTTGGAGCAGTACTGACAGACTTCATCAAGCTTCTCAATGTATCTCTCTCTTCAGTCATTCTTTGGAGCAGCACTGACAGACTTCATCAAGCTTCTCAATGTATCTCTCTCTTCAGTCATTCTTTGGAGCAGCACTGACAGACTTCATCAAGCTTCTCAATATATCTCTCTCTTCAGTCATTCTTTGGAGCAGCACTGACAGACTTCATCAAGCTTCTCAATATATCTCTCTCTTCAGTCATTCTTTGGAGCAGCACTGACAGACTTCATCAAGCTTCTCAATGTATCTCTCTTTTCAGTCATTCTTTGAAGCAGCACTGACAGACTTCATCAAGCTTCTCAATATTTCTCTCTCTTCAGTCATTCTTTGGAGCAGCACTGACAGACTTCATCAAGCTTCTCAATGTATCTCTCTCTCTCTTCACTCATTCTTTGTAGCAGCACTGACAGACTTCATCAAGCTTCTCAATATATCTCTCTCTTCAGGCATTCTTTGGAGCAGCACTGTCAGACTTCATCAAGCTTCTCAATGTATCTCTCTCTTCCGTCATTCTTTGGAGCAGCACTGTCAGACTTCATCAAGCTTCTCAATGTATCCTCTTTTCAGTCATTCTTTGGAGCAGCACTGACAGACTTCATCAAGCTTCTCAATATATCTCTCTCTTCAGTCATTCTTTGCAGCAGCACTGACAGACTTCATCAAGCTTCTCAATATATCTCTCTCTTCAGTCATTCTTTGGAGCAGCACTGACAGACTTCATCAAGCTTCTCAATATATCTCTCTCTTCAGTTATTCTTTGGAGCAGCACTGCCAGACTTCATCAAGCTTCTCAATGTATCTCTCTCTTCAGTCATTCTTTGAAGCAGCACTGACAGACTTCATCAAGCTTCTCAATGTATCTCTCTCTCTCTTCAGTCATTCTTTGGAGCAGCACTGACAGACTTCATCAAGCTTCTCAATGTATCTCTCTCTTCAGTCATCCTTTGGAGCAGCACTGAAAGACTTCAACAAGCTTCTCAATGTATCTCCCTCTTCAGTCATTCTTTGGAGCAGCACTGACAGACTTCATCAAGTTTCTCAATGTATCTCTCTCTTCAGTCATTCTTTGGAGCAGCACTGACAGACTTCATCAAGCTTCTCAATGTATCTCTCTCTTCAGGCATTCTTTGGAGCAGCACTGACAGACTTCATCAAGCTTCTCAATGCATCTCTCTCTTCAGTCATTCTTTGGAGCAGCACTGTCAGACTTCATCAAGCTTCTCAATGTATCTCTCTCTCTCTTCAGTCATTCTTTGGAGCAGCACTGACAGACTTCATCAAGCTTCTCAATGCATCTCTCTCTTCAGTCATTCTTTGGAGCAGCACTGACAGACTTCATCAAGCTTCTCAATGTATCTCTCTCTCTCTTCAGTCATTCTTTGGAGCAGCACTGTCAGACTTCATCAAGCTTCTCAATGTATCTCTATCTCTCTTCAGTCATTCTTTGGAGCAGCACTGACAGACTTCATCAAGCTTCTCAATGTATCTCTCTCTTCCGGCATTCTTTGGAGCAGCACTGTCAGACTTCATCAAGCTTCTCAATGTATCCTCTTTTCAGTCATTCTTTGGAGCAGCACTGACAGACTTCATCAAGCTTCTCAATGTATCTCTCTCTTCAGTCATTCTTTGGAGCAGCACTGTCAGACTTCATCAAGCTTCTCAATGTATCTCTCTCTTCAGTCATTCTTTGGAGCAGCACTGTCAGACTTCATCAAGCTTCTCAATGTATCTCTCTCTTCAGTCATTCTTTGGAGCAGCACTGTCAGACTTCATCAAGCTTCTCAATGTATCCTCTTTTCAGTCATTCTTTGGAGCAGCACTGTCAGACTTCATCAAGCTTCTCAATGCATCTCTCTCTTCAGGCATTCTTTGGAGCAGCACTGTCAGACTTCATCAAGCTTCTCAATGTATCTCTCTCTTCAGTCATTCTTTGGAGCAGCACTGTCAGACTTCATCAAGCTTCTCAATGTATCTCTCTCTTCAGGCATTCTTTGGAGCAGCACTGTCAGACTTCATCAAGCTTCTCAATGTATCTCTCTCTTCAGGCATTCTTTGGAGCAGCACTGTCAGACTTCATCAAGCTTCTCAATGTATCTCTCTCTTCAGTCATTCTTTGAGGCAGCACTGTCAGACTTCATCAAGCTTCTCAATGTATCTCTCTCTTCAGGCATTCTTTGGAGCAGCACTGTCAGACTTCATCAAGCTTCTCAATGTATCTCTCTCTTCAGTCATTCTTTGGAGCAGCACTGTCAGACTTCATCAAGCTTCTCAATGTATCTCTCTCTTCAGTCATTCTTTGGAGCAGCACTGTCAGACTTCATCAAGCTTCTCAATGTATCTCTCTCTTCAGTCATTCTTTGGAGCAGCACTGTCAGACTTCATCAAGCTTCTCAATGTATCTCTCTCTTCAGTCATTCTTTGGAGCAGCACTGTCAGACTTCATCAAGCTTCTCAATGTATCTCTCTCTTCAGGCATTCTTTGGGACTCTACAAAGTCGAAGCCTGACCATACTCTGATCTTATCTTCCTCTCTCTTTTTCTTTGTCAACCTCTACTCCCTTCTTCCACAATATTTTAGCATAATGGTAATTACCAGGCTAGATCATCGAAATACCTGGTCTTGCTGCCACAGATTCACCTCATTATGTCCCACTAAAAATATTGATGTTTATTTTGTAAGCAAGAAATGCATGCTATAATGGTATATCGGCATGAAATATTTACTGCAACGTATCACCCAACAGGGGGGGGGGGGGCTTCTGGTTTTGATTCTTTGAGATTATTATTTATCTGACCATTGTAAAAACTACTGCTATCGTATAAATAAATGCTGTTTGTCTATTAGTGACAATTAAGACCATACTTTCGGCATTTTCTTTTGTCGTGGGTGCGGGGGTAGCTGCTAAGAGTTATGTGTGCTTGAAAGTCAACGTGTGCATGGGTGTACTAGTTGCTGACCATGTGAAGATGATGTTGCTGTTCTGGAGGTTGTATTGAGAATATCACGTTTGAGTACTCTGTTCTTTTTTTTTTTTTAACTTCATTTAACTGGAAGCTTCATCAGTAGCGACAACACAATGGGCCTTAAATAAACGTTTCGAAAATACCAGACCCAAGGGCAGACAACGTAAAATATGGATTGACGGAATATTAGAAACACTAGGAAACAGAACAGCAGCAGAGGCGAATAGAAGAGCAAAAGACTACAAATTATATTTCCCCTCAATGCTGAAAGGGGATCAAACATCAGTAGTGACGGTGTGTCAGACAGAGTGATCAAACATCAGTAGTGACGGTGTGTCAGACAGAGTGATCAAACATCAGTAGTGATGCTGTGTCAGACAGAGTGATCAAACATCAGTAGTGATGCTGTGTCCGACAGAGTGATCAAACATCAGTAGTGACGGTGTGTCCGACAAAGTGATCAAACATCAATAGTGACGGTGTGTCAGACAGAGAGATCAAACATCAGTAGTGATGCTGTGTCAGACAGAGTGATCAAACATCAGTAGTGACGGTGTGTCAGACAAAGAGATCAAACATCAGTAGTGATGCTGTGTCAGACAAAGTGATCAAACATCAATAGTGACGGTGTGTCAGACAAAGAGATCAAACATCAGTAGTGATGCTGTGTCAGACAGAGTGATCAAACATCAGTAGTGACGGTGTGTCAGACAGAATGATCAAACATCAGTAGTGACGGTGTGTCAGACAGAGTGATCAAACATCAGTAGTGACGGTGTGTCCGACAAAGAGATCAAACATCAGTAGTGATGCTGTGTCAGACAGAGTGATCAAACATCAGTAGTGACGGTGTGTCCGACAGAGTGATCAAACATCAGTAGTGACGGTGTGTCAGACAGAGTGATCAAACATCAGTAGTGACGGTGTGTCCGACAGAGTGATCAAACATCAGTAGTGACGGTGTGTCCGACAGAGTGATCAAACATCAGTAGTGATGCTGTGTCAGACAGAGTGATCAAACATCAGTAGTGATGCTGTGTCAGACAGAGTGATCAAACATCAGTAGTGACGGTGTGTCAGACAGAGTGATCAAACATCAGTAGTGACGGTGTGTCAGACAGAGAAATCAAACACCAGTAGTGATGCTGTGTCAGACAGAGAGATCAAACATCAATAGTGACGGTGTGTCAGACAGAGAGATCAAACATCAGTAGTGACGGTGTGTCAGACAGAGAGATCAAACATCAGTAGTGACGATGTGTCCGACAAAGAGATCAAACATCAGTAGTGATGCTGTGTCAGACAGAGAGATCAAACATCAGTAGTGATGCTGTGTCCGACAGAGTGATCAAACATCAGTAGTGACGGTGTGTCAGACAGAGTGATCAAACATCAGTAGTGACGGTGTGTCAGACAGAGTGATCAAACATCAGTAGTGACGGTGTGTCCGACAGAGTGATCAAACATCAGTAGTGACGGTGTGTCCGACAGAGTGATCAAACATCAGTAGTGACGGTGTGTCCGACAGAGTGATCAAACATCAGTAGTGACGGTGTGTCCGACAGAGTGATCAAACATCAGTAGTGATGCTGTGTCAGACAGAGAGATCAAACATCAGTAGTGATGCTGTGTCAGACAGAGTGATCAAACATCAGTAGTGATGCTGTGTCCGACAGAGTGATCAAACATCAGTAGTGACGGTGTGTCCGACAGAGTGATCAAACATCAGTAGTGACGGTGTGTCCGACAGAGTGATCAAACACCAGTAGTGACGGTGTGTCCGACAGAGTGATCAAACATCAGTAGTGACGGTGTGTCCGACAGAGTGATCAAACATCAGTAGTGACGGTGTGTCAGACAGAGTGATCAAACATCAGTAGTGATGCTGTGTCAGACAGAGTGATCAAACATCAGTAGTGACGGTGCGTCCGACAGAGTGATCGAACATCAGTAGTGACGGTGTGTCAGACAGAGTGATCAAACATCAGTAGTGACGGTGTGTCAGACAGAGTGATCAAACATCAGTAGTGATGCTGTGTCAGACAGAGTGATCGAACATCAGTAGTGACGGTGTGTCAGACAGAGTGATCAAACATCAGTAGTGACGGTGTGTCCGACAGAGTGATCAAACATCAGTAGTGATGCTGTGTCCGACAGAGTGATCAAACATCAGTAGTGACGGTGTGTCCGACAGAGTGATCAAACATCAGTAGTGACGGTGTGTCCGACAGAGTGAGCAAACATCAGTAGTGACGGTGTGTCCGACAGAGTGATCAAACATCAGTAGTGACGGTGTGTCCGACAGAGTGATCAAACATCAGTAGTGACGGTGTGTCCGACAGAGTGACCAAACATCAGTAGTGACGGTGTGTCAGACAGAGAGATCAAACATCAGTAGTGACGGTGTGTCAGACAGAGAGATCAAACATCAGTAGTGACGGTGTGTCAGACAGAGTGATCAAACATCGGTAGTGACGGTGTGTCCGACAGAGTGATCAAACATCAGTAGTGACGGTGTGTCCGACAGAGTGATCAAACATCAGTAGTGATGCTGTGTCAGACAGAGTGATCAAACATCAGTAGTGATGCTGTGTCAGACAGAGTGATCAAACATCAGTAGTGACGGTGTGTCAGACAGAGTGATCAAACATCAGTAGTGACGGTGTGTCAGACAGAGAGATCAAACACCAGTAGTGATGCTGTGTCAGACAGAGAGATCAAACATCAGTAGTGACGGTGTGTCAGACAAAGAGATCAAACATCAGTAGTGACGGTGTGTCAGACAGAGAGATCAAACATCAGTAGTGACGGTGTGTCAGACAAAGAGATCAAACATCAGTAGTGATGCTGTGTCAGACAGAGTGATCAAACATCAGTAGTGATGCTGTGTCCGACAGAGTGATCAAACATCAGTAGTGACGGTGTGTCAGACAGAGTGATCAAACATCAGTAGTGACGGTGTGTCCGACAGAGTGATCAAACATCAGTAGTGACGGTGTGTCCGACAGAGTGATCAAACATCAGTAGTGACGGTGTGTCCGACAGAGTGATCAAACATCAGTAGTGACGGTGTGTCCGACAGAGTGATCAAACATCAGTAGTGATGCTGTGTCCGACAGAGTGATCAAACATCAGTAGTGACGGTGTGTCAGACAGAGTGATCAAACATCAGTAGTGATGCTGTGTCAGACAGAGTGATCAAACATCAGTAGTGACGGTGCGTCCGACAGAGTGATCGAACATCAGTAGTGACGGTGTGTCAGACAGAGTGATCAAACATCAGTAGTGATGCTGTGTCCGACAGAGTGATCAAACATCAGTAGTGACGGTGTGTCCGACAGAGTGATCAAACATCAGTAGTGATGCTGTGTCCGACAGAGTGATCAAACATCAGTAGTGACGGTGTGTCCGACAGAGTGATCAAACATCAGTAGTGACGGTGTGTCCGACAGAGTGATCAAACATCAGTAGTGACGGTGTGTCCGACAGAGTGATCAAACATCAGTAGTGACGGTGTGTCCGACAGAGTGATCAAACATCAGTAGTGATGGTGTGTCAGACAGAGTGACCAAACATCAGTAGTGACGGTGTGTCAGACAGAGAGATCAAACATCAGTAGTGACGGTGTGTCAGACAGAGAGATCAAACATCAGTAGTGACGGTGTGTCAGACAGAGTGATCAAACATCGGTAGTGACGGTGTGTCCGACAGAGTGATCAAACATCAGTAGTGACGGTGTGTCCGACAGAGAGATCAAACATCAGTAGTGATGCTGTGTCCGACAGAGTGATCAAACATCAGTAGTGACGGTGTGTCAGACAGAGTGATCAAACATCAGTAGTGATGCTGTGTCCGACAGAGTGATCAAACATCAGTAGTGACGGTGTGTCCGACAGAGTGATCAAACATCAGTAGTGACGGTGTGTCCGACAGAGTGAGCAAACATCAGTAGTGACGGTGTGTCCGACAGAGTGATCAAACATCAGTAGTGACGGTGTGTCCGACAGAGTGACCAAACATCAGTAGTGACGGTGTGTCCGACAGAGTGACCAAACATCAGTAGTGACAGTGTGTCAGACAGAGAGATCAAACATCAGTAGTGACGGTGTGTCAGACAGAGAGATCAAACATCAGTAGTGATGCTGTGTCAGACAGAGTGATCAAACATCAGTAGTGACGGTGTGTCAGACAGAGTGATCAAACATCAGTAGTGACGGTGTGTCCGACAGAGTGATCAAACATCAGTAGTGACGGTGCGTCCGACAGAGTGATCAAACATCAGTAGTGACGGTGTGTCAGACAGAGTGATCCAACATCAGTAGTGATGCTGTGTCCGACAGAGTGATCAAACATCAGTAGTGATGCTGTATCCGACAGAGTGATCAAACATCAGTAGTGATGCTGTGTCCGACAGAGTGATCAAACATCAGTAGTGATGCTGTGTCCGACAGAGTGATCAAACATCAGTAGTGACGGTGTGTCCGACAGAGTGATCAAACATCAGTAGTGATGCTGTGTCCGACAGAGTGATCAAACATCAGTAGTGACGGTGCGTCCGATAGAGTGATCAAACATCAGTAGTGATGCTGTGTCCGACAGAGTGATCAAACAGTAGTGACGGTGTGTCAGACAGAGTGATCAAACATCAGTAGTGATGCTGTGTCCGACAGAGTGATCAAACATCAGTAGTGACGGTGTGTCAGACAGAGTGATCAAACATCAGTAGTGACGGTGTGTCAGACAGAGTGATCAAACATCAGTAGTGACGGTGTGTCAGACAGAGTGATCAAACATCAGTAGTGACGGTGTGTCAGACAGAGTGATCAAACATCAGTAGTGACGGTGTGTCAGACAGAGAGATCAAACATCAGTAATGACTGTGTGTCAGTCAGAGAGATCAAACATCAGTAGTGACGGTGTGTCAGACAGAGAGATCAAACATCAGTAGTGATGCTGTGTCAGATAGAGAGATCAAACATCAGTAGTGATGCTGTGTCCGACAGAGTGATAAACACCAGTAGTGACGGTGTGTCAGACAGAGTGATCAAACATCAGTAGTGACGGTGTGTCCGACAGAGTGATCAAACATCAGTAGTGACGGTGTGTCAGACAGAGTGATCAAACATCAGTAGTGACGGTGTGTCCGACAGAGTGATCAAACATCAGTAGTGACGGTGTGTCAGACAGAGTGATCAAACATCAGTAGTGACGGTGTGTCAGACAGAGAGATCAAACACCAGTAGTGATGCTGTGTCAGACAGAGAGATCAAACATCAGTAGTGATGCTGTGTCAGAAAGAGAGATCAAACATCAGTAGTGATGCTGTGTCAGACAGAGAGATCAAACATCAGTAGTGATGCTGTGTCAGACAGAGAGATCAAACACCAGTAGTGATGCTGTGTCAGACAGAGAGATCAAACATCAGTAGTGATGCTGTATCAGACAGAGAGATCAAACATCAGTAGTGATGCTGTGTCAGACAGAGAGATCAAACATCAGTAGTGATGCTGTGTCAGACAGAGAGATCAACAGCAGCACTGATTTCGAGTTATTTTGGTGAGATCTTTGAAAATTGTCTGATGTTCGATGTGTGACCATCTAAACTTTTACAGGTCACTTTAATACACTTCTCTTGTCCTATGTACAGTCAAGATTATTTGATGTTAATGAGTTGAGACATTGTGATAAGATCTTCCTATGTAATCAAGTGAGAAATCCGGGAGCCAACAAACATTTGAGCACAGAGATATGCAGACATTTATTAATTTATTTTCTTCTCATGTAGTGTCTTTTATTCCTTCGGTATATTGATAATTTTAAGAGCCTAGTTTTTGTAATTTACTTGCCTTTTCTATGTTCATGCTTCATTATTATTACACACAATAAAAAACATTGTTACATACATATTTGATGAATTTTTGGAAAGTGCTTTGAATTGACAATAAAGAAATGTTTATAATCAACTTGTTACATCTTTCAGAATATTTCTATATAAATCATAACATCTGGACATTCAAAACAATGTGTAAAACAGTTCAGATGGAATTATAAAAAAAAAAAGAAATAATCTTTTAAAAATAATAGCTATTTACTACCATCATATCAAAATATGTTTCTCTACGAGTATGTTATTCCTAATCAAATATATTTTTTTTTAAATATATATTTTAAGGAGACAAAACCACGAGACAGGATACAGGAGCCTGAGAAGACATGTACAAAAGGCACACTGGTAGCTAGTGCCCAGAAACTACCACATTGAGACAGGATACAACAGACTGAGAAGACATGTACAGAAGGTCACTGATAGCTAAGCCCTGAAACTACAGAACATATTTGACAAATCGTTTTTATGGGGAAGATAGACTTCATATATTGGTTGACAAAGATGGCTTTTCTTTTAATCCAGAGGAGCTTTACAGATTATATTTACAGATGAAGATGAGCTTTACAGATGATCTTTACAGATGATGACAAGCTTTACTGATGATGATGAGCTTTGTATATGATCTATACAGATGATGATGAGCTTTACATATGATCTTTACAGATGATAAAGAGATTTACATGTGATATTTACAGACTATGATCTTTACAGATGCTGAAAAACTTTACAGGTGATCTTTAAAGATGATGAGGAACTTTACATGTGATCTTTACAAATGAGGAACTTTACAGGTGGTCTTTACAAATGATGAGGAACTTTACATATTATCTTTACCAGTGATGAGGAATGTTACAGGAGATCTTTACAAATGATGAGGAACTTTACATATGATCTTTACAAATGAGGAACTTTACAGATTATCTGTACATATGATGAGGAACTTTACATTTGATCTTTACAAATGAGGAACTTTACAGGTTATCTGTACATATGATGAGGAACTTTGCAGATGATCTTTACAAATGATGAGGAGCTTAACAGGTGATCTTTACAAATGATAAGGAAATTTAAAGGTGATCTTTACAAATGATAAGGAAATTTAAAGGTGATCTTTACAAATGATAAGGAAATTTAAAGGTGATCTTTACAAATGAGGAGGAACTTTACATATTATCTTTACAAATGAGGACCTTTACAGGTGATCTTTACAAATGAGGAACATTACAGGTTATCTTTACATATGATGAGGAACTTTACATGTGATCTTTACAAATGAGGAGGAACTTTACATATTATATTTTCCAGTGATGAGGAATGTTACAGGAAATCTTTACAAATGATGATAAATTTTACATATGATCTTTACAAATGAGGAACTTTACAGGTTATCTTTACATATGATGAGGAACTTTGTAGATGATCTTTACAAATGATGAGGAACTTTACAGGTGATCTTTACAAATGCGGAACTTTACAGGTGATCTTTACAAATGAGGAGGAACTTTACATATGATCTTTACCAGTGATGAGGAATGTTACATGAGATCTTTACAAATGATGAGAAACTTTACATATGATCTTTACAAATGAGGTACTTTACAGGTTATTTGTACATATGATGAGGAACTTTGTGATGCTATGGTGATTGTTGATTTCTGACAACTAATGGAGGAATAAGGAAGAACATATTTTATATAAAAAAAAGGGAAGTGAAAAAAGACAATCAACAGAATAAACAGGAATTCAACAAAACAGGAATAGAGCACAACTAGTTGCATGACACTCTTGTGTCATTTCATCAGAAGAGTAATTTCAAAATTGAGCGAAAACCTTCCCTTGGATATTAAACATAAAAAAGGAAAGGTTTCCTCCATTCCGAGAAAACATATTATCATCATCATCATCATGTGCCATACAGGTTGCGGAGGTGACCATGTCCTTACACAATCTTCTATTATGCCATGACACCAAGCTATCCAGTATTTTCTCTCTTTGTCATCCGCGATCTCTCTTTCACTGTATTTTGCCACTTGTAACCAAGTATTCCAACTTTCCTCTTCTCATGCTGTGCCCGAAAAATGCTGTTTCTTTCTTATGTTTTTTAGGAGCTTTCTTTTTGTGTTGGCCTCTTTGAGAATCTCTTCATTGGCCTTTTAAGCTGTCCAGGGATCTTTCAATATTCTTCTAAGAAATCCCATCTCTGTGGCTTCTAATCGTCTTTTCATTTGTTTGTCTACTGTCCATGATTCGCTACCATAGGTCTGAATTGGTTCTATATAGCACCGATGAACTCAAGTTAGCAGGGTAGAGTTCTGCGTTACCAAAGGAGGAGTAAGGCGTCTCCTTTCCTCCGCTAGTCTTTGGGACACCCTTGGGCAAGGTGGAGATCCCGTTTAGCACCCCCATCTGGGTTATGTGAAGCCATTGGAGCAGGTGGTGGATAGTGTTATGACAGCAGCCAACAAGTAGTACCGGTTATGGTCCCCACTCCAAGATGGCAGGCAGAGGATCTCATTTATAGAGATCTCCAACTAGTACAGTCACTGCCAAGAAGGAAAGGAATGGCAAACTACCTTCTTATATTGCCTAGTATAATTTTGTCAAAACAGAAAACATATAGGGAATATGTATTTCCATCCCTGGACAGCTGAAAGAAAAAGAATGAGATGACAGCCTGGCTAGACTACCTTGGATGGAGGACATGAACGAAGCAAACATACTGAATGCCCTCAGGGAGACAAGGTTAGCTAATTCTCTTTCAGGTGTTCAACTGATGACTACTAAAGGAATTGACTGACCTCTTCATCATACATCTATAATAGGATATTAAGTGGGCCGTAGATGCCTTGTGTTGTAAAAAAGTAAAGTAAAGAGCCCCCATCACGCCAAGTGGCGTATATGGAATATGGTATTCTTCTTCTTCTTTTCAGCTCCCTGTGGAGCATAGGTCTTCAACAAACACTTTCCTGGTACTGGAATACCTACAATTACTTCTATTATATTCTATGTACCCTTGTCATGCCAAGTGGCATATGGGGAATATGGTGTTCTTCTTCTTCTTTTGTCCTTTCGAGCCGAAGACGGCACATAGGGCAGAACAACAATCTCAAAAACAGAAACCTTGCGTGCCAAAATGGCACATATTGCAGAGATCACTGCTTCTAAAATCTATGGCTGTTTCCATAACAATACTTTTTACAATGACAGCTTGTCAAGCCATCGATCAACCTCCTTAGTCGCCTCTTACGCCATGCCTGGAAGGTCACAGTGTCACTATTCTTTACTTTCCTCATAATGAGGCCCCGGTAACACACAGGAGAATATGGTGTTAGTGACCATAAATTTTACAAACCTTCGGCACATGATTTTTGGGGTAATGTGGTTGGAACTTTCATGCAGCTTTACTTTCCCAGAAAAAATCCAGTACCCATTTAAGGCTGGATGAACCCGGAAGCCGTCGGTTGGGATCAAACCCTACTTCTTGTCCTTTGTAGTCCAGTTCACTGAACTATCGTGGCTCCCACCTTGTGTTGTGGTTTGCACTAAATGATATTTGCACCTTTTGACCCAACACATCCGACTTCAGCAGGACATTTTTGAGTACCAGGCTGCCTTCCTTCTTTGATTCCTACTCGCTTGACCAGACTAGACAGGTTAGTCTACTTCTAGAGGCACCACAAAGAGGTGGAGTAGGGTCTGGATGGTTCTGGTTCACTGATCCTGGCACAAGCCATCAGCTATGAGTCACAGACTGCTACCACCTCTGTTGCTGTCAGATGCCCTGTCTACATGTGTGTATAACAGAGAATTTAAAAAAAAAGTAAAGGTCCCCCATCATGCCACATGGAGTATAGGGAATATGGTGTTAGTGACCATAATTTTTATAGACCTTAGCCATATGATCTTTGGGGTAATGTGGTTGGTATTATAACAGAGAGTGTTTTCACAAAAAAAAAGTTAAGAGTTGTCTTGGAGCTAATGATTCATTCATGATCATGAATCTATAGCTATGTCCAGACTGCATAAACATGAGGTCAAAACTGGAGATGTTAGAAAGGAGTTGTATGTGGGGCGATACAGAAGAGAATCAACACAGAATTGGAGTCGTTAGTCTCCACACACTGAGGGACACACTGGAGAGGTGACCTCAGCAGTTGTGGATGTGTTTGATGTGCAGCAATGATTTGTTGACTAAACCAAACTAAACTAGTAAGGAGAATGTGATGTTAATGGCCATGAGCATTTTTAGGTGAAGTGGACAACATTAAACCAGAACGTCTTTACTTCTCAGAAAAATCTCTGGTGCACAATTTTTTATGTTGCATGAACCCTGAAGTCTTGTCAGTCCAAACAAAATGATATCACATCTGGGAACTGAACCCACAACCATCTGATCAGGAGTGGGCACATTAACCACTCAGCCACCAAGGTTTGAATATCAAGAATTAAAAATATGTTTGAAGCAAACATTTACAATCATCATTTACTGACAGTTTGAATAAAAAACAAAACATAATTCACAACATTAATTTTTATTATACATTTCCATTTTAACATTGAAAGGTGAATTAAGTGAATACAAAATATTAATGGTTATAGCTTTGTGGTGTAGGAAGGCAACACAAGGCATTGTCTAAAGTTGTAGTTATAGCTTTGTGGTGTAGGAAGACAATACAAGACATTGTCTAAAGTTGTAGTTATAGCTTTGTGGTGTAGGAAGACAATACAAGACATTGTCTAAAGTTGTAGTTATAGCTTTGTGGTGTAGGAAGTACAAGACATTGTCTAAAGTTGTGGTTATAGCTTTGTGGTGTGGGAAGTACAAGACATTGTCTAAAGTTGTAGTTATAGCTTTGTGGTGTAGGAAGACAATACAAGACATTGTCTAAAGTTGTAGTTATAGCTTTGTGGTGTAGGAAGTACAAGACATTGTCTAAAGTTGTGGTTATAGCTTTGTGGTGTAGGAATTACAAGACATTGTCTAAAGTTGTAGTTATAGCTTTGTGGTGTAGGAAAACAATACAAGACATTGTCTAAAGTTGTAGTTATAGCTTTGTGGTGTAGGAAGTACAAGACATTGTCTAAAGTTGTGGTTATAGCTTTGTGGTGTAGGAAGTACAAGACATTGTCTAAAGTTGTGGTTATAGCTTTGTGGTGTAGGAAGTACAAGACATTGTCTAAAGTTGTAGTTATAGCTTTGTGGTGTAGGAAGTACAAGACATTGTCTAAAGTTGTAGTTATAGCTTTGTGGTGTAGGAAGACAATACAAGACATTGTCTAAAGTTGTAGTTATAGCTTTGTGGTGTAGGAAGTACAAGACATTGTCTAAAGTTGTAGTTATAGCTTTGTGGTGTAGGAAGACAATACAAGACATTGTCTAAAGTTGTGGTTATAGCTTTGTGGTGTAAGAAGACAACACAAGACATTGTCTAAAGTTGTAGTTATAGCTTTGTGGTGTAGGAAGACAACACAAGACATTGTCTAAAGTTGTGGTTATAGCTTTGTGGTGTAGGAAGACAATACAAGACATTGTCTAAAGTTGTGGTTATAGCTTTGTGGTGTAGGAAGACAATACAAGACATTGTCTAAAGTTGTAGTTATAGCTTTGTGGTGTAGGAAGTACAAGACATTGTCTAAAGTTGTGGTTATAGCTTTGTGGTGTAAGAAGACAACACAAGGCATTGTCTAAAGTTGTAGTTATAGCTTTGTGGTGTAGGAAGACAACACAAGACATTGTCTAAAGTTGTGGTTATAGCTTTGTGGTGTAGGAAGACAATACAAGACATTGTCTAAAGTTGTGGTTATAGCTTTGTGGTGTAGGAAGACAATACAAGACATTGTCTAAAGTTGTGGTTATAGCTTTGTGGTGTAGGAAGTACAAGACATTGTCTAAAGTTGTGGTTATAGCTTTGTGGTGTAGGAAGTACAAGACATTGTCTAAAGTTGTAGTTATAGCTTTGTGGTGTAGGAAGACAATACAAGACATTGTCTAAAGTTGTGGTTATAGCTTTGTGGTGTAGGAAGACAATACAAGACATTGTCTAAAGTTGTGGTTATAGCTTTGTGATGTAGGAAGACAATACAAGACATTGCCTAAAGTTGTGGTTATAGCTTTGTGGTGTAGGAAGACAATACAAGACATCACACAAAGTTGTGGTTATAGCTTTGTGGTGTAGGAAGTACAACCCAGGACATTGTCTAATGTTGTGGTTATAGCTTTGTGGTGTGGGAAGACAACACAAGACACTGTCTAAAGTTGTGGTTATCGCTTTGTGGTGTGGGAAGACAATACTAGACATTGTCTAAAGTTGTGGTTATAGCTTTGTGGTGTAGGAAGTACAAGACATTGTCTAAAGTTGTAGTTATAGCTTTGTGGTGTAGGAAGTACAAGACATTGTCTAAAGTTGTGGTTATAGCTTTGTGGTGTAGGAAGACAATACAAGACATTGTCTAAAGTTGTGGTTATAGCTTTGTGGTGTAGGAAGTACAAGACATTGTCTAAAGTTGTGGTTATAGCTTTGTGGTGTAGGAAGTACAAGACATTGTCTAAAGTTGTAGTTATAGCTTTGTGGTGTAGGAAGACAATACAAGACATTGTCTAAAGTTGTGGTTATAGCTTTGTGGTGTAGGAAGACAATACAAGACATTGTCTAAAGTTGTGGTTATAGCTTTGTGGTGTAGGAAGTACAAGACATTGTCTAAAGTTGTGGTTATAGCTTTGTGGTGTAGGAAGACAATACAAGACATTGTCTAAAGTTGTGGTTATAGCTTTGTGGTGTAGGAAGTACAAGACATTGTCTAAAGTTGTGGTTATAGCTTTGTGGTGTAAGAAGACAACACAAGACATTGTCTAAAGTTGTAGTTATAGCTTTGTGGTGTAGGAAGTACAAGACATTGTCTAAAGTTGTAGTTATAGCTTTGTGGTGTAGGAAGTACAAGACATTGTCTAAAGTTGTAGTTATAGCTTTGTGGTGTAAGAAGACAACACAAGGCATTGTCTAAAGTTGTAGTTATAGCTTTGTGATGTAGGAAGACAATACAAGACATTGCCTAAAGTTGTGGTTATAGCTTTGTGGTGTAGGAAGACAATACAAGACATCACACAAAGTTGTGGTTATAGCTTTGTGGTGTAGGAAGTACAACCCAGGACATTGTCTAATGTTGTGGTTATAGCTTTGTGGTGTGGGAAGACAACACAAGACACTGTCTAAAGTTGTGGTTATCGCTTTGTGGTGTGGGAAGACAATACTAGACATTGTCTAAAGTTGTGGTTATAGCTTTGTGGTGTAGGAAGTACAAGACATTGTCTAAAGTTGTAGTTATAGCTTTGTGGTGTAGGAAGTACAAGACATTGTCTAAAGTTGTGGTTATAGCTTTGTGGTGTAAGATGACAACACAAGGCATTGTCTAAAGTTGTGGTTATAGCTTTGTGGTGTAGGAAGTACAAGACATTGTCTAAAGTTGTAGTTATAGCTTTGTGGTGTAGGAAGTACAAGACATTGTCTAAAGTTGTGGTTATAGCTTTGTGGTGTAGGAAGACAATACAAGACATTGTCTAAAGTTGTGGTTATAGCTTTGTGGTGTAGGAAGTACAAGACATTGTCTAAAGTTGTGGTTATAGCTTTGTGGTGTAGGAAGTACAAGACATTGTCTAAAGTTGTAGTTATAGCTTTGTGGTGTAGGAAGACAATACAAGACATTGTCTAAAGTTGTGGTTATAGCTTTGTGGTGTAGGAAGACAATACAAGACATTGTCTAAAGTTGTGGTTATAGCTTTGTGGTGTAGGAAGTACAAGACATTGTCTAAAGTTGTGGTTATAGCTTTGTGGTGTAGGAAGACAATACAAGACATTGTCTAAAGTTGTGGTTATAGCTTTGTGGTGTAGGAAGTACAAGACATTGTCTAAAGTTGTGGTTATAGCTTTGTGGTGTAAGAAGACAACACAAGACATTGTCTAAAGTTGTAGTTATAGCTTTGTGGTGTAGGAAGTACAAGACATTGTCTAAAGTTGTAGTTATAGCTTTGTGGTGTAGGAAGTACAAGACATTGTCTAAAGTTGTAGTTATAGCTTTGTGGTGTAAGAAGACAACACAAGGCATTGTCTAAAGTTGTAGTTATAGCTTTGTGATGTAGGAAGACAATACAAGACATTGCCTAAAGTTGTGGTTATAGCTTTGTGGTGTAGGAAGACAATACAAGACATCACACAAAGTTGTGGTTATAGCTTTGTGGTGTAGGAAGTACAACCCAGGACATTGTCTAATGTTGTGGTTATAGCTTTGTGGTGTGGGAAGACAACACAAGACACTGTCTAAAGTTGTGGTTATCGCTTTGTGGTGTGGGAAGACAATACTAGACATTGTCTAAAGTTGTGGTTATAGCTTTGTGGTGTAGGAAGTACAAGACATTGTCTAAAGTTGTAGTTATAGCTTTGTGGTGTAGGAAGTACAAGACATTGTCTAAAGTTGTGGTTATAGCTTTGTGGTGTAAGATGACAACACAAGGCATTGTCTAAAGTTGTGGTTATAGCTTTGTGGTGTAGGAAGTACAAGACATTGTCTAAAGTTGTGGTTATAGCTTTGTGGTGTAGGAAGTACAAGACATTGTCTAAAGTTGTGGTTATAGCTTTGTGGTGTAAGATGACAACACAAGGCATTGTCTAAAGTTGTGGTTATAGCTTTGTGGTGTAGGAAGTACAAGACATTGTCTAAAGTTGTGGTTATAGCTTTGTGGTGTAGGAAGTACAAGACATTGTCTAAAGTTGTGGTTATAGCTTTGTGGTGTAAGAAGGCAACACAAGACATTGTCTAAAGTTGTGGTTATAGCTTTGTGGTGTAAGAAGACAACACAAGACATCACCCAAAGATGTGACTAAAGGCCTTATATGGTGATCACAAACAATAATTAAAATTCAAGTAAATTAAAATTCAGGAATAAAGAAAATAACTTAGCTTAAGACAATGGAGAAGACAAAATTGTACACCAGGAAGTATGGCAGGGAAGGAAAAAATCATGTGACAGAAATAAAATTGCTGAAGCAGATTCCAAATAGGTGATATGTAGATTTAAAAAAGGAAGTTAAGGAGTGAGACATGATACTCAGCAGAGAAAGTGAATCCATAAAAGATATAAGACAGCAGTCTGAACTGACCATGATCATCCTAGAAAAGATGAAACATTTGAAATGATCAGGAAAGTTAAAGCTACTGGACTACTGGCATACCATGAGGTGTCATTAAGGCATTCACAGAAGCAACTGCCCAAGCATCTAACCATCTCACCAATGAAGGTGCTCACTAATGTATAGTGCCAGTAAAAGTTAGCAACTGGATCAAAATTATTTGATTAACATTGAACAAAAGAAAGCAGTTATCACAAAATTAATATTCTAATAAAAATATAAAAGAGCTAAACATCTATGTCAGTATCAGAAAGTGACAGAAATCATTTCTTATTTTTAAACTGCCATGATATTGATTTATTGTGAAAGAGAAGACAACAAAAAATAAACATTAAAGAAGATTTAACAAAGGGAAACAGTTTAAAAAAAAACGTGGTTGTACACGAACAGGATGAACAGGCTGCAGAATTATTACAAAAGAAGAAAAAAAAAGGTATGTAGAGAAAATGTCTTAGAGAGAGAATGAACATGTGCAAGATTCACTTTCATGGTTAATAAGTGTCATTAAAAAACTGATTGTATCAAAGTTTAGTAATACGCACAAAAATACATTTCAAAGCAACATCTTAGAATAGCGAATGTATAATGCAAAACCTGCCCTCTAAAAAATATCCACTGATCTATTAATGGGGTCATGGTGGTGTTGAGGTCAGCTGTTCATATCCTCCAAAGGCATTCAGCCTCACATTTTTTGTTAGTGCTAACCTTTTGCCAGAGTTAACTGCTCTTTAACAAAGATACATGATATCATAGCAGATGAGTTGAGTTCCTAATCTTAGCTGAATCAAACAATTAACAAGAGGTCATGAGTTCAGGCTGAGCAGCTAAACTCTTGATAATTGAAAATTTAAAAAAAAAGAGTAGTTTGTTTGTTTACTGCTTTCTGAACAAAATTGAAAGCAAATGTTTTGGTCTGAGACCATATTTGAAAGCAGTCAAATTTATGCATAGTTTAAAATTATATTAATTTTTTTTAAACTCTGTGTGTGTGTTTATATATATAAGTCAAGCAATAATATATTTAAAATACACCTACAAATATATTTTAAAATACACTTAAAATGTAGATAATTCAAAAAGAAAAGTGCAGTATTATATACTGATACTGTAAGTTTTTATGATAATAACAAATTGAATACTCATTGGAAGTATTGATTCAGGTTGATAGTTCCACTCTTTATCAGGTGGACGACATAATGGTTTCCGTTCAAAGAAGCAGATCCCTGATAGAAAATAACAATTGAAAACACAATGCTGAAGCATGCAGACAAATTAATATAAAACTGTTGACAAACTGAATATCTTTAGAATAAATTTCTGTTTGCAAGTAAAATACTGGTAGTTCAGTTATGAACTGAATACTTTGTTGTTATGATCTGTGTTAAATACATCTTTCTTTCAGAACTCCATTGGTCTTAATTAATTCTCTGAAAAATTGTTAAAATTATCTGCTAAATTATTTTTTACAATGATTTCCAATGATGCTGCTTGTTCTTCAAACACAGGAGAAGACCCTCACAAGACTTAAATTTTATTGTTGTTTACATTTATTAAAGATTTCTTGCAAATAAATTACATTTTTATTTTACTAAATTTTGCAAAAGGAAGTATTCATTTTCAGAGCTACTTTTCCTTTTTAGATCATCATCATCATGTGCCATACCAGTTCGAGTAAGTGATCATGTCCTTCCACAATTTTCTATCCACAGTGCATCATATTAGTTCTGTTGTTGACTGTTTTCCATGCCATAACACCAATCTATCCAGTATTTTCTCTCTTTATCGTCCGCGATATTTCTTTCCTCTTATTTTTCCAGCTGTAACCAAGTATTCCAACTTTCCTCTTCTCATGATGTGCCCGAAAAATGTTGATTGTTTCTTTCTGATGTTTTTTAGGAGTTCCCTTTTTGTGTTGGCCTCTTTGAGAATTTCCCCTTTTTAGATAATAATATAATTTCTAGGCACCTCAAGCAAAATTTGTTTTAAGCTTTATATATAATGATCATAACTGTCTTTGCACTACTTATTGTCATCATATGTCCATGCTGCTGTTGTTTTTTCTCGATCATTCTCAATGAAGGCTACATTGTCATCTTATCTGTTGGTGTTGATTTAGTCAAGAAATCACCCTCACTGCACACCAAACAATTCCACAGGCACTTGGATTTCCTCTTCAATATATACCTTAGTGAGTGGTGAAATTCTGTGTTGGTTTATTGGTCTTCTTTGGCTCCATTAAAGTGCTTGTCTGACATGACCTCTACTGAAAGTATGTCTTTGTAGTCTAGTCTAGTCTAGTCTAGTCTAGTCTAGTCTAGTCTAGTCTAGTCTAGTCTAGTCTAGTCTAGTCAAGGTTGTAGATTACAATTCGTTGCTTGAATCATTTACTCATCCTATCTTCCTGAGAGCATTCAGAATGTCAGTCTAGTCCATTGCCAGTCCACTCTCCAGAACAGGAACACCAGCAAGTCTATCTGCCCAACAATTTCCTCTTATACCTTAGTGTCCTGGCACAAAATTTATGCAGATTTTTGTTGGCCCTGACATATTTAGAAATTCCAACAAAATTGTCTTCAAGTCTAGTCTATTTTGGTCTTCCTGAGCATACTCATTGAGTCACAGAAAAAACATAGGAGGATAAAAGTTTGTGTCTCAAGCCTGATGATGATCTTAACAGTTAAACTACTTGTAGTCCAGACAAAAGCAGCGATGACATCCTTCACAGTTTTTCCTCTCATGTCTCAGTTGGGAGGGTCCATGAGGTCTGCCTATGCCAAACAACAACCCATCTGTCTATAAGATTGCATCACAATAATTTTGTTAAATAAAAAGACTTGTACTTCTGTGTCTTAAGCACTGGGGTTTTGTTGTCTGAATTCTCTGTCTAGTTTCATGCAGATTGAAAAGAGTTTACATCACTCACACCAATCATTCATCAGTTCTATGTCCTTGAGTGAACAAATCTGTTGAATAATGTCCTATGTCTCAAGATCTTTTTCCCTTTTAACCTGCTACTTTTGTAACTCCCTGATTCTACTGTGCAGTGGATTGTGTGCATGAGTGCTGACTCAAGAGTTAGGCCCTTTGCTCTGAAAATATTTATCTTCCATGAACAGACAATCCAAGATGCAAAGCTGATGATTCAGATTTCAATCAATTGTTTGAATGTCTGCTGTATGGACACAATGATTCATTCTTGGGCAGACCGATATACTATTAAAACAGAAAACATTGGACTAGTCCTAGTCATGATGGGGTGAACACTTTAAGAAACTTCTTAAATGTCCAATACAACTTCATTTAATAGAATTTATATATCAGACACACAGCTTCACAGTTAGATATTAATATTAATTTAGATGATAATATTCAGAAGGAAATAGAGAAAGCTGTTAAAGTTTATGGTTAACAATACTATATATATATATATATGTATATATATGGCTAGAAGACCTTGATTTTGCGGACGACATAGTTCTTATCAGTAACAATGTGAATATGATGCAAAAATAAACAAATGCCATGACATCAATGGCTAGGAAAATAGGACTTGAGATCAACCAAGAAATTATAAAATTAATGAACAAATCAAATTCACCAAGAAGAAAAAATATACCTTGAAGGAAATGCTGTGGAAGAAGTAGACTACTTTGTATATTTTGGAAGCTGTCTAGACCAAGGTGACACAAAAAAAAGAAATTATAATCAGAATAGTGAAGGCAGCAATGACTTTCAGAAACCTTGATATAATAAGGAAATAAAAAATTACTATGCACAAAAATAAAGCTCAGGATTTTCAAATCTAATGTATTATCCACCCTTACATAGGCATGTGAGAGCTGGAAAACAATTATAGAAATATAAAATACATTTGAAAATAAATGCCTCAGGAAAATACTTTGTATACCATGGAATTAACTCTAGACTAGTACAGAAATAAGAGAAATAACAAAGCTTCCAAAAATACCATATATAATTTTGAGAAGAAGGTAGCCATGTGTTGGCCATGTGATGAGAAGAGACAACAAGAGATTCTCAAAGCAAGCTCTCAATTTGGAATAAGAGGGCAAAAGAAAAGTGGGCAGAAATATTGACAAGAACACTGAGGTTGGAGGCAACAACAGCATGCATCAGCTCTCTTCCCAAATGTGTGACAAGAAACCAAGCAAGTCCAGTGCAAGATTAAATCATCAAAGTTTGATATCAATTGTGATAACAAAGAATGTAAACATTAAGTCCATAATGTATGCCCTATGTGCAGTCTTTGGCTCAGGATAATATATAAGCTATAAGACATAGATTAGTTATGAGGTTTTATATTTAAATGCCTTTTTTTTAAATTATGAGCCTGGAGAATAAAATGTTGCATGTGCAGTCACCACAAGGTGTTCAACTCAGAGTTTTTATTTCAATTTTTTCAGCAGAACCTACTATTATTTGAACCAGCTTTCTATTGCAGAGAACAATAGATTTTTATCAATTTGCCCTGTGCATATTCTAAATTTGCCCTGTGCATATTCTAGGGGATTTTAACGCAAAAGTAGGAAAGGAAAGAGTTGAGGAAGTAGTTGGTCATTATGGCTTAGGCGAGAGGAATGAAAGAGGTGAGAAACTTATTGACTGGGCAAGAACACACAACATGATGATAGGAAACACCTGGTTTAAGCAACATCCAAGACATCTGTGGACATGGAAAAGCCCAGGGGACAACGCACATAATCAAATTGATTATATAATGATAAGCAATAGATTTAGAAACAGTCTGGTGTGTGTGAAAACTAGACCAGGGGCAGATTGCAATAGTGATCATGTACCAGTTGTGGGAAAGCTTAGAGTAAAATTAAAAACAACAAAACGAGCCTCAGTTAACATCAAGTTAAATTTAGATTTACTAAAATCAGACAAGAAGCTGCAAGACAAATATAAAATCACAATTCAGAACCGGTACAATGCAATAGAAAAGATACAAAGCATTGATGAACAGTGGGAAATGCTGAAAGAATCAATGCAACAAACATCAAAAGAGTTCATACCACCAGTGAGGACAAATTCAAGAAAGAAATGGCAGATGACATTTTGCAGCTAATAGATACATGAAGAAGAAATAAAGAAAATAAAGATGAGTATAAGAGATTAAATAAAGAAATTGTTGTAAAATGCAATGAAGCAAAAGAAGCATGGCTAAAAGAGAGATGCAAAGAGATTGAAATGCAACAAAAAGGAGATGCTATAGCTATGTACAAACAAATTGAGGAATTAACAGGAAGAAAAACACAATCAAAAACTGGATGTCTAAGATCAATGGAAGGAGAACTGTTGATTGATCAAGAAAACAATAAGGGAGCGATGGACAGAATACATTAAAGATCTTTATAATGATGAACGAACGGAAGTAAATATTAAGGATAATGGAGAAGGACCAGAAATACTCAGAGAAGAAGTGAAAGACGCCTTGCTCAATATGAAAGCAGGCAAATCTCCTGGACCAGATAATATAACTAAAGAAGAGATTGAAGCCATGGGTGATTTTGGAATAGAAATAATAACAAAAATATTGAATGATATCTACAACAGCGGATATATACCAGACGACATGCTCAAATCAATATTCATAGCCCTACCAAAGAAATCGGGTGCGATTGAATGCGATGATCATTGCACAATAAGCCTTATGAGTCATATGACTAAAATATTACTAAGAATCATCATGCGAAGAGCGTGAAACAAAATCAGTCCAGAAATTTAGACGAGCAGTGTGGTTTTGTTAGAGATAAAGGAACAAGCAATGCCATTTATATCATAAGATCTTTAGTAGAAAGAGCCATAGAGGTGAAAACAGATCTATACCTATGTTTCATAGATTACACCAAGGCATTTGACAAAGTAAAGCACCAAGAAATAATCAAAATTTTAGAAAGCATAAACGTAGACAGCAAAGATCTAAGAATAATAAAGAACATGTACTGGCAACAAACAGCGGCCATAAGAACTGGAAACCAATTGGGAATGTTTCAATAAATAAAACAGGGTGTTAGACAAGGTTGTGTGCTGTCACCAGATTTGTTTAATATTTAGAGTGAGATTACTTTAAGATCCATAAGGGGCATGCCTGGAATAATAATTGGAGGTCATAATATAAATAATCTAAGGAATGCTGATGATACCTTTATTAATTGCTAAGAGTGAAAATGAGTTACAAGAAATGTTGGACATTATAGTGAAAGAAAGCAAAAATAAAGGACTCAGCCTTAATAACAAAAAGACAGAGGTAATGGTAACAACAAAGAAAAAGACATCACCTCAGTGCAAAATAAAGACAAGTGGAACAATATTAAAACAGGTAAATGAATTTAAATATTTGGGAACTTTGTTAACCTCAGACGGAAGATGTACAAAAGAGGTGAGATGCAGAATGGCTCAGGCAAAAGCAGCTTTCCAAAAAATGAGGAAGATACTATGCAATCCATTTTTGACAATAGAAACAAGAAAAAGAGTTCTTAAATGTTACGTAGAGCCAGTCTTAACATATGGATGCGAATCATGGACAATAGGACAACAGACAAGAAAATCACTGGAGTCTGTAGAAATGTGGTTTTATAGAAGAATGTTGAGAGTACCATGGACAGCTAAGAAGAGTAATGAAGATGTTCTGAGAGAGGTCAAAGCAAAAAGAGAGCTAATTTCCAATATTAGGAAGAAACAATCATCAATTTTTGCCATGTAATGAGAAGAGAACAACTGGAATATATAGTAACAACTGGAAAAATTGAGGTGACGAAGAGATAGACGGAAGCAAAGAGAAAAAATAACAGACAGCTTAAGAGAATGGCTTGGCAGAAGGTCAACAACAGAAATGATAAATAGCTGCCGAGATCAAAAGTTGTGGAGAGACATGATCACCTATGCCAGTAGGCCCAGTACTTGATAATGATGATGATGATATTCTAAATGTAAAAGCAGCAGCAAATTTTAAAAACATGGACATAATATGGCAATCAAAAATACTAAGCAAAAAAACTACTAAACTTCTAATAATATTCAACTCAAATGTATTATCAACCCTTACCTACATATGTGAAAGCCAGAAAACAACAAAAGAGATTGAGAGAAAACTTAAAGCTTTTAAAAACAAATGCCTAAAAAGAATACTCTGTGTACAATGGCATGAATTCAAGACTAAGATACAGACAGATAAATGGTCATGGAACCAACTTTCTCATGCACAATTAGAAAGAGAAGTTGGACTTAAGTTGGGCACGTGCTGAGAAGAAACAATAAACAAATTTCAAAATAAGCTCTTCTATGGGAAACAGGATACAAGAAAAAAAGATCTAGAGAGACACTAAATAGAACACATAAGAAAAGCAAAGTTGGCAAGCACAGATTGATTAGATAAGATCGTACATCTGGCCAAGAATAGAGATGGATGGGGCAAAACACTATAAGCCCAAGCGACATCTAGCGGTACAGGAAGGATCAATATCAGGATATTCTAAATATTTCAATACTGACAACACTGCCCTATATATTATTCTATAAGTCTTTTCTACTTCTCATCTTCTTTGCTGTTCATATTTTAGCCATAGTTTAACCAATTTACAATTATGGTACATTTCATAATGTTGGTAAACTGGTAAATTTTATAACATTGGTACAATTTAGACTACTGGTACACTTTATAACATTAGTACAGTCAATACCATTGGTGCACTATATAACTGAGAAAAAAGCTAGGAGTAATCTTCACCACTGAGTACATAAAGAAACAACAGATAAAATGGTCTAACCATGTGATAAGACAGAAAGATCAAAACAGAACACAACAAGCCTTCAATAAATGTTGTGAGAACACCAAACTCAAGGGTAGACCATGAAAAAGATGGATTGATGAAAAATAAGAAACACTATGAAACATAACAACAGGAGAAGCAAACAAAGAGCAAAAGACTGCAAAAAACAATATCTCTTTTTGAGACTGAAAGACAAATAAGAAAGGAAAGTAGAAGACGAAGGTACACTTTATAATAGTGAGGGAATTAAAACTAGTGTAATTTACATGCTGGTGGTGCTACAATTTAATGACCACATTATTGATACAATTTATATCATTATCACTTTTTATTTCCCAGTTGAGTATTTTAGCCATCAAATCCAATTTGAAACTTCATCGGGATCCACAATTCCTTCAAGTAGCAAAAGATCTTGTCAATGAGAGCCATTTTATTGGTTCAATTTCCAGTATTGAAACAATTTACTCATCTATTATTGATGGTCACATCTAAAGAATGTATTATTTCATCAACAATGTTACACAAATAAGACAGCTACAAGTTTATTACCATCATCTGAATTAAAAGAAGCAAATATAACTTTGTTGAAACTGCTTTGAGTTTAATTTTTGCAATTATAAACAACTGTTAATTGTATGCTGTCACCAGATTTGTTTAATATTTATAGTGAGATTATTTAAAGATCCATAGCGGGAATGCCTGGAATAACAATTGGAGGTCATAATATAAATAATCTATGGTATGCTGATGATACAGTCTTAATCGCTAAGAGTGAAAATGAGTTACAAGAAATAATGGACATTATAGTGAAAGAAAGCAAAAATAAAGGACCCAGCCTTAATAGCAAAAAGACAGAAGTAATGGTAACAACAAAGAAAAAGACATAAGTAATGGTAACAACAAAGAAAAAGACATCACCTCAGTGCAAAATAAAGACAAGTGGAACAATATTAAAACAGGTAAATGAATTTAAATATTTGGGAACTTTGTTAACCTCAGACAGAAGATGTACAAAAGAGGTGAGATGCAAATTGGTTCAGGCAAAAGCAGCTTTCCAAAAAATTAGGAAGATACTATGAAATCCATTTTTGACAATAGAAACAAGAAAAAGAGTTCTTAAATGTTATGTAGAGCCAGTCTTAACATATTAATGTGAATCATGGACAATAGGACAACAGACAAGAAAATCACTGGAGTCTGTAGAAATGTGGTTTTACAGAAGAATGTTGAGAATACATGGACAGCTAAGAAGAGTAATGAAAATGTTCTTAAAGAGGTCAAAGCAAAAAGAGAGCTAATTTCCAATATTAGGAAGAAACAATCATCATTTTTTGGCCATGTAATGAGAAGAAAACAACTGGAATATATTGTAACAACTGGAAAAATTGAGGGATGAAGAGAAAGAGGGAAGCAAAGAGAAAAAATACCAGTCAGCTTAAGAGAATGGTTTAGCAGATGGTCAACAACAGAAATGATAAAGAACTGTCGAGATCAAAAGTTGTGGAGAGAATTGAACACCTACGCCAGCAGGCCTGGTACTCGATGATGATGTTAATTGCAAATGGAAAGGTAATCATTATTAATACAGTCTACTTTTCTATCACCTTTGATAATCATTGTTAACATCATAATCATCATAACTATGATTATATTATATATATATATGATATTAACAATGATCACAAAAGGTGATAGAAAAGTAGACAATATTAACAATGATCACCAAAGGTGATGAAAAAGTAGACTGTATTAACAATGATCACCGTAGGTGATATAATAGTAGACTGTATTAGCAATGATCACCAAAGGTGATAGAAAGGTAGACTGTATTAACAATGATTACCAAAGGTGATAGAAAGGTAGACTGTATTAACTACGATCACCAAAGGTGATAGAAAAGTAGACTGTATTAACAATGATCACAAAAGGTGATAGAGAAGTAGACTGTATTAACTATGATCAGCAAAGGTGATAGAAAGGTAGACTGTATTAACAATGATTACCAAAGGTGATAGAAAGGTAGACTGCATTAACAATGATTACCAAAGGTAATAGAAAAGTAGACTGTATTAACAATGATTACCAAAGGTGATAGAAAAGTAGACTGTTTTAACAATGATTACTAAAGATGATAGAAAGGTAGACTGTATTAACAATGATTACCAAAGGTGATAGAAAGGTAGACTGTATTAACAATGATTACCAAAGGTGATAGAAAAGTAGACTGTTTTAACAATGATTACTAAAGATGATAGAAAGGTAGACTGTATTAACAATGATTACCAAAGGTGATAGAAAGGTAGACTGTATTAACAATGATTACCAAAGGTGATAGAAAGGTAGACTGTATTAACAATGATTACCAAAGGTGATAGAAAGGTAGATTGTATTAACAATGATTACCAAAGGTGATAGAAAGGTAGATTGTATTAACAATGATTACCAAAGGTGATAGAAAGGTAGACTGTATTAACAATGATTACCAAAGGTGATAGAAAGGTAGATTGTATTAACAATGATTACCAAAGCTGAATTAAAAACTTAAAGTGTTCCAAAAATCGTATGAGGGTGAGTCATAAGTAACTATAATATAATCATTAAAAAAAGTTTAAATCATGTTGAGAGCTGCTATGATGCTGAAGCATGTCTTCAAACATACAGAATTAGAGCAGTATTGCAGCCATCATGTGAGTCAAAGAAAGACAACAAAGGTAGAAGGGCTCTAAAAGACATGCTCCAAACAGCAGCAGCATGCAGTGATATACATTTTTATACCAAAGATGAAAAACCAGTCAATATTCATCAAAGAATGCAAAAGCAGTAAATGAAAAGTTGTTTATCACTACAAGTGTATGAGTGGAAAAGAAAATTCAAAAGTTGTGTGACAATTGTGACAGATGGAGCTCACTCTGGTCAGCCTTTATGACTAATTGCAACCACACCTAATGTTGCTGATGCAGTGGAATGAGTTATCAGAGAAGACAAGCCATTCAATCCTTCTGAGACTCACAAATTTGGCACAACTGTGTTAGCTGGCAAGGTAATACTCATGCTTTTTTTGGTCCATAAGGTCCAATTCTAGAATATTGCATGCTCATAGGATTAACAGTGAGTGACCTGCTTCAGAATAATTTGAAACCCACTATAAGGTCCAATGGCGAGATTTGATAAAATATCTTTAAAAGAATTGAAAACTGCTTGAACAAAAATTCAGATGAAGGAGTATCTTGGTCTATGCCCTATGGGCCGGCTACGGCTCGAAAGGCCAATAGATAGATAGATAGATAAGGTCCAAACATCATGGTTTGTTCACTCCTGGCATGGTATTGCAGAACAGTGCGCCGCTACACACATCACAAGCATCAGCCAAAAATATTTCAAATCTGCATATAAAGTGTCTTCCACATTCACTTGATATGCCTGACCTCACACAAAGTGATTATCATATCTTGAGATGGCGAGGTGAAAATGCAGGTGAATGTGTGGCTGCGCAGTCAACTAAATGTTTTTTGTTGAATTGAAGCACTGTTGAGGTGTTTATGCTGAAAAGTGATAATGCAATTTCACACTTTTGTATCTGTATTTTATAAGTAAAAAAATAACAGGTTATGTTTTTACTCACTCTCATACATTTGATTCCAAAACTGGTATTACAGCCAAGTCTGTTATCTTTTCTACTGCTTAAAACAGGAGTTGTAAGAGAGGAAGCAAGTGTAGCTTTCTGGACATAACTAACTGTGCTGTTTGACTTGTTATATTTCATTGATTTAGTGACTCTCAGAGAACAAGTGAGGGAGCCGTGATAGCTCAGTGGTTAGTGAACTGGACTATAAAGGACAAGAGGTAGAGTTCGATCCCAACCGACAGCTTCTGGGTTCACCCAGCCTTAAATGGGTACCGGATTTTTTCTGGGAAAGTAAAGCGGCACAGGCGTAATACCGACCACATTACCCCAAAAAATCATGTGCTGTAGGTCTGTAAAATGTATGGTCACTAACACCATATTCCCTATACGTGACGGGGGTACTTTACTTTATTTTTAGAGAACAAGTGACTAAAGTGATGAAAATTGAATTACGCTAGGGTTGGTTTTTCTTCTAAGGTTAGGTTTTCTTCTAAGGTTAGTTTTTCTTGTAAGGTTAGTTTTTCTTTCTAAGGTTAGTTTTTCTTGTAAGGTTAGTTTTTCTTTCTAAGGTTAGTTTTTCTTGTAAGGTTAGTTTTTCTTTCTAAGGTTAGTTTTTCTTTCTAAGGTGTTTTTCTTGTAAGGTTAGTTTTTCTTTCTAAGGTTAGTTTTTCTTTCTAAGGTTAGTTTTTCTTGTAAGGTTAGTTTTTCTTTCTAAGGTTAGTTTTTCTTTCTAAGGTTAGTTTTTCTTCCTAAGGTTAGTTTTTCTTGTAAGGTTAGTTTTTCTTTCTAAGGTTAGTTTTTCTTGTAAGGTTAGTTTTTCTTTCTAAAGTTAGTTTTTCTTGTAAGGTTAGTTTTTCTTTCTAAGGTTAGTTTTTCTTGTAAGGTTAGTTTTTCTTTCTAAGGTTAGTGTTTCTAATGCGATTGAAAAGAAAAACTCTGACTTGAACATTTGGTGGCGACTTATGGACTCATGGCCGGTACTCTCCTGCCTCAAAAAAAAACCCACTGTGTACTCCATAAATGGGAAAGGCTATAATGGTAGGTTTCTGAGACTCTAGTTTAGCCTTGTCAATAGACCACATTCATTGCACAACAGATAACTCCATAGTGCTCAGATGCCCTCCACAGTACGTTCTCCAGTATGAAACAAGCCCACCACACACAAGCAAAAACACTGAAGATGGCTTAAGCTCAAATGCATGAACTCTGTAGCACAGGCAAAGACCTTGACCCAAACCTTCCCAGTCACCTCATCTTCCTTGACCGTGGTCATATGACAAAAAGAGACAACCAGAGGCTGATTGCATTGACCAATCTTTTCTGGGTTGTCAATTTCATTTGTAGTTTCATGTCATATGTTTGTGCTCTAAGTTGATTTCTTCATTATTTATGCTATAATCATCAATGAGATGAATGGCGAAAAACACTACAAGCTCTATACGACGTCTAATGGTGCTGGAAGGATCAAGAATCAAGAATAATCATCTACAGACATTATCCAGATCTTTACTAAGAACAAGATAGAAAAAATAGAACATAATCAGCTAACAATAATGAATGTTGAATATATGAAAAATAAGAAAACTCTAAAACTAGTGATGTAAAATAGTGATCAAAATAAATATAAAACAAAGTAAAACAAATAGTTAACTAAAAAATACAGCAAAAAACAGAATATTTTAAACTGCGACCAAGCAACTTATTTTGCTCATTCAAAACATAAATAAGTTTCTGTAGTTTAAAAAAAACAAACTTACTCTTACCTTTCGTAAAGCTCCTGATTTAAAGGGAAGAGATTGATGTTTACGGAAAACTTTGGATGATCCTTGAATTATGAAAACACCAACCTCCTGACTAGTGACAGACAACACAATATACTTGTCAAATTGAACCATTTACAGAACTGATCAAAAACTGAAAGTGCAAGGATCTTTCTAGCAATTTGTAAAAAAAAATGTATGTAAATTTTCTGCTTCTTTTTCTTTCTTTTTTGAAAAAAAAAATCCCTAAATAAACCTACTTTTTTTTTCCATTGACCATAGAGTGACGATACAGGCAGTTACGGTTATGGTTATGGAAGGCCTCGGTATCACTGCAAACGAATTAAAATCCATAATTGCTCAACCGCCCTTGCCAGTGGAATCATCCAAATTAATATCTCATCTTCCAAGCAAAGAAAGGTAGCAAGTAGTCCCCATCATAGCAGTCTCAGCACACACCAAAAGACAAGGTAAAACCACACAGAAAATGAAAACTACTGTCTGTTCCAAGTCATACGACATCATAATTCATTGTAAACAATCAGAATATTGAAACACGACTAAAACAAATGAAATGCACAGCTCATGGTGTGCACAGAGCACTTAACTCAGTAGCTCCTGCAACAAGCCGGATTACAGTTATGTATGGATTATATATATACCAAATTAACCACAACAAAGTATTACATCAAGATCTATAATATCATCATCATCATGTACCCTGCCGGTTGGCATAGGCGATCATGTCCCTCCACAATCCTCTATCCACAGTGCATCATATCAGTTCTGCTGTTGACTGTTTTCCATGCCATGATACCAAGCTATCCAGTATTTTCTCCCTTTGTCGTCCGCGATCTCTCTTTCCTTTTATTTTGCCAGTTGTAACCAAGTATTCTAACTTTCCTCTTCTCATGATGTGCCCGAAAAATGTTGATTGCTTCTTTCTGATGTTTTTTAAGAGCTCCCTTTTTGTGTTGGCCTCTTTGAGAACTTCCTCATTGGTCTTTTTATCTGTCCAGGGAACTTTCAACATTCTTCTGAGAAATCCCATCTCTGTGGCCTCTAACCGTCTTTTCATTTGTTTGTCTACTGTCCATGATTCGCTTCCATAGGTCAGAATTGGTTCTATATAGCACCGATGAACTCTCTTTCTCATTTTTATTGACATAGATTTGTTGCATAAGATATTTTTTCATTTTCTGAAATGCTATTTTGGCCTGAGCTATTCTGCTTTTTATTTCTGTGGTGCATCTCCCATCTGATGTAATTATTGTGCCCAAGTATTTGAAACGTTGCACTTGTTTTAGATTTGTCTCGTTTATTTTTATGCTGCATGATGGTGATGATTGTTTCTTCGATATAACCATTACTTCTGTTTTCTTACTATTCAGACTGAGACCTTTCTTGTTGCTTTCTTCTACTATTATGTCTATCATTTCTTGTAGTTCATTCTCTGTCTCTGCTATTAAGACTGTGTCATCCGCATATCGCAAATTATTTATGTTGTGACCGTTGACTTCAATTCCTTTTTTGTCTACTATTAATTTCATAATATATTCGCTGTAAAGAGAAAACAAGTCCGGTGACAGAACACAGCCTTGTCTGACTCCTTGTTTTATATATTGGAATTGTCCTGTTTGGTTGTTAATTCGTATAGCTGCTGTTTGTTGCCAGTACATATTTTTTATGATTCGCAGATCCTTGCCATCAATGTTTAATTTCTCCAGCATATTGATTATTTCCACATGCTTTACTTTGTCAATTGCTTTCGTGTAGTCTATAAAGTACATATATAGATCTTTCTTTACCTCTATAGATCTTTCTATCAATGTCCTTAAGGTGTATATTGCGTTATTGGTACCCTTTCCTTCCACAAATCCACATTGTTCCTCACTTATTTCTGGTTTTATTTTGTTCCTTACACGTCTCATGATTATTCTTAGTAATATTTTAGTCATATGGCTCATGAGACTAATAGTGCGATGGTCTTCACAATCAGTGGCGCCTGACTTCTTCGGTATGGCTACAAAGATAGATTTTAGTAGATCCTCGGGTATGTGTCCAGTGTTATATATGTCATTGAGTAATTTTGTTATGACTTGTACTCCCAACTCTCATTATGCATTTATCTCTTCGATTGTTATATTGTCAGGACCTGGAGCTTTGCCTCTTTTCATGTGTTGAATTGCGTCCTCCACTTCACTCTGCATTATTGGTGGTCTTGTGTCTTCATTTGAATTGTTTAATTCTGGTCTTTCATCATCATAGAGTTGACTGATATATTCTGTCCATCTTTCCATTGTCTTCTCCTGTCCCATTATTATATTTCCTTCTTTTGATTTCACACATCCTGAAACTTTGACTTCTTTTCTTCCTGTTAATTCATTTAACTGATTGTGCATAAATTTTGGGTCTTGCTTTTGTTGTTTTTCCATTTCTTCACATTTCTGTTTTAACCATCCTTCCTTTGCTTCTCTGCACTTGTTTTGGATCTCTTTGTGCAATATTTTGTATGTCCGTTCTTCTTTCTTATGTTTTCTTCTTTCGTCCATTAGTTGTAATATTTCTTCTGTCATCCATTTCTTTTTGTTGATTCTTTTAGTCACTGGTATTACTTCTTTTGATGTTTGCTGAATCGATTGTTTGAGCATTTCCCACTGCTCCTGGATGTCCTGTATTTTCTCAATAGCATTATATCTATTTTGTACTATCATGCTGTACTTATCACTCATCTGTTTATCTACTCTTAGCATATCTAGTTCTAATTTTATATTTCTTGGTGATTTCTGTGCCTTCCGCAGTTTTATTCTTATCTTTCCAACTACTGGTACATGGTCACTATTACAATCTGCTCCTGGCCTTGTTTTAACAGACGTTAGCCCATTCCTAAATCTTCTCTGTACCAGTATAAAATCAATTTGATTGTGTACTTTTTTGTCTGGGCTTTGCCATGTCCATAGTCGCCTAATGTGTTGTTTGAACCAGGTGTTACCTATAATCATTTCATGTGTCTTTGCCCAATCTATCCCCTCTGTCATTCGTCTCGCCAAGGCCATGCCCACAAGTTACATTTTGCACTTTAGCTGTTCCTACCTTTGCATTGAAATCCCCTAATATAATTGTTATTTCATGGGGTTTACACTGTTGCTTCCTCTAGCTCCTCGTAAAAAGTGTCAATGTCTTCTTCTTTGCTATTACTTGTTGGTGCATAAACTTGAATTATGTTGATATCCATTGGTCTACCACTCAATTTTACTAGCAGAATTCTGTCTGATACTGGCCAAAATCCTTTCACTGTTTTGCTATAATATCATAAGAAGTGTAAATAAAGCAATCATTTATTATTTATATTACTCAGGGCTTAATAATACAATGTAGTGATGGTGGCCAAGTGGTTAGACTGGATGGTTCTCTCTGCTGGATGCACTTAGGGTCAAAATGTGTTATTTTTTTTCCTTACAGCTTAAATTATTCCAGTGTTGTCATTACAGGACTTGCTTTTCCATCCATTTCATTAAGAGAGTCTAAGCCTGCTATCTTTACATCTCTTCTCAGTATTCTTCTCAAGGTGTACTTTGAGGTCAGCCTATCATTTTCTTATTATTTCTCAATTTTAGGGTTTGCTTTGTGATAGGTTATTATCTTCTTATTATATGCTCAATATATTCCCACCTTAGCTTTCTGATTATAGATGAGATTTTTTTTTTCCCTGCATTGCCATTTCTTTTTTTTTTTCCCTGCATAGCCTTTCCATTGTAAACAAAGTATTTTCCTGATACATTTCTTTCTACTGAATGTGAAATTAACACCCTAAACATCCTCTATTACGTGGCAAGTACACTGGAAATGATGCTTTTACTTTCAGTCCATCATTTAACTTCTCACGACCACAGATAGGCAGATATAAATAGCTTGTAATAATATAGATAATGAAATAAATGAACACAAACTTGAATAAATTCACAACCATCGATACAGATATCGGGGAGATCAAAAATAATAACTAGAATACAAAATATAATACATTATTATTATAGGTATATGTTCTTTTACTCAAGCTTTTATTTAATTTAATATGTTATAATGAACTATTTTATTGTTTATTCATATAAAATGCAAATAAATGACATACTTGTACAGACTCTATAAATCTATAAAAACTTTGGTAGTGTGTCTCCAAGGAAAAAAATTGTTTTAGTACTCTTAGCAGATAAACAGCCTTGCTCAAAAGTGATATGTTATCTGGTCTAAAAAATAAATCTGATATATCATTTATATATAAACAAAGATATATACACAGAAAATATGTCAACTGCTAGATGTGTACAGCTATAATGTTACAACACTGCTATGGCAATCTGGTTCCTTGAAGCCAGCCTTGCATGTGAAAGCTAACTTTGATGAAGCTCTGGTGATGAAGCTTTGGATGTACTCATAAGATTAGCAAACTGTACGATTCATGTGAAGCCACAATAGAGGAACTATAGTTTTCCTCATTTACTGATGTGACTTTTGACTTCTGATGGCCAAAACGATCAGCACTACGTTTTGCAGATGCCCTTTTCTTGATCCGCAAAGATCTCTTTCTCATTACTGATTTGTTAATTGGTGTCTTTGGTGTGCAGAGTTGTCTGGTAGATGGGGAGCGTGTCACTGTGGTTTGCTGATACTGATTGTTAATAGGTAGCTTGCTTGATGTATTTGGAGTCTTTGTTAAGTCATTCATCTCATTATAGTGAATTTTAATTCTCACTGAGAATGTTGAAAATGTCATTTCAACCTTTCTGGTTTCTCTCTCTCTCTCTCTCTGCGATCAAAACTCAATCAGAGTAGGATTCCAGACTCTCTCATGAAGTCAGCTGTCTGTTTAAGCGAATCGATTGCCCCATATAGTTTTTCTCCCAGGGAGGTGGGCATGGACCACAATGCTCTTCTCAGGTCTGTGTACTGGGGGCAATCCTGTTGAACATGTTTTGTAGTCATATTGTCCAGTGTACAGTGGCATAGGCTGGTTGTACCTATTTTGAATTTGGTGAACATGTGATTTCTCATTCTACCGTGGCCAGTGCGTAGGTGAAGTATGATGACTTTATCCCTCCTTGATAGTTGGTGGTATCCATCACTCTCATTATGCTTTGGGTGTTCTTGTTTCCATTTTTCATGGAACTGACCTTTGAGGATGGATTTGGCTTCATCATAACTGAGCGGATGGTTCTCTTGTGGTAATCTCCCTCCCTCTTTAGCGAATTTGTCTGTGCATTCGTTCCTGTGTATATTACAGTGTGATGGTATCCACTGAATGACTACTCTCTGGAAGTTATTGCACAGTTGGTCCAGGGTTGTTCTCAAGTCATCTAGTTCATTGTTCTTGGGGGTTTTAAGAGCTGATAGTACTGACAGTACATCAGTCAGAATCACCAATTTATTGTTCATGTTATTTTTGTGTTGAGTAGCCAGTGTTGCAGCATCTCTGATGGCCTCATTTTCTGCTTTAAAGTTGTTTGAGAATTTCCCAGTAGCTATTGACAGTAGCTATATACATGGAAAACAAAGTAGAAGAGATCGATCACTTTATCTATCTTGGAAGTCACATTGACCGAGAAGGGGATACAGGTAAAGAAATTAGAATCAGAATAGCTAAAGCAGCAATGTCTTTCAGAAGCCTTGAAAAGTTGTGGAAATCAAAACTAATCAGCACAAACACAAAACTTAGGCTATTCAAATTAAATGTACTATCAACCCTTACTTATGCATGTGAAAGCTGGAAAACAACAAGAGATATAGAAACAAAGTTGAACGCATTCGAAAATAAATGTATAAGGAAAATACTTGGTATAGCGTGGAACGAATTCAAAATAAACGAGGAAATTAGAGAAATCGCCAATCAACCACTAATATCTTCAGTAATAAAGAAAAGATGATGGTCATATGTTGGACATGTGATGAGAAGAGATAATAACCGAATAGCAAAGCAGGCCCTTATATGGGAAACAACAGGTAAGAGAAAAAGAGGAAGACCCGGGGAGACACTGAGAAGAACATTGATGAGAGAGGCAAGAGCAACAGGATTCGGCTCCCTCAATGAGATAGAGCTGCTTGCACAGAACAGAGACAAGTGGCAAGATTTGATAAAATATCTTTAAAAGAAAACTGCTAGAACAAAAATTCAGATATGAGAAGGTGCATCTTGGTCTACGCCCTATGGGCCCGCAACGGCTCGAAAGGTCAATAGATAGATAGATATTGACTTGGTGATCTCATCCTGGTTATTCAGTGTCAAGAATACACCTCCCCCTCCATTTCTGCTGGCATTTATAGCAGAACCATCTGTGTATATGTGGAACCAAGAGTCCTGTGGGTAGGTATCGTTTATGTGTTTTATTGCTACGTGTTTTCTTTCTGTGTCTGATTGGGTGCCTTTTTTCATGATTCCTGTTATATTTTCCTTAAGTTCTGGTATTTTATGTTTTCCATGAGGAGACATATCAGACGGGCCCAAGGGTTTTGATATTGTTTGGGAAAGTACTGGGTCTCCAGTAGTTAGTTCATTGGCAATTGCAGCGAAGTTGCTCCTCTTTAGTCATACAATTACGGAACCAGTTATTCTTTGGTGCATGGGGTGGCTAAGGATCCTTCTATATTTCTTCGCTTGCTGCAATACTTTAGTGACCTGTCTGTCATCTAAGGGTTGTAAACCTGTTACTGTTTCTAGAGTCTTGATAGGTGTAGATTTCATAGCACCAGTGATGATACGGGCAGCTTGGTTCTGTGTTCTGTTAATTTTGCTAAGGTGTGATTTGGAAGCCATAGCCCAGGCTTTGACTCCATACTCTAGAATTGGTCTCACTCTTCCTACGTACAGTCTTTTCAAAATATTGCTGTCTGCTCCCCAGTCCTTTCCTGCCAATTTCTTCATAATATTTGTTTGTTTTCTGGCTTTATTCCTTGCTTTGTCTATCTGATTTTTCCAAGTCATTCTGCGATTCATGGTGACACCAAGATATGTTGGGTTTTGGTCAATAGGGAGTGTATGGTCTTTTATCTTCAAGTTTGCAGAGAGTGTGTTTCTTGATAGGCTGAAAATTGTATATGTAGTTTTTTTTTCGTTGATTGGTAAGAACCATGTGTTCATCCATTTCTCAAGTTCATCTAGGGCATCTTGCATCTCGGGTCCAGCCACCAACATACTTTCCTCGATAGCCCATAACGCCAGATCATCTGTGTATATTGCTGAGTGTATTCTGGGTGTAATGTCCATTACGATGTCATTTATGAAAATTAAAAAGAGTGTTGGGGACAAGACTCTACCTTGTGGGACACCTTGTTCGAGAGAGACCTTTTTACTTAGTTGACCTTGAACTTGTACTCTGGCCGTTCTATCCTGAAGGTATTGAGAGACCCAATTGAATAAATGACCCTGGATGCCAAGTCTAAAAAGCTTGTTCTTTAAACCCTCTCGCCATACCCTATCAAAAGCCTTACACTGCCAGTATGTGTTTCTTTTCTTGTAGAGCATCCTCTATTTCCTGTGCAATGTAGGTGACCAGGTCTTCACTTGATCTGTGCTGACGGAAGCCACTTTGTTGTGGTACGATTTGTTGTTTTGTCTCCAAATGCCACATAAGTCTTCTGTTAACCAGCCTTTCCATGAGTTTACTCAGGCAGCTCAGTAGGCTAATTGGTCTATAGCTACTTGGGTCTAGTGGGTCTTTTCCACGCTTGAGGATGGGCACCATAATACCTTCTTTTCAGATTACCGGCACATGACCTCTCTTCCAGCTAGCATTTATTATCCTTAGAAGCTGGCCCTTGGCTTTCTGTCCCAGATTTAGGAGCATTTAGTTGGAGATTCCATCTTTACTGGGGGAACTTTTGAGCTTCAATCCTTTGAAGCCAACATCTAATTCAGTTGGGGTAAAGATGGTCATCTGATGCTCTTCTGGTGCTAAAGGTATGTGTTTTGCATCTTGGTTTTCCCGTCTTGCAGCTTTCTGTTTGTCTATTGGAATGTTTATTCTACTAATGGTTTTGTAAGTCTCTATCAGTAGATTTGCTGCCCTTTTGCCTATGAGGATGTTCTGATTGTGTGCTAATGATATTGGAGGTCGGCAGTTGTTTTCGTCGCTCAGAGTTTTCGCAAGTTTCCATAGTTTATGACCATTTTTGTCTAGATTAAGGCTCTCTGTTTTGTCTATCCAGCTCTGTCTTGCTGATATCATGACCTCACATCTGTATTTGGCCGTGGCTGCTTTGTAGGCAGTGTTGATCTCTTTGCTGTGTGATGTGTCAGCTAGTTCTCTGGTAGAGTCCAGTTCCTCCTCTAGTCTTTGTATTTCCTTGCTCCAGTATGGCTTGTAGTTTCTTCTTGTTCCTCTAGGAATGGATTCTTTAGCAGCTCTCAGGATTCCATTTGTTAACCGCTCTATCATATTATTGACCTTCTTTTCATGAGTGTTGATAGGCGCAGTATATGCATCAGTATAAAATCTTTATAAAAACCGTTATATAAACCTTTATATAAAACCTTTCTGGTTTTAAGAGGTGTGTTCACAGCTGTAGCAGTTTGTGGCAATCTTCGTTTATTTGGGGTTTTAGAGACAGATTTGCTTCCATACATCATTTCATCTTGAGTCTGTTTTGCTCGGGCTTTCAGCCTAAACTGTTTCTGTTCTTCCTTTTGCAGCTGGAAGCTCTCCCACTCACTCTTCACATATTCTGGAAACTTCATTCCACTCACAAAAAACTCCTTCTGGTTGTCATGATCCCATTTTTTTATTGCTTCTATCACTTCATCCTCAATCTTTGGCAATTCTTTTGTTAATTTCTTTCTGGCTTTTTCTTCCTGAAGCAGTGTTCCTCCCCTGTCACTGAACAATCTATTTGGATCACTAGCTTTTTCTTCCTGAAGCAGTGTTCCTCCCCTGTCACTGAAAAATCTATTTGGATCACTAGCTTTTTCTTCCTGAAGCAGTGTTCCTCCCCTGTCACTGAAAAATCTATTTGGATCACTAGCATTTTCCTCAAATACTATCATCTTCTTGAAGAGTTCTTCTCTGTGAGCTATTTTTTTCTAAAATCTCTTTGTGCACATTATAATACTGTTGCACCATTTCCAGTTCTTTTTCATGAGCATGCAGTACTTCATCTGTGCATTCTTCTTTATTAAATGCTTTGAATGAGGCTCTCTGCTCTTTACTGAAGTAGCATTTATTCCACCAAGATGTCAGATCATTTCTAATTCCATCCACAAATTTACGCATGTTCTGAAACTTCAGAAGTTCACATTTTTCAATTTCAATTTTAAGTGCAGCTATCACTTTGGTATCATGATCTTTAATTGTTTTTTTTAAACTCCTCTCTATCACTACTAGAAGTTTCTAGTCTATTCCACAAGGCTCTGAGGTGCTCCCTTGATTTATCAGCTTCGTTTTTCATGTCTTCATCTTTTTTGGTCAACTCTTCATGCAGTGTTTTAATCTTGTACATATTTTGTGTTGATAATCCAAAACTGTCAACATCTTCACACATCAGATCATCTCCAAATGATGTTTCTGACTCACTCTCCATGGCATGAAATAGTTCAACAATCTGCTTCTTGGTTATTTCAAACTCTGTGAATCGTTTATTTCTTTAAGCCTGCACAAGTGCACCATGTTTCTCCAGCTCTCTCAACTGTTCTAAAGTAGGTACTTTCCCAGTAGGCATTTGATATGGATCAGTAGAGACGATCTTACATAAGTGTTGATCATGGCCGCATAAAGTGTCATACTTTGTCATTCTGTCCTTCTTTTCCTTGGTCATGGTTTCAGCTTTAGAGCGCAGAATTTTCTCTTTCTGTACCATAGTAAGACCTCCTGACAACTTGATATGTGGTAGAAAAAGGTCATCACTTAGTTGGTCCAGCTGCTCTGTAAACTCAGTGATAGTTTTTGCAACTTGATTCATAAGAGTTTCCTCCTGTGCTTTCTTATTCTGCATCAGATTTTTCACATGCGTCACGGCTGTGTCACCTCTTGCCTTCTTTTGGCTTTCATCAATGCCCATCTTATCCCATATCTGATAAAGAGTTCTGATTGACGTGTCAATAACTTTGTTGCAGGCAAATCGAGTCTGCTCTCTACAGGAGCTCGAATTCGTGTTCCCCTACATCTCTGATCAAGTACATAAATGTACAACATAAAATGTACAACAAATGTCAAACACACTGCAAACAAAAGATGCTTTGTTTATAAATGTTATCCTTGTGTAACATCGTCACGTAATGTTGACAAAAAATGTTTCCATAACGTAATGTTTCCATGTAATATAGAGGCTAGTGCATCAACATTAAAGTTATTTTAAATTTGATGTCATTCTTCACTGCTATGTCTTGGTCTCTTCTGAGCTCATGGAACTACCTAGAAACAGCATCTGTTTATTATCATTGTGTGCCTCTTGAGTAATTCAGTTTCCTTATTATTATTATTATTATTATTATTATTATTATTATTTCCTTATTATTATTATTAAGCTAAAATATTCTTAATGTTTCTTTTCCTGTTCTCCAATATAAAAGTACTGAAGGTACACAACTCTCAAATATCCTTAGTTCAGTTTTTGTGTTGAAGTGAATGGATATCAAAATGTTGTTTAGATTGTCAAAAGCTAGTCTAGTCTTATTTATCTGTACTGTGATATCTTCATTTTTCCTTCCGTCCAGTGTTACTATGTTTCCTAAATATGTGAATGTGTTAGCTGCTACATGGCTTTCTATTTTGACTGGTGTAGAGTTATGTTAAAAAACATAGCCACCATGACTTAATCATTTAAAACATAACCTTCCTACTTGGTACAAACTCTTCCCCATGTTTGATGTGCGACGGGGATAATCCAATGACTAACAGTGTTTCATATGTTCGGATTTGGAGTCAAAATGATGTCCTAACATCATCAAGCACTATACTTTTAAAAAAATATGACGATCATCCTTTTCAGAGGGATGTGAACTTCTGGTCAATATGGTGGATAGGCAGCAGGAACCATTAAAGGCTATGTCTGAAAAGTGTTCCTTTTTGCAGTATCCTCATATTCCAAGTCTGGCTTGTTGCAGGAGCTACTGAGTTAAGTGCTCTGTGCATTTCATCTGTTTTGATCGTATTTCGATATTCCGATTGTTTACGATGAATGATGATATCGTATGATGGAGAACAGATGGCTGTGTTCGCTTTCTGTGCGGTTTTGCCTTATGTCTTTTGGCATGTGCTGAGACTGCTATGATGGGGACTACAGCTACCTTTCTTTCTTTGGGATATGAGATAGTAATTTGGATGATTCCACTGGCATAAGCGGTTGAGTAATTATGGATTTTAATTCGTTTGCGGTGATACTGGGGCCCACCATAACCATAACCAATCTTCCCCAGGTAAATTTTGTATAGAGAACTCATAGAAAAACAACCTGTGGGATGTCCAAAATTGAGATACAAAGATCTTTGCAAATGCCTCTGAGTGAATTCTCCATTAGTGCAAAAATATTGGAAAAATCTGGCAGAAGATCATGAGTAACACATAGAACAAATACAAGACACATAACAATATTATTTGAAAATTAAATGAAGTCAAAGTTAGAAGAAAAATGACACAAGAGAAAAATGTGACACAAATCTGCCAAGTAACTGTTCATTCTGCCAGATATGTCATTCACATATTGGCCAAATTAGCCATGAGAGAAGTTGCTCAGCAAAACAGTGTTTGGCAGTTGCTTTTAAAGATTAACATGGGAGGGAGGGTGTGTTTGTGTGTGTGTGTGTGTATCTATGCAGTTCCTCTATATTTTTTTTATTAAATATGTTAGTGAGTATGGAAAATAATGCACTGAGAACATTGTCTATTGTATTCCTCTTGAAATACTGTCTGTTGTTCATCTCATTACTAAGTCTATACCAGCCAATAAGAGAATTGTCACTAGGGATACTTTCTCATTTTAATTTCAAATGACTGGCTACTGTGGTTGACACTGCATGTTAATTTAGTGTACAGCTTTTTTTTATATTATTGTGACTATTTTGTTTTAAATTTCATTAGTTTTCACTATCTTCCATAAACTTTATCTTCCATAAACTTTAACTTCCATAAACTTTCTCTTCCATAAACTTTAACTACCATAAACTTTATCTTCCATAAACTTTACCATAAACTTTATCTCCCATAAACTTTAACTTCCATAAACTTTATCTTCCATAAACTTTAACTTCCATAAACTTTATCTTCCATAAACTTTATCTTCCATAAACTTTATCTTCCATAAACGTTATCTTTCATAAACTTTATCTTCCATAAACTTTAACTTCCATAAACTTTATCTTCCATAAACTTTATCTTCCATAAACTTTACCATAAACTTTATATTCCATAAACTTTATCTTCCATAAACTTTATCTTCTATAAACTTTATATTCCATAAACTTTACCATAAACTTTATCTTCCATAAACTTTATCTTCCATAAACTTTAACTACCATAAACTTTATCTTCCATAAACTTTAACTACCATAAACTTAATCTTCCATAAACTTTATCTTCCATAAACTTTATCTTCCATAAACTTTATCATCCATAAACTTTATATTCCATAAACTTTATATTCCATAAACTTTACCATAAATTTTCTCTTCCATAAACTTACTCTTCCATAAACTTTATCTTACATAAACTTTATCTTCCATAAACTTTCTCTTCCATAAACTTTATCTTCCATAAACGTTATCTTCCATAAACTTTATCTTCCATAAACTTTTTTTTCCATAAACTTTACCATAAACTTTATCTTCCATAAACTTTATCTTCCATAAACTTCATCTTCCATAAACTTTTTCTTCCATAAACTTTACCATAAACTTTATCTTCCATAAACTTTATCTTCCATACTTTATCTTCCATAAACTTTATCTTCCATAAACTTTAACTACCATAAACTTTATCTTCCATAAACTTTAACTACCATAAACTTTATCTTCCATAAACTTTATCTTCCATAAACTTTATATTCCATAAACTTTATATTCCATAAACTTTACCATAAATTTTCTCTTCCATAAACTTTATCTTCCATAAACTTTCTCTTCCATAAACTTTATCTTCCATAAACTTTATCTTCCATAAACGTTATCTTCCATAAACTTTATCTTCCATAAACTTTTTCTTCCATAAACTTTATCTAACATAAACTTTATCTTCCATAAACTTTCTCTTCCATAAACTTTATCTTCCATAAACTTTACCATAAACTTTATCTTCCATAAACTTTATCTTCCATAAACTTTCTCTTCCATAAACTTTATCTTCCATAAACGTTATATTCCATAAACTTTATCTTCCACAAACTTTACCTTCCATAAACTTTATCTTCCATAAACTTTACCATAAACTTTATCTTCCATAAACTTTATCTTCCATAAACGTTGTATTCCATAAACTTTATCTTCCATAAACTTTATCTTCCATAAACTTTATCTTCCATAAATGTTGTATTCCATAAACTTTATCTTCCATAAACTTTATCTTCCATATTATCAAATATACTTTTTTTTTTCTAAATTAACAGAATTGATGTAAATTGTTCTCTGCCTTTCTAAATACTGTTCTATTTTATTTCTGCAGTGCCTGCTCTACCTTGAACCTTCAAACTCTACAAAACAAAGGTTCGCTTAGTGTGTTAGCAATAAAATCATTGCAAAGCTGACTGCAATGACTACAAAACAATTCATTAGTTAAGATAAAAGTGATTTGAAGAAAACAACAGTGAGACATATGGTTGTGGAGTTCGTCAAATTTGTTACTTTCACTCATCCATTTTTACACTGTCTGACGCAGACTCCTTCATAAAATAGTAAATAAAAATCCCTTCCACATCTTCAGGTGCATGAGAAATATGACATTACAGCCTACATTTTTCATCCTCCTCCTTCATCATCATCGTCGTCGCCGCCACCACCACCACCATCATCAAGTTTGTTCCTGTTGGAACGTAGCTCCCATGACAACTACTCTGAAGTTTTCTCTGTTCTACATAAAATGCCCAGCTTCAGCAGTACTCAATCCCAGCTCATAAGTGATATTTTATAGATCAATGGCACAATTACCAAACTTAAAGTATTCAACTCAAACATATTATAAACACTTACTTATGCATGTGAAAGCTGGAAAACATCAAAAGAGATTGAAAAAAAAAACTATACTTTTGAAGAAAAATGCCTAAGAAAGATACTCTGTGTACTAGCGAATGTATTCAAGACTAATATTGAAATAAGAGAAATGGCCATGCAATCAAAGATCTCATCTACTATTAAGGAAAGAAAATAGACATATGCCGGACATGCTGAGAAGTGACAACAAGAGAATTTCAAAACAGGCTCTTCTATGGGAAATATAAGGATACAGAAAAAGAGGAAGATCTAAAGAGACACTAAAAAGAACACTTATAAGAGAAGCAAAGTTAGCATGCATTGACTCATTATATTAGATTGAACATCTCGCCCAGAATAGAGAAGGGTGGTGAAAAAGACTACAAGCCTTATGCGACATCTAACGCACTGGAAGGATCAAGAATGGCACAATTTATGGGTGATATGGTTGGTATCATGCCAGGCTGGTCTACCTTCCAAGTTAAACATCCCTGGAACCTATTTTCAGAGGCTGAGTGAACCCCAAACTGTGAAAGCGCAAAAAAGATTTATCACGTCTGAGAAGCAAACACAAAAATCTTCCTGTCAGTGACAAGCATACCAACCACTCAGTCACCACTTGTTTACAAAAACTAGTTTCCTTCATGCTTTAAGCTGCATGGGGAATATTGTGTTAGTTGCCGTTATTTCTCAATAACAAATGACACATTTTTGGCGATGTGATCACTTTAATGTGAGGCTTCCCTTACTTTCCAGAAAACTCTCTGGTACTCATTTTCAGATGATGGGTTAACACTGAAGCCTACTGATAAAATGTTGCCATATTTAGGAATCCAACCCAGATCTTTCTGATCAGTAGCAAGAAGTTCATACAATAGAACAATACAAAAGAACAATACAATAGAACTGCCTTATTATTCACTTTTTACATTTAAAAAATCAGCAGTCAAAAATTTATGAGGAAATGTCATCTGGAGAAAAGTTACAATGACAGATCCTAGAGATAAAGGGTTATGTGTTTAGAAGGTATTCAGAAAATATAACAAGGACTTCTACCTAGTGGACTCTGAATGTGAGTTAAAGCAAAACAGACTAAGAACATTGTGGTTGAGTGTCGGGTAGACACTTATCATGCATTCCAGAGTAGAGCAATGGTTTGTGAACTGGATAATTCGGACTAGAGGTCAAGTTCACCTCATAGATTGACCAACTTCTAGATCCAGCCTTGAGTTGGAAATTTATTTGAGGAAAGAAAGATATTGTCAAGAAGTTCAGACCACATTACTCAGAAATGTAGAAGAACACTTATCTGTAATACTCAAGGTGTGACAGGTTGTTTTCTCTACTTCTATGTGCCAGTTTGTATTTCTTCTCGCTTCTGTCAAGGAAGCAGATCTCTGCTGGTTACGTTTAAAAAGAAATATTGCATTATTTTTCACAGATTAGACATATAGTCTGAAAACTGACAGACAATAATTCTGACATTTCCTGTTTATTACATTCATTGTACAAAACAATAAGAAAACTTACGTGTCATTAGGAATGATACTGAAGGACATGTTGCAAGATCTCAAGTTTGATGGTACTTCATAGATGATTTTACTTTTATCATCATAGACAGAGACACTTATTGGGCCTAGTCAAAATTACCAGGAAATCATCATTTACATTTTCAAGAAGTTTGAACTTTCACCATTAAATGAAAGCATTTATCTCATCAATGGTCTTATGATATTCATACAATATCTTCATATTAAAATTGTTGAGGTTCAAAAAATAAAAACCATATAATAAATAACACATTACAAACATTTCTCATTTTAAAACAATCCATTCAATTCAAGTTTTTAAAATCTACTGTAAAAAAAAAACCACTTAACTCTAAAAAAAATGTATTTAGCTCTATACTTTATATAGACTCTGGCACCTTGATGGACTGTTGGTAGCAAGTATTCATGATTTATCAGTAGTTTGGATGTTTCTTTATTCTTCCCTTTTTTTGTTTCAAATTCTTGGTTTGTTCAAATCTCCCTGACTGTTTTTTTATATCAACAATCTATATTTTTCCTTTTGCCTACCCCTGTGATTGCCACAATCACTGTTCCCTGGTTTTGGCCATGTTATTACATCTTGTGATGCTTCTTCTACCTTTACCTTCTTCTGGAGCCTAGGACTTCCACAAACACTTTCCAAACCTTCCTGTTTGGTGCCATTATTTTAAGATGGGTTCATGTCTTCTCTCCGGACAGACATGCAATACCCACATACATTCTTTTTTCATTATTGGTACAAAAGGTTCATTATATGTGTCTATGTTATTGGTGACGATTTTACAATTTCATTTGTTATGTGGTCTCTGTATGAGACAACATCATCTGACAATAAAACCTATATTCACACCTTGCATTTTATTTTACAGTTCTGCACTTATAGAAGGTTAGGTTTATTCATATATACATATATATATATATATATATATACATATATATATATATATATATATATATATATATATATATATATATATATATATATATATATATATATATATCAAATTGAAAAACAAATGGAACAAAAAAATATTCATATATTTATATATATTTAAAAAAAAAAAAAATATATATATATATATATATATATATATATATATATATATATATATATATATATATATATATATATATATAACAAATTGACATTATTTTAAATAGGCTCAACAGTCTAATCTTGAATTTCTTGGCTGATTGACTGGTCTTACCAGATTGTGTTCAGTCTTGTTGGGGGAGTTGTTGGGGGTCAGGGAAAAGAAAGACATAAAAACGTGAAGCTGCAGTAAAGCTGATTGTAAAGGAGAAATGAAAAACAAAAATGGTCCTGTTAAAGCTTAATTTAATAAATGGACGACACAAATCTGAGGGAGTTGTTGCCTGCATTGACCTAGAATTGCCATGATTAATCCTGGAATCATCCTCCTATAATTGATTTTGGAACAAAGCATCTGTTTTGTCAAGCTCCAAAGATTTCACTTTGCCATGAAAGCAGACCTGTCAACTCTTTCATTGACATGAGTGATCAGGACTGCAAATCTATAGCAGAGAAAGTACGGCTAGGAGTATATAATAGCGGAGAATGGTGTAGGGAAATATAAATTAGTATAGTATAGCAGAGGAAGTACGGCTAAGAGTATATAATAGCGGGGAAGGGTGTGAAGGAAAGTACACACCAAGAGATAGAGAATAGGGAAATATAAATTAAGCACTTACTTATACAGAAGAGAAAATGACGTAAAGAAGGGGGCATGATGTGGCGGGGGTTATAGTTGCAAGGAAACTAGAGAAGACTAGTCACTTGGAGCCAGACTATCGAAGAGAGAAGACAGTCAAAGAGATAAGAAGACTTAGAGCCGGACAGTCAAAGAGAGAGGAAGACTTGGAGCCGGACCATCGAAGAGAGAAGACGTGCTGGAGGTGAGAACAACATCATGGAGACGAACAGTTGAAAGAAGTAGATATGATTAGAGAGAGATAGAATGAAATCGTTAGAGGTTAGCGGATGATCCAGAAGGATATAATGTAAACGGGCCGATTAGATAGGGATAGATAGATAGATTAGGGTGGTGCGTTCGATGGGGAACGTACCAAAGTAGGGTAACGGCCGATTATATAGATAGTTAGACAAAGATAGTTAGGCAAGGATAATTAGACAAGGATAGGGACAATGAGATGATTATAATTTAGATAGAAATTGACAATAACATCATTTGTGTCATAAAGTTAGAAATGAACAGAAGAATAAAGAAATAAATGAAGGGCTCCAAGTAAAATTAGAAACAGTGTTCGAGTTGAGTATGAAAATGGTACCTCCTACTACTCCTACTACATTCAGAATATACTCCTTCAGATGTGATTTATGTGATTTATCTCCCTGGTTACACCTACAAAATGTTGTACCTCCTTCAGATGGTTACACCTACACACAAATTGGTGCCGTGGTACCTCCTACTACATTCAGAATATACTCCTTTGGGTGCGTGGTTGTTCTTTACGCCTACAAATTAGGTGTGTGATTATACGTTACACCTACAAATTGGTGCATGTACTCCTTTAGAGGTTTTGGCACGGTGGTTTTTGGTTACACCTACAAATCCACTATAAATCCTTGAATGTCATGGACCTACAAATCTGTCCATACTAGAACCGTCTGTTAAATATTAATTATAATATTTGGAGCACAATCTAGGCATTGATTGTAATGTCATAGGTTATTTTTATATCTGATTTTGTAATAAAGTCCTTGATTTGTATTTGGCTTCTTCTGTAGTCCTTGAGCTATGTAGTAACCTGTTAGCAAGATTACTTTTTTTTATAGTAACAAGCTAACTGAGCCAATGTTACTAACTTTAACATTTGGAACCAATTTTGTTATTGATAATAGATTTTAGGTTATGAATATTGTGCTCCAGACAGATACAAAATCACAACTCAACATCTTTTTTGATTAGTCTTCACTGTGGTCATGGTTGTCAGTCTTACAAGCTGCAAAAATAGATGTCTCACATGCTGTGGAGACATTTTTTCTTGCTCTTTACTTAACATCTTTTTCTTTTAATACATAAAGGATAGTGGATCCTAGTTTGGAACCTCAACCTGGATAATCGGGTGCCATTTTTGTCTTACCTCTAAGTGTACAATTCTGTCAGACTCGTGACACAAACTTTACACCTTATTAACATAAGGGATACTACAGAGACTTAAAGTGTTAAACTACAAACTTTACACTGACATAACATCAGGGATACTACAGAGACTTAAAGTGTTAAACTACAAACTTTACACTGACTCAACATCAGGGATACTACAGATACTGAAAGTGTTAAACTACAAACTTTACACTGACTCAACATCAGGGATACTACAGAGACTTAAAGTGTTAAACTACAAACTTTACACTGACTCAACATCAGGGATACTACAGAGACTTAAAGTGTTAAACTACAAACTTTACACTGACATAACATCAGGGATACTACAGAGACTTAAAGTGTTAAACTACAAACTTTACACTGACTCAACATCAGGGATACTACAGATACTGAAAGTGTTAAACTAAAAACTTTACACTGACTCAACATCAGGGATACTACAGAGACTTAAAGTGTTAAACTGCAAACTTTACACTGACTCAACATCAGGGATACTACAGATACTTAAAGTGTTAAACTGAAAACTTTACACTGACTCAACATCAGGGATACTACAGAGACTTAAAGTGTTAAACTACAAACTTTACACTGACATAACATCAGGGATACTACAGAGACTTAAAGTGTTAAACTACAAACTTTACACTGACTCAACATCAGGGATACTACAGAGACTTAAAGTGTTAAACTACAAACTTTACACTGACTCAACATCAGGGATACTACAGATACTTAAAGTGTTAAATTGCAAACTTTACACTGATATAACATCAGGGATACTACAGAGACTTAAAGTGTTAAATTTCAAACTTTACACTGACTCAACATCAGAGATACTACAGAGACTTAAAGTGTTAAACTGCAAACTTTACACTGACATAACATCAGGGATACTACAGAGACTTAAAGTGTTAAACTGCAAACTTTACACTGACATAACATCAGGGATACTACAGATACTTAAAGTGTTAAACTGAAAACTTTACACTGACATAACATCAGGGATACTACAGAGACTTAAAGTGTTAAACTACAAACTTTACACTGACTCAACATCAGGGATACTACAGATACTGAAAGTGTTAAACTGCAAACTTTACACTGACATAACATCAGGGATACTACAGAGACTTAAAGTGTTAAACTACAAACTTTACACTGACTCAACATCAGGGATACTACAGATACTGAAAGTGTTAAACTAAAAACTTTACACTGACATAACATCAGGGATACTACAGATACTGAAAGTGTTAAACTAAAAACTTTACACTGACATAACATCAGGGATACTACAGAGACTTAAAGTGTTAAACTGCAAACTTTACACTGACATAACATCAGGGATACTACAGATACTGAAAGTGTTAAACTGCAAACTTTACACTGACATAACATCAGGGATACTACAGATACTGAAAGTGTTAAACTACAAACTTTACACTGACTCAACATCAGGGATACTACAGATACTGAAAGTGTTAAACTAAAAACTTTACACTGACATAACATCAGGGATACTACAGAGACTTAAAGTGTTAAACTGCAAACTTTACACTGACATAACATCAGGGATACTACAGATACTGAAAGTGTTAAACTGCAAACTTTACACTGACATAACATCAGGGATACTACAGATACTGAAAGTGTTAAACTACAAACTTTACACTGACTCAACATCAGGGATACTACAGAGACTTAAAGTGTTAAACTACAAACTTTACACTGACATAACATCAGGGATACTACAGATGCTTAAAGTGTTAAACTACAAACTTTACACTGACTCAACATCAGGGATACTACAGATACTTAAAGTGTTAAACTACAAACTTTACACTGACTCAACATCAGGGATACTACAGATACTTAAAGTGTTAAACTGAAAACTTTACACCTCATTAACACCAGGGATGTAACAGATACTTAGTTAGACTACAATCTTTACACTAACATAACATCAGGAGTGTTAAGGATGCTGAATGTGTTAAACTGCATCAAGATAAAGATACTCCTGTATATAGGTAACATTGACAATTAACTTGTTGAAAACTGTTTTATGAGAATTCCAATAAAACAAATTTCTCTGACAAATATCACATTTTGTCATATCAAAACTTAAAACATGTGAAATGGTAAACATGTTATCAAGAAGAAAAAAAAAACATATGAAAAAAAAGCAACAGAAAATATAAGAGAGCCAGGACTAGGATCAAGCTTGTACTCCTTGCCTATATGAGCTAACTCTGTTAGCCTGTAACTACAAAATTTATATTTTTGCTAGCAGATGCAACATTTACCTATGTTAGCAGATGCAACATTTACCTATGTTAGCAGATGCAACCTTTTCCTATGTTAGTAGGTGCAACCTTTACCTATGTTAGCAGATGCAACCTTTACCTATGTTAGTAGGTGCAACCTTTACCTATGTTAGCAGATGCAACCTTTACCTATGTTAGTAGATGCAACCTTTACCTATGTTAGCAGATGCAACCTTTACCTATGTTAGTAGGTGCAACCTTTACCTATGTTAGTAGATGCAACCTTTTCCTATGTTAGTAGGTGCAACCTTTACCTATGTTAGTAGATGCAACCTTTACCTATGTTAGCAGATGCAACCTTTTCCTATGTTAGTAGGTGCAACCTTTACCTATGTTAGTAGATGCAACCTTTACTTATGTTAGTAGATGCAACCTTTACCTATGTTAGCAGATGCAACCTTTACCTATGTTAGTAGATGCAACCTTTACCTATGTTAGTAGATGCAACCTTTACCTATGTTAGTAGATGCAACCTTTACCTATGTTAGCAGATGCAACCTTTACCTATGTTAGCAGATGCAACCTTTTCCTATGTTAGTAGGTGCAACCTTTACCTATGTTAGTAGATGCAACCTTTACCTATGTTAATAGATGCAACCTTTACCTATGTTAGTAGATGCAACCTTTACCTATGTTAGTAGATGCAACCTTTACCTATGTTAGTAGGTGCAACCTTTACCTATGTTAGTAGATGCAACCTTTACCTATGTTAGTAGATGCAACCTTTACCTATGTTAGTAGATGCAACCTTTACCTATGTTAGCAGATGCAACCTTTTCCTATGTTAGTAGGTGCAACCTTTACCTATGTTAGTAGATGCAACCTTTACCTATGTTAGTAGATGCAACCTTTACCTATGTTAGCAGATGCAACCTTTACCTATGTTAGTAGATGCAACCTTTACCTATGTTAGTAGATGCAACCTTTACCTATGTTAGTAGATGCAACCTTTACCTATGTTAGCAGATGCAACCTTTACCTATGTTAGTAGATGCAACCTTTACCTATGTTAGTAGATGCAACCTTTACCTATGTTAGCAGATGCAACCTTTTCCTATGTTAGTAGATGCAACCTTTACCTATGTTAGCAGATGCAACCTTTTCCTATGTTAGTAGATGCAACCTTTACCTATGTTAGCAGATGCAACCTTTTCCTATGCTAGTAGATGCAACCTTTACCTATGTTAGTAGATGCAACCTTTACCTATGCTAGTAGATGCAACCTTTACCTATGTTAGTAGATGCAACCTTTACCTATGTTAGCAGATGCAACCTTTTCCTATGCTAGCAGGGTAATTAAATTTGTTATCTTGTTACTTCATAGCTCAAGGACTACAGAAGAAGTCAAATACAAATCAAGGACTTTATTACCAAACAACATATAAAAATAACCTATGATATTACAACCAATGTCAAGAATGTGCTCAAAATATTATAATTAATATTTAACAAATGGTTCTATTATGGACAGATAGGACATTTGCAGGTTTAGGACATTCAACGATTGACAGTCCTGATCACTCATGTCAATGAAAGAGATGACAAGTCTGCTTTTCATGGCAAAGTGAAATATTCGGAGCTTGACAAAAGAGATGCTTTCTTCCCAAATCAGTTATAGGAGGGTGATTCCAGGATTAATTATGGTAATTCTCAGACTCTGAATCGGGCTCATATTAGTAGGAAGACGCGACTGAGAGCTTGCATCAGAAGGTGTGTGTAATCAACAAGAAACAAAGTAAAGTAAAGTACCCCTGTCATGCCAAGTGGCGTATAGGGAATATGGTGTTAGTGACCATAAATTTTACAGACCTTCGGCACATGATTTTGGGGTAATGTGGTCGGTATTACGCCCGTACCGCTTTACTTTCCCAGAAAAAAATCCCAACAAGATACAAGTTCAGCATAAATACCTTGTGTCATTTGTTGAGATTAGATCAGCACCTATAGGTTTTCCTGAGTGCAAAAATCTTGATTCTTTAAATCAATATATTTTGTACATAAAATCATCATACTGAAGTGTTTAGTTGTTCCATATTCCATATTTTATAAGCACTGGCAGTATCAACAGAAACAGAATTATTTATATCAAAAACTTGTTTGAAGTGGAAGAATGGAGTAGTGCTAACCTGAGACAATATTAGGTAGTAGGCTAAATTACCCAAATCTGTGATAGCATTCAGGAATAGAACGTCTCCAAGGTAGTAATACTAGGTAAACAATTATAAAAAGTTACTTACCTCCAGTATCAGTAATTTCATCATCAGAGCCGCTGAATGACAAGTGAAATAATTTGACAAAATGTAAGTAAATGGGGAAAAAAAATATTTTTATAAAATCTCATTAGATGAAAGACAAGTAAAGTTATTTTACAAATCTGTTTCAATAAAAGACAACTAATGTGACTTTAAAAATTTTGATCCAAAGACTCGGAACTTTAATAAAGTCTAATTTTCTGACCAGAAAATTTTTTTTTTTTTTTTTCAAAATCTGATTTTTCTGAAAGACAAGTAAAACACATTTTAAAAACAAAATATCATTATATGAAGCACAACTAACATGATTTTAAGCAAACAGATTAAATGAAATAAATTGAAATAATTTAACTTATCTGAGAAAGTAATTGTTGTACAGTCTAATTTTTCTGACAAAAAAAAAGTAAAACTGTTTTAAAATCTATCACAATTTTCAGTCTAGTGGAATCATGATAAATATTTTGTACAAAACCCTATCTAACAAAAGGCAACTAAAGTAATTGAACATAATTTTATCATAGAAAAAAAAATATAGCTCCATAAAAATGCTCTTTCAAAGAAAAGTGAAAGTCTTTTATAAAATATTATACTAAAAAAACAATTACAATGACTTTTTATACATCAAATCTACTGAAAGTCAAGCTTAAGGCAATCCAAATTCATGCTGACTCATTGGAAAACTCAATGGTAACCACACTTTTGTATTTAACTTTTACTTAATATCAATAGAATATAGACAGAAACATAGAACTAAACTGAAGAAAAATCACAAATAAAAAATTCCATTAAATATAATAAAGCATAATTTAGAGTTAATCACAAAGAAATGTTTGTCAAGAATATGATCTCAAAGTGGTGAAACACTCCATGATGAAAGTATTGTTCCTATTTTTATATCCAGGTTTAGAGAATCAAATATCCAGTGATTGTTTAACAATCTTAAAAAATCCAAAGATTGAATAGCAATCTTAAAAATCCAGTGTTTAATCTAAAAAAAATCATGGACTGTATATATAATATTTATAAACCAATGAATGTGTTTGAATAATTTATAGACACTAAATTAACTTGAGCAAACCTTAAACAGCAGCAGTCTACCATTTATTTTGAATCTGTGATTCCCACCCATTAAGTATTGCAACCAATTTGCATTAATATAAAAGCAACAAAAATGTAAATGAATGAACAAATTATTACTCTTCCTTGTTAAAAAATCCAAAGAATTTTAAAGATGACATTTATTTCAATCTTATTTTACAGATTTATCAACTTTAATACCTAAAAAAGTTTCCCATGTTTGTGATCTGAACTGACAGGTCTTTCATAGAAGCACAAGACTACAATCTATGACATAAATGATAATTTAAGACACACTTATATGGTCAGAAAACATGACGTACTATATCACGTGACCATATAACATCATTGTAAATTATGTGCTTTTAGTCTGTTTGCCACATAAGACAGTACACATTTTAGATGGCAAGTTCAGACACGAATAAAAATGGCGGGCTTTTGTAAACTACCAATGAAAAATGAATGCTTGTCACAACACATCAAATAGATTACAGCGAAATAAGTGCAATATTTCCAGGTAAGCCTTTCAAATGAGAATGATATTACTTGGGAAAGGCTTTAATGCAAACCTATACATTATCTTCTGTGGGTATAATGAGAACAAATTTAATGCACTGATAAAACTGTACAAAAATAATTACAACTCCTGCTAAAATTATAATGATAAAACCCAACAAAATATATCAAATTGGGCAAGCAAAAAATAAAAGTAGATGTAATGAAATATATCAGTTCTCTAAGGTCTTTTGATAATAATAAAATGGTAAAAACTAAGCTTGTGTTTGAGAGCTTGTGTGGATTTTCAATTTTCTTTTATAGGGAAACAAAAAATGGATTGGCTTTTGAGATAGGGGGGGGGGGGGGGGATGTGTCAAGTCTAACACAATAACCAAAAACATTTTAGATCCCTTCAACCTATATTTACTCCCTTTATGATTGACTTGTGAATCTATTGTTTCTCTAAACATACATTTCATATGCTCTTCATTATTTTCTTGTAAGAATCCATGAACCATCTGTTTGATACATTCTTAAACATCTTGGATATTGTTATTTATTTTGTTTAAATTATATACCAGGATATTTATGACATATGCAATAGTTCTTTAATGTGTCAAATACAAGAGCTCTCATTGTGTGTTTTTACCAAATTGTCACATTATCCACTTATATATACTTCTTCTGCGGTCACAACAAAATGCTAGAATCTACCTTACTTTTATCCTGAACAATCAACATTATTTAAAAAAAAAAAAAAGTAAATACTGAAAAAACACACTTTCAAAGAAACTGTCAATCTCTTTATTTATAGCAATAATGTACAGATTAGAGATCAAGAAAGACATATTTCATGTGCAAGTTTTAAAAAAGAGGCAATGGATCCCGAGATCTCGCTGGAGCAAACATAAAATACAACAATGCCACAGAATTAAGGTACAAATCAAATCAATGTAAAAAAAAATTAAGATCAATTACTTTGACAGAACTAAGGTATAAATAACTTCAATGTCAAAGAACTAAGGTATAAATAACTTCAATGTCAAAGAACTAAGGTGCCATCATCATCATGTGCTATACCGGTTGGCGTAGGCAATCATGTCCTTCCACAATCTTCTATCTACAGTGCATCATATCAGTTCTGTTGTTGACTGTTTTCCATGCTATGACACTAAGCTATCCAGTATTTTCTCTCTCTGTTGTCCGTGATCTCTCTTTCCTTTTATTTTGCCAGTTGTAACCAAGTATTCCAACTTTCCTCTTCTCACGATGTGCCCGAAAAATGTTAATTGTTGCTGATGATTTTTAGGAGCTCCCTTTTTATGCTGGCCTCTTTGGGAATTTCCTCATTGGTCATTTTAGCTGTCCAGGGAACTTTCAACATTCTTCTGAGAAATCCCATCTCTGTAGCCTGTAATCATCTTTTCATTTGTTTGTCTACTGTCCATGATTCGCTTCCATAGGTCAGAATCGGTTCTACATAGCACTGATGAACTCTCTTTCTCACTTCTATTGACATAGATTTTTCCATGATACTAATTACTTGTATATGGCTTCATTTAGAAGGTCTTCAATCTATTTACATATTGTCTCATGTAGTGTTGTAGTGTATACATATCCATTTAAAACATAATAACAGAAGAGACACACTACTATTTTCACATTCCTTTTTATGCATTCATTTTTAGATGCCCACATAAGCTCAGAGACAGCAGGAATGAGCACCATTATGTTTTCAATTTAACATGCACATACCTTGAAATAGAAAATAAAGTTCTACTGCTTCCTAAAGGTAAGACATCATGTGCAATGATTTCATCAGGTTTGTGCCACAATTTGTTTGGTCCATCATTGTCATTGCTACTACTAGTCTAGTATAAAGTTCTTGGGGTTAATAGAGATATGAAAGTTCCATTACTACAACATGTTGGAAACACATTAGAGGAGCTACTATATCTAGTAGTAGCATACAGCTCCTAAACATGAATTAAAAACATTAAAGGTAGCAGTAAAAGTAACAGTAGAGAGCTTCAGAATACCAGTTCTGTCATAGATAATTGGATAAATGGACATTGATATAAAGTGATATCAAGGGGAACTGTGATTAGTGGTAAAGAGAGATAAGCCAGGGTTAAAACAAAATGTGTATAAATCATTTCTGTCCCTTTTAAGATTATTTTTAATTGCATGCTGTTCATGAGTGTGATTATTAGCAGGTAATTAGTAAAGAAAATAAGTACTTTTAAGCAAAAAGTAGCACAGCAGGCAATTAATTTACGAATTCCTTCAATCTAAAGCATACTTATCCATATAGACTACACAGATGAACAAATAGAGGCATACTATGAAGACCTAAATAAAGTTATGAAGCAAGTGAAATCTTCAGACATCTTGATTGTAATGGGTGACATGAACACTATAGTAGGAAAAGGTAGATATAATACCATCATAGGAAATCACGGTTTAGGAAAAAGAAATGACAGAGGATAAAGATTAATACAATTCTGTGAAGAAAACAGGCTGATAATATGTAACACCTACTTTGAGCAAGAGAAAAGGAAACTATACACATGGAAAAGCCCTGGAGATAAGAAGAGGAATCAAATAGATTACATAATGATAAAAGAAAGGTTCAGTAACAGCGTAAAGAAAGCCCAAATCTACCCAGGAGCAGATATTAATTCAGATCACAATCCTGTAATGATTAAAATGAAAATCAAACTAAAGAGAAACGAGCAAAAATCTAATTCATCAACAAATCCACTAAATATAACAGCTTTAAATCAAAAAGATATTAAAGATACCTATACAATACATCATGGACAGTAGACAAACAAATGAAAAGATGATTAGAGGCCACAGAGATGGGATTTCTCAGAAGAATGTTGAAAGTTCCCTGGACAGATAAAAAGACCAATGAGGAAGTTGTCAAAGAGGCCAACACAAAAAGGGAGCTCTTAAAAAACATCAGAAAGAAGCAATCAACATTTTTCAGGCACATCATGAGAAGAGGAAAGTTGGAATACTTGGTTACAATTGGCAAAATAAAAGGAAAGAGAGATCGCGGACGACAAAGAGAGAAAATACTGGATAGCTTGGTGTCATGGCATGGAAAACAGTCAATAACAGAACTGATACGATGCACTGTACATAGAAGATTGTGGAGGGACATGATCGCCTACGCCAACCGGCAGAGTACATGATGATGATGATGATGATACAATACAAGTAAAGAACACATACCAGAAGCTGCTAGAACAAGGAATTGAGCAATACAGAAGAGAAAATCCCGATGAAAAAGTAGCAACCAAATGGCAATGCATAAAGAAAAGCATACAAGACACCTGCGACACCTTACCCAAAAGAGAAAAGAACAAAAAACAAAAATGGATAACTTATCTTAGAAAAAATGGAATAAAGAAGACAAGCGAAGAACACTGCCCAATACAATAAAATAGATAATGAAATACGCAAAATATGCAAAAAGGCAAAAGAAGACTGGCTCAGCCAAAAATGTATAGAAATAGAAACTATGGAAAGCAAACAAGACTTAAGAGGAATGCACACAGAAATAAAGAGAATGACTAATAAAAATAAAAAGCCACAGAAGGTGGATGCATTGCAGACAAAAAAGAAAAAATGCTAACAGACAATAAAGATATTATACATAGATAGCATGAATATATAACAGAACTATTTCATGATCAAAGGGAAAAGAAACCAGTTATAAAATGTACATCAGGCTATAAAATCTTAAAATCTGAGGTGGAAAAAGCTATAAAAACAATGAAAAAGGGAAAAGTAGCAGGTCCTGACAGCATAAAGATAGATATGATACAGGCACTAGAAGATGTTGGCACTGAAGTGATTACAGACATATGCAATGACATATACCACACAGGATACATACCAAATGTACTAAAAACATCAATTTTCATTGCATTGCCTAAAAAGAATGGTGCAGTTGAATGCAGTGACTTTAGAACAATAAGTCTAATGAGCCATGTAACAAAAATCTTGCTAAAAGTTATACAAGGAAGGAATCAGAATAAAATCAATACTGAATTAGATGAGCAGCAATTTTGATTTAGGAAAAATAGCGGGACAAAAGAAGCCATATTCTGCATGAGAACATTAATCAAAAAGTACACAGAAGTAAACAAACCAATATATGCCTGCTTCATAGACTACACCAAAGCTTTTGATAGAGTACACCACAAACAACTTATAGAATGCCTAAAAGAGATACATCTTGATGACATGGACATACGACTAATATGCAATCTATACTGGGAGCAAACAACAATAATAAAATATAACAAAGAGAACTCTACACCCATTGATATAAAAAGAGGAGTAAGACAGGGATGCATCCTTTCACCAAACTTGTTCAATCTATCCATCTATTGACCTTTCGAGCCGTAGCCGTCCCATAGGGCGTAGACCAAGATACTCCTTCTCCTATCTGAATTTTTGTTCTAGGAGTTTTCTTTTAAAGATATTTTATCAAATCTCGCCACTTGTCTCTGTTCTGTGCAAGCTGCTCTATCTCATTGAGGGAGCCAAATCCTGTTGCTCTTGCCTCTCTCATCAATGTTCTTCTCAGTGTCTCCCTGGGTCTTCCTCTTTTTCTCTTACCTGTTGTTTCCCACATGAGGGCTTGCTTTGCTATTCGGTTATTATCTCTTCTCATCACATGTCTAACATATGACCATCGTCTTTTCTTTATTACTGAAGATATTAGTGGTTGATTGGCGATTTATCTAATTTCCTCATTTGTTTTGAATTCGTTCCACGCTATACCAAGTATTTTCCTTAGACATTTATTTTTGAATGCGTTCAACTTTGTTTCTATATCTCTTGTTGTTTTCCAGCTTTCACACGCATACGTAAAGGTTGATAGTACATTTGATTTGAATAGTCTAAGTTTTGTGTTTGTGCTGATGAGTTTTGATTTCCACAACTTTTCAAGGCTTCTGAAAGACATTGCTGCTTTAGCTATTCTGATTCTAATTTCTTTACTTGTATCCCCTTCTCGATCAATGTGACTTCCAAGATAGATAAAGTGATCGATCTCTTCTGCTGGTTTGTTTTCCATGTATATTTTGTCATCTGTTGGAATTAAACTTTTCATGACTTTAGTCTTTTCATGATTGATCTCAAGCCCAATTTTGCTGGCTATTGATGATAGTTCATTTGTGTTTTCCTGCATCGTTTTTATCTGACTGCTGATGAGAACTATGTCATCAGCAAAGTCGAGGTCCTCCAAATGGTTTCCTTGTATCAATTCGATGCCTTTATTACCAGTGCAGCATTTCTTCATTATGAAGTCCATAACAATTCCAAATAACAAGGGTGATAAAATACATCCCTGTTTAACCCCAGTTTCTATTGGGAAACATTCGCTCATTCCTTCCTCTGTTCGAACTGCACATGTGTAACCATCATACATGTCTTTAAAAATATTTATGATTTTTTATGGTAAGCCATATTGCTTCAGAATTTTCCACAAAGAATCTCTATGAATACTATCAAATGCTTTTTTGAAGTCAATGAAGTTAAGTACAAAAGGTTTTTGCTTTTCAATGTGTTCCTCCAATATAAGTCGTAGAGTAAAAATGTGGTCAAGTCAGCTTCTCCCTTTTCTAAACCCAGCCTGTTCTTCATGCATTACTGTATCTATTGAATCCTTTATTCTATTTAGGATGATTTTGCAGAATAACTTTGAGGCAACTGGCAAAAGTGTCACGCCTCTCCAGTTGTTACAATCTCTAAGATTGCCCTTTTTTGGAATCTTAACAATGATTCCTTTTTTCCATTTATGAGGCGTCTTCTCTGTTCTCCAAATGATGTTGAACATTTTTTTGGAGATGTATTAGATTATGGCTATCAATTGCCTTGAGGATCTCAGCTGTTAACTTATCCTCTCCAGCAGCCTTGTTATTGATCATAAGCTTTAAGGTGGTTTCTATTTCGCTCAAGGTGAAGTCATCTAAATTTACATCAATACACTTTCAATCTATACACTGAGCAAATATTTATAAACATCATAGAGATGCCAGGCCTACAAATTAATGGAAAGATAATCAATAACCTAAGATATACTGATGATACTGTACTACTAGCAGAAAATCCTAAAGGTCTACAACAATTACTTAATGAAATAAACATGACAAGCAAAAAATATGGACTAGATATGAATATCAAAAAGACTAAAACTATGATCATAAACAAAGGAAATACTCAAAACCCACAAATGGATATCGAAATTGAAGGAATAGACCTGGAGACAGTTCAGAACTACAACTACTTTGGACATACTATAACCAGTGATGGAAAATGTACAACTGAAATAAACAAAAGAATAGGAATGGCAAAAAGTAATTTTAATGCCATGAAGAACATACTAACATCAAAACAAATAACACCAGGGCTAAAACTAAGAATAGCAAAATGTTACATCTTCTCAATATTCCTATATGGTGCAGAAACATGGACATTAGACAAGAAAACAGAACAGAGAATTGAAGCCTTTAAAATGTGGATATATAGAAGAATAGGTAGAATTGGATGGAAGGAAATGAAAACAAAGGACGAAGTCTTAAAACAACTAAAAATGAAAAGAGAACTACTAAACACAATTTAAATAAGACAAATGCGATTTTTGGGCCATGTTAAAAGACACGACAGCCTACTAAAAGTAATCCTGGAGGGGAAAATACAAGGTAAAAGAAGCAGGGACAGACCAAGACTAACATGGACGAGTAACATCAAAAGATGGACAAATCAGCCTATGACAACCTGCACCATCAAAGCAAGAGACAGAGCAGAATGGCGCTCCATGCTTAGTTGCGGAGATGGCACTCGATGATGATGATGATCCATATGAAAGTTGATATTATGTATAACTGTCATATTCTTGTAGCTTCTTTAGCATTTCACTATTTACTGTATGAAATTAGTTGCAGCCAGGATATACATATATATACATACATATATATATATATATATATATATATATATATATATATATATATATATATATTTGGTCTTCCTCTTTGTCTTTTTCCTTGGGATTCCCAAAATGGGCTATATATATAGCCCTTTTTGGGAATCCCCAAGGAAAAAGACAAAGAGGAAGACCAAAATATTCTTGGAAAAGACAGATGGAAGCAGAATGAAGATGATGGGTAAGACATGGAAGGATCTTAAAAGAATGGCAAGAAACTGAACAGCTTGGAAAGTGTTTTTTGAAGACCTATGCTCCACAAGGAGCTGAAAGGTAGAAAAAGAAGGATATACATAGTTGTAGCCAGAATATACATAATTGTAGTTTTCTATCCTGGACCAAGCCTGTCACACTGGCAGGAACTGCAGAATTTCTGTGACAGTGTTGATCCACCTGCCCTTTGGTTTTCCTTGAACAAACAATGCTAAACTCATGATTTCTTGTAAACATAAAAACAACTGTTTGTAATCAACTTCACAAGAAAACTGAGTCACCTTATTTTCTGACTTTCAGGTGCCACAATTGTCTTTTTAGTCTCGTCTATGGAAGAAATGTTTTCTCAGATTCTCATCATATATCTAGCAATCTTTCTTTTCCTTAGATAAGTATCATGCTTGACAATGAAAAAAGAGTGAAGGATAAGAATATATAATTTTGATCATCTGTCATTTTGCTTCTTGAGTTTTGGTAGCAGCTGGAATGTCACCACAACAGCTTTCTAATACCATGATTCTTCTTCTTCTCTTGTGCTCAATCTACAATGCCAGAAAGGCGGGTCATTCCCATAAATCTCATTGTTAGCAAGAAGTTGTCATTTCAATTTCTCTGTTGAGGAGTCCAACCTCTATAAAAATGTACTCCTTTAATGTTGTTACTCTTAAACTAGTAATCACATGAATATTAAGTTGGCTGGTGATAAAATTATATTTATATTCACGACAAAAACAGATAAATATAACATCTATAAATGAGGTTTGAAAAGTTATGACTTACGTTATATCATTACACTCCAGACACATCCATAGGTGCTCTGATTTTCTCCTCAATATGTACATCAGCACACAGTAACAACTTGAGCCAGGTTGGTCAGCTGACAACTTCTATCATTTATCCAGAATATAGCTCTGTTTAGACAATGTCAATTTTCACCCCCCGGTTTATGTAATCTGGATTATGTAACGCTGTTTCATTTCTTTCAAACTGTGACTTATGTTCAATGAACAGGCAAATGCAATAAATATATCATCAAAATATCCTCATTTTCTTTCTTCTTTTGATCACACAATAGACATCTATAGTCTTTTCGAGTCAAAGATGACACACAGGACAGAAATTAAAAACTCTTCATAACCAATGATCTTTGCTGTTAATCGTCAAAGAGGACTTGCAATGTGTCTCGGCTCTATGTCTGTTCTAGGCAAGCCTCTTAATCTAGACAATGAAGCTGATGCTCACTGTCACTGGCTCTCAAATCAGTGTTCTTCTCAGTGTATCTCTAGGTTAACTTCTTTCCTTTTGTCTGTTGTTTCCCATTTGCTTTGCAATTTTCTTTATCTCCTCTCATCAATATATATAGCCTTTTTCATCTTGTCAGATGGTTTAGTGGAGGCTATTGTGTATTTTCTTTTTTAGGTTTTGTTTTTGTCGAGCAGTTTCTCTCGTGGCTAATTCTACCAATGTTTGACAAACACACACGGCCACAGAATGAACAAGTCAGGTCCACTTGATCCACAGGGTTTTTCCATCCTTTTTCATGAGTCTTTTCTCTTCTACATTTTGCCTTAGCACAGTCTTAAATGATGTTATACCATTTTTTATACATGCTCTCCATGATGTGCGATCACTTGCTAGATGTTTCCAGTCATTTTCACAGATGGAGAAGTCTTTCAGAGATGATTTACAGATATCTCTATATCGTAGTTTAGGTCTTTCGATTTGTCTTTTTCCGTGTATTAGTTCAGCATATAGTATTTGTTTGTACTATATAATATTGTATTTCCTCACATCACATGACCAATATATGCCCACTTTATTTTCTTGATTATAAATGATATTGTTGTATGACACTTCTCTTATTTCCGCACTAATCTTGAATTCCTTCTGTGGTATACAAAATACTTTCCTGAAAAAAAAAATATATATTGTAGTCCGATATACAATATATGATTTACAGCGAATAGTGATTACATCACAAAGTCTCATTTAAATTTAAACTTCATTTTTATTTTTTTTTATATTGCAATTAATCAATTTAACCTTCTCACACTTACATATGAGCATGCAGACCTAGGTCAACGTGGTAGAAAACAATGCAGGTCGAGATGCAAATTATAAGACAGACTTTGGACTTTATGCAGAGAGTGGCAATTATTCAAACAAACTGGTGCCATTTTGTTAAGTCCTGCATTTATGCTAAAATGTGTAACACCCTGTGTTGTTGGTCCATAGCTGAGGACAAGAAAAAAACAAAGGCATCAGTTAGAACATGCAATTTTAAAGCTCTTTATATGAATATTCACATTATCTGATCTTATGGATCACTTTGTCTTCTTTCTTTCCTGATTTGACTTCAGCATAAGGGGAGCATAGTTTACTCTTTTTGTTCTTTGGTTAACCTCTCTTATGTCATTTTTCACAGTATTTCCTATGTTACATCTAGTCATATATTTCAAGAAGACTATTGTCTTCATGACATTTATTGGAAGCCATGTATTTCAATGTTACTTTTTTCTTCTTGTCACATGCCCAGACTATTTAATTACTGCTACTTTACATAATCTTCTACGGGGTGATTCATGGCTCCAATTTTGTCTCTCATTCCATCATATGTTTGACACATTTCTGCTCTGTAATTTTTATCTTATTGTTTGTTCAAGAAGCTACAGAGATGGGATTTCTCAGAAGAATGTTGAAAGTTCCCTGGACAGCTATAGACCAATGAGGAAATCTCAACAAGGCCAACACATAACACATAAAGTGAGCTCCTAAAAAACATCAGAAAGAAACAATCAACATTTTTCGGGCACATCATAAGAAGAGGAAAGTTAGAATACATGGTTACAAGTGGCAAAATAAAAGGAAAGAGAGATAGCGAACGGCAAAGAGAGAAAATACTGGATAGCTTGTTGTCATGGCATGCAGAACAGTCAATAACTGAACTGATATGATGCACTGTAGATAGAAGATTGTGGAAGGACATGATTGCCTATGCCAACCGGTATGGCACATGATGATGATATTTGTTCAAGAATCTCACGATCAAGTCTAACATGGATGGGTGCATCAAGTGATCAGCAGGATCTTTGATCCTGGCAACTTCTGCCACTTCCAGGACATTAGCATATTTTGTGCTGAACTAGGCACAGTGTTTATTTGTTGTCCTGTTTCTGATGAAGGTTTGTGGCCCAAACATTATATTTTGTTCTGTTTCCCTATTAGTTTAGCTGCTCAATACAATTTTACATTTATTTTTTCTAACATTGACATCACAAAATTTGGATAAATATTATGTTAAAGAGTGCTTTTTTAGAATTTATTGTGAGATTTTTTTGTGTCAATAATGGTGACATTTGA